>OVBL01000398.1:0-600000 GCA_900406555.1 Pseudoturritis turrita
TGGGTTTTGACCCAACAATAGACGACATGCTGGTGAAATCGCTAGAGCCAACGGATCACGTGTTACATTTGGAGGAATGTTTCCCGACAGCTCAACTCGCACAACATGAAGCTCAACCCGACAAAGTGTAGATTCGCAGTCACGTCCGGCGAGTTTCTTGGTTACTTGGTGACCCATCGCGGAATTGAAGCAAATCCAAAGCAGATCGACGCCCTCATCCAGATGGCTTCCCCAAAATCAAAACGTGAAGTACAGAGACTGACTGGCAGGGTGGCTGCACTCAACAGATTTATTTCGCGGTCCACCGATAAGTGCTTACCGTTCTACGACACTTTACGAGGAAACAAGAAATTCGAATGGACAGAGAAGTGCGAAGAGGCTGTCCAGCAGTTGAAGAAATATCTCGCCAGTCCCCCGATGCTTGCAAAGCCAGTCGAGGGAGAGCCGCTCTTCCTATACACCGCAATCTCCACCACGGCAGTAAGCGGAGTACTCATTCGCGACGAACGGGGCGAACAGAAACCAATTTTTTACGTCAGTAAGACCCTCACCGACGCAGAGACAAGATACCCGCAGATGGAGAAGTTGGCTCTATCGGTTGTCATGTCTGCCAGGAAACTAAGGCCGTACTTCCAATCACACTCCATTGTGGTCCTTAGTCCTTTACCCCTACGATCGATTTTGCACAGCCCAAGTCAATCCTGGCAATTGGCCAGGTGGGCTATCGAGCTCAGCGAGTACGACGTCGAGTATCGCGGATGAACCTGCGTAAAATCTCAAGTGCTTGCCGATTTTTTAATCGAACTTCCGGAAGAGAGCCTCGCTGAAGGAAACCCGAATTCGACTTGGCAACTTCACGTTGACGGCTCATCATCCAAGGATGGTTCAGGACTCGGAATACGTCTAACGTCACCACTGGGCGAGATACTTGAACAATCCTTCCGCCTAGGTTTTCACGCCTCCAATAACGAAGCAGAATACGAAGCCCTCATTGCCGGAATAAAGCTTGCGCAAGGACTCCGGATTGATTGCGTTCACGCGTTCTGCAATTCGCAGTTAGTCGCAAACCAGTTCAGCGGGGAATACGCAGCTAAAGACGATCGTATGGAGGCGTATCTGAAAGTCATCAAAGACTTGACTGCACAGTTCAGAGAGTTCACACTCACGCGTATTCCACGAGGAGAAAACACTTCCGCCGATGCACTGGCCGCCCTCGCATCCACTTCTGATCCGGTGGAATTCATCGAACGCCCGAGCATCACTCTTCCAGAAACAGTGAGTATGGTTACGCGATCCCAAGCCGCCAGGAATCCAAGGGAGAAAGCCTGTGCACCGGACAATGCTGGAGATGACGCTGACGAACGAGAAGCAGTAATCAACGGCTCAATGGTCCAGGATGAAACATATGCGGCAGACGAAAGACAGGTCTCTCGGATGGAAATAGATGCAGTCATCGAGGACGAAGATCCTGCGAATGCTGCAGAAGAAGGAACGTCTATGGACGAGGACTTTACGACCCTCCCTTCCAACGTCGACTCCTGCCACGAAACTGGAGTCGTCAAGATGAATGGAGCGTGTACGGGCATACAGTATGGCTACGACAAAGGGTGGCTTGACGAAATCCGCGGATACATCTGCGATGGTATCTTACCTTCAGACAAATGGGCAGCCCGAAAGCTTCGGGCGCAAGCAGCTGGCTACATCTTGCTCGATGGTAATGTTTTGAAATTGCGATTCTCAGGGCCATTACTCGCCTGCGTCGAAGGAAAGGAGGCAAGGGCAATCATGGAGGAGGTCCACGGCGGCTCATGTGGTAACCACTCGGGAGGACGACCCTTGGCAATAAAAATCAAACAACACGGCTATTACTGGCCGACCATGATACAAGATTGCGAGAAATACTCGTCCAGGTGCGAGAAGTGTCAACGTCACGCACCAATGATTCATCAGCCGACCGAGATGCTTTCTTTGATATCATCGCCCTATCCATTCATGCGATGGTCCATGGACATCGTCGGACCTTTACATCCGTCAAAGCAGAAACGATTCTTACTAGTCCTGACAGACTATTTTTCAAAATGGGTGGAGGCAGATTCGTATGCCAGCATCAAGGACGCACAAGTCGAAAGTTTCGTATGGAAGAACATCATATGCCGACATGGAGTCCCATACGAGATCGTCACCGATAATGGATCACAGTTCATTTCCACAAGGTTCGAAGCTTTCTGCGAGAAGTGGAAGATCCGGCTAAGCAAATCCTCCCCACGATATCCACAAGGCAACGGCCAGGCTGAAGCAATAAACAAAACGATTCTCGACGGTCTCAAGAAATGCCTCGACCAGAAGAAAGGCCGATGGGCCGACGAACTGGAAGGTGTATTGTGGTCTCATAGAATGACACCGCGACGAGCAACCAACGAAACTCCGTTCGCTCTCGTCTATGGGACAGAATGCGTCATTCCACCAGAGATAAATTTTCCTGGAGTCCGCCGAAGACTACTCCCAGAACAAGAAGGACTCAATCACTTGTTGATGCTTGATGAGTTGGACTTGATCGACGAAAGACGGTATCAAGCCTTGATCCGAATTCAGAATTACCAGAATGCAGCGGCAAAATATTACAACTCTCACGTACGAAATCGATCGTTTTACGAAGGAGACCTGGTCCTACGGAAAGTTTTCCAGAATACTACTGAGTGGAATGCCGGCAAACTCGGAGCAAACTGGGAAGGACCTTACAAAATCACGAACGTAGTCCGACCCGGAGTGTACGAACTCGCCAACATGTCTGACGTCCCAATACCAAGATCGTGGAACGCAATGCACCTCAAGAAGTACTATACTTAGGATACTTCACATGAACTACGGGGCGGCTTGATCCCCGCAAAGGGTACGTAGGCAGCTCGTCTTCGGATGGGTTCAGCTGCCCCCCTCCTAAAAAAAAGGGGGGAGGGAGTGGGTACGTATACTCGTATACTCCTACCTTTGTAATAGACTCCGCGTCTACTTAATGCAAGCTTCTCGAAGCAATTTTCTTCATATCACACCCTCCACGGGTTACTAAAGCCTTAACGGAAACAGGCATCAAATACGCACCTTTCACGAATCACTTAAAGTCCTAACTAAAACAGGCACCTCTCCTCACCCTCGTTGCTGCTGGCCACAGCAACGAACTACTACATCCTTTACGGATCTAACTACTACATCCTAGCGGATTAAAAGCACGCGCTATATAAATAATATGTCCATTGTCGGAGCGGATATGCTTACGGTAGCGTATCCGTAAACCGAAATGTTCGTCCTAAACCCAACAACAAATTGTTGGTCCTAACAGTACTACATGTTCATTGACGGAGCGGATATGCTTACAGTAGCGTATCCGTAAACCAAAATGTTCATCCTAAACCCAACAACAAATCGTTGGTCGCAACAGTACTACGTGTCCATTGTCAGAGCGGATACGCTTACGGTAGCATATCCGCAAACCGAAATGTTCATCCAAAAACCCAATAAACAAATCGTCGGTCAAAACGCCTGTGCTCATAATCAAAGCAAGTATGCTTACACTAACGTAATCATTCAAAACGAAAAAAAAACGGATCATCGGTATTAACACTAACACAAACTATAGCAGAACGGATCAGTCCTCCTTGGATAAAAAAGCATTCAAGCAACAAGTTTCAACAACAAAGGAACGACACGACAAAAGCCAAAGCCACAAGGCAAACATAACAAGTCAATATGGATAAAGCCATCCAGGTACCATGTCCAAATAACGTCAAAGCATAATTAAAATGATGACTTGGGCAGTTCCCCATCATCATCATACCCTACCCCTCGAAGACGCACCCTAATCATCGTCGGCCGTCGTCTCAGATTCAGAGGCTTCGTTCGAACCAAGCTTACCCCTGTTGGATCCGGAGAACACGCGAACGCCGACATCCGTCGCTAATGCCTCAACAGACTCATTACCAAGCGCGACATCGGCCGAGTCTTCAGAGATCGGCGAGACCACTAGGTCGTTCCCCAACGAGGCGACCAACTTATCAAACTCGTCATCGGCACCAGCGTACCTCGCTCTCCATCCCTCGAGTTTCTCAGTTTCGGCATCCAGCGAAGGAGGTTCGTCACCACGGAGCAGTGCAAGGAGTTCAAGGTTCCCATCAACTTGGGCAAGATCGACGACGCTGTTCTTCGACGATTCGCCCAAGATCTTGATCTTCTCCTTGGCTCAGTCGACTTTAAATTGAAACTTCTCGGCCAGTCCGCGCATCACCCCCTTCTTAGCCCGTTCAACCTTCTTGTCGGTCATGGCCCTCTCCGAGCTCAACATCCGCTGGAGCTCGGCCACTTGAGCCTCTTGCTGGACCCGATAGGATTCCAAGTCTTCCTTCCGTTTCGACGCTATCTCTGTCGCAGCATCGCGCTCACGCTCGGCTTCGGTAAGCTTTGATCGAAGCCCTTTGGCCACTTTCCGTGCACGCTCGGCCCTCCTCGCATTCTTACAGACGTCCGCCTCGTAACCGGACGTCATCTTGTTAATAGAGGCCACGAACTGAACGGAGAGAAAAAGAGAGATCAGGCATCGCATTTTCAATAAAGTACAAAAAAGGAGGTCGACGCAAACTACCTTAGCACCACGGCGAGACATTTCGGCATATGGCTTGCTCCGAGATAGAGTATCGGGAGGAGGAAAGCAATTCCCCTTGGAGAGAATTTTGGAAAAGAGAGTGGCCGAGGCCGACGCATCGTCACAAAATATTTCAGAAGCAAACGGCTGAGATACAGGTTGCGAAGGCAGCTCGTGCTCGGCGGCACTACTAATCGATGCGTTACGCCTTTTTCGTCCTGGAGCGTCATCCTTTCGAGGATCTTTCCCTAGTCAGCCTTTGCCGGGACACGTCTCCGGACTGGCCTCACCTGATCGGCATCCTCACTTGTAGCCGTAGCCTTGCCCTTTCTGCGGTGAACCGGAGGCAAGTCCAATCGCCCAAGACCCAACACGACCTCTCTCACGATGGGGATCGACGGAGCCAGCGCGGACGGTTCAACAGATGAGTCGCCCGAGGGAAAATCAAGGGCAGCACTTAGCTGCTCCGCAGAAATCTCAGTTCGGCCGACCTCTGCCTGCTCCATCGCGGCGCGGCTTTCGGCCTCCATCCTTTCACGAACAGATGGTCTTTTCCCCATGGTTCTCTTCGTACTGCTAGAAGAACACGAAGGAGTTGAACTCGGAGAATAATACCCAAAGTATCGTGCCCGCGCTCTCTCTACTCTTTGAAGAGTAAAATCTCTTTGCCAGTCGCACTCACCGGAAGCGAGAGTCTCACAAAGCGTAATTATGTCCGGAGGACACGTCGGGAGCGGATTAGGAACTGCAAAACCAACAAATAAGGCGGAAGGTCATGACATGTTCAACAAGACAGAAAAGCTCGTAAAGCTATGGATCGGCTACCAATTTTTCTCCATGTGGTCCTAATTTTGTTAACCCAATCTGCACCAACCGAAGCTTCGGAGATGGGCACAAAGAAGAAGTAATCCTCCCAATATCTGTCTTTACTTGGGAATCCTCCGATAATTTTGCGGTGAGCTTTGTTCGAAAGGGAGTAAAGAAGCGAATCCTTGGAGCGAAATGTCCGGAAGGATAGCAGGTTCAGCAAGTGATCCACGTTGACTTCTTCGCCACACTCGAAGCTGCGGACCACGATCCCAACCAGGTGTCGAATTCCCCGCGAAGTTATTTGCGCCAGAGCCAGTTTATGCTTCCACAGATACCCAAGGATGACCCCTGGTATTGGGAACCACATGAAGCACATGTAGAAACAACTCTCGTACACGGTAAAAAACCCTTTTTGGGGGTTCACTGGCCCGATCCGATGGCGATGGAAGGATGAAGTCAATTTCTTCGGAAACGTTGAAACGGTGCCTGAGGGTCTCCAAAGATTCAGCAGTGGATAGAGTAGATCCCGGTGGATCAGACGCCTCATGCTTGTATCCGCCCTTAGAAACTCGCCGTTTTGAAGAACACGCCCGAAGGCTCGCGTCTTGCCTAATCCTAACACAATCGGAACTCCAATTCTCCATCTCGATTTTTACATTGAAAGGACTCTCCATTTCGCCCAGCAAAGGAAATCACTTCGGCGAAAAAGTATTTCGGCCGAACACCACTTCGGCAAAAGATTACTTCGGCAGAGAAGACTCCGGCCGAAAACAATTTCAGAGACAACAAAACAACCTAAAAAAAAAAATCTTCAGGAGGAGGAGAGAGAAGGGAGGAGAGAAGTTACCTTGAGATTTTTGAGAAGTGAAGAAGTGAAGAGGAAATGAGGAGAAGGGGGAGCATATATAGGCTCATAAAGTAAAAGATGATGTCATCATACATTGGAAGCTGTGCCAAAACACAGTTGAATGAAGAAATTTCTACCGGAAAAAAAATTATCAGTCTGAAGACAGGGAACCTGGTAGATATCAAAAACAACGGACTCAGCGTCATGTCAGCTCAGCTCGCACCAATCGACACGGCACATTAATCCCAGCTTGGACTTCCTCTACCTCGGCACTATCATCACTAAAACTACCAAGCTGGGGGGCTAACTGTTGGGGTCAAAACCCACCCAGCTGTGATCAATGGGAAAATGGCTAAGTATGAAAATACGAAGAATCGGAAAAGGCCGAAATTGTGCCTAAGTCATTTCTGTACGAATCTACTTAAGCAAAAGAGAGGCCATTCTGGCCAAAGCAGCTCCATTTCCGGCCAAGGAAGCTTCGCTTCGGCAGAGAGACTTAGGCAAAGCAGGGAGAGATTTCGGCAAAGCCTTGTCTCCACTTCGGCAAAGCAGGGAGAGATTTCGGCAAAGGTTTGTCTCCACTTCGGCAAAGCTTTGGCTCACTTAGGCAAGCTTTGGCTCACATCGGCAAAGCTTTGCTCCACTTCGGCAAAGCAGGGAGAATTTTCGGCAAAGCCTTGTCTCCACTTCGGCAAAGAAGGGAGAGGCTTAGGCAAGCCTTGCTCCACTTAGGCAAGCTTTGTCTCCACTTAGGCAAGCCTTATCTCCACTTAAGCAAGCCTTGTCGCCGCTTAGGCAAGCCTTGAAGGAAGCTTCGCTTCGGCATGGAGACTTCGGCAAGCTTGGTCGTCACTTCGGCATGGAAATTTCGGCAAGCTTGGTCGTCACTTCGGCAAGGCCTGGTCTTCACTTAGGCAAGCCTTGTCTCCACTTAGGCAAGCCTTGTCTCTACTTAGGCAAGTCTTGTCTCTGCTTAGGCAAGCTTTGGCCAGCATCGGCAAAGCCTTGCTCCACTTCGGCGAAGAAGGGAGAGATTTAGGCAAGCCTTGCTCCACTTCGGCGAAGAAGGGAGAGATTTATGCAAGCCTTGCTCCACTTAGGCAAGCTTTGTCTCCACTTAGGCAAGCCTTGTCTCCACTTAGGCAAGCCTTGTCTCCGCTTAGGCAAGCCTTGAAGGAAGCTTCGCTTCAGCTTTGGAGACTTCGGTAAGCCTAACCACTTTGGCAATGGAGACTTCGGTAAGAGGAGCTCACTTCGGCACTGGAGACTTCGGCAAGCCTAGCCACTTCGGCAATGGAGACTTTGGCAAGAGGAGCTCACTTCGGCACTGGAGACTTCGGCAAGTCTAGCCACTTCGGCAATGGAGACTTCGGCAAGAGGAGTTCACTTCGGCAAGAGGAGCTGACTTCGGCACTGGAGACTTCGGCAAGCCTAGCCACTTCGGCAAGAGGAGCTCACTTCGGCAAGAGGAGCTCACTTCAGCACTGGAGACTTCGGCAAGCCTAGCCACTTCGGCAACGGAGACTTCGGCAAGAGAAGCTCACTTCGGCAAGAGGAGCTCACTTCGGCAATGGAGACTTCGGCAAAAGGAGCTCACTTCGGCACTGGAGACTTCGGCAAGCCTAGCCACTTCGGCAACGGAGACTTCGGCAAGAGGAGCTCACTTCGGCACTGGAGACTTCGGCAAGCCTAGCCACTTCGGCAATGGAGACTTCGGCAAGAGGAGCTCACTTCGGCACTGGAGACTTCGGCAAGCCTAGCCACTTCGGCAATGGAGGCTTCGGCAAGAGGAGCTCACTTCGGCACGGTAGACTTCGGCAAGAGGAGCCACTTCGGCAATGGAGACTTCGGCCATGACCCGCGGTCTTCGGCCAATATGCTCCACTTCGGCCACGCTTCATTTAGGCACGACACGAGCTCGTTTTGGTCGAAGTCATTTTTATACGAAACTGTTTGGCCGAAGTCAAAGTCATACGAGACTGTTTGGCCGAAGTCAAAATCATACGAGACTGATTGGCCGAAGTCAAAATCATACGAGACTGCTCGGCCGAAGTCCAAACCATACGAAACTGTTCGGCCGAAGTCGAAGTCATACGAAACTGTCTGGCCGAAGTCATACGAAGCTGTCTGGCCGAAGTCATTTTTATACGAAGCTGGAAGACGACGCGGCCGAAATCATTTTGATACGAAGCTGGAAGATGATGTGGCCGAAGTTATTTCTATACAAGGACGACAAGCCCGTCTTCGGCCAGCGATGGATCAAAGGCCCACGAAGCCGAGCCGACTTGCTAAAACGGAAATCCCGAAGGATTAGGAAGTTTTCCTGATCTCTTTGGGATTGATCTAGCCAACTCGAACGACTATATACATTTATGTACATCCCTTAAAAAAGTGGATCGAAAAATTTACTTAGCAAAAAACCCTAGACTTTTTTGCTCTCAAACTCTTGTACGAAAGTTTTTCGACACAGCTTAATAAAAACCATCTTTGGATCTCTCTGTTCGTGGTTCATCCGCAGAAATTTCATCCCCCTTAACAAACCTCCGACAAATTCTAATTGTATTGATTTCGACTCCCACAGTCATAAACGCCAATTTCAGCTCGGCATGTTGATCTCAGTAACGACTACTTTCACCTCGGCATCACCATCACTGATACTGCCGAGCTGGGGGATAACTGTTGGGGTCGGTTTTCACCCCACTGCGATCAACAAAATTTTAACTAAGTATAGAAAATGGACGACCATGACAAGCTTAACTTATTACGAACCGAGCCCAAGAAGCCTTTGGAAAACAGAGCCGTTGAGCTAAAGAGATTGGATCAGTTTGGTAACATACTAAAGAGATCGGTTTGGTAATGAAAAAAAAGATATTTGATTCAGCTTTCCAATGGAGTTGGAATCATATCATTTGGAGCTGAGGTTGGCAAGATACACCCGATTTACTGAAGACATATCAATATGTGCTCGTCGTACCCGAGCTGTAGAAGAAACGGCTCGGCGTCATCCAAGCAGAAGGCAACCCAAGCCTAAATTTGGTCAGAAGATAGATGATTTAGTTAGCTTTCATTCAAAATAAGTTTGAAGTCATTTGGATTAGCGATCAGAAAGTTACACCAATTATGGTGGAGATGTATCAATTTCGGCCTCTTGGGAATCAACGATTGAAAAATGGCTAAGTATGAAAGAACATTAGTAACTGGATCCCTCACTGTCGCTCGGGTCCCCCTAACCATGACAAGATGAGTTGGTTCGGTGCCCCCTAACTGCGACAAAGTGAGTTGGTTTGGGTACCCCCTAACCGTGATAGGGTGAGTTGGTTCGGGTGCCCCCTAACCGTGACAAGGTGAGTTGGTTCGGGTGCCCCTTAACCGTGACAAGGTGAGTCGGTTCGGGTGCCCCCTAACCGCGATAGAGTGATTTTGTTCGGGTACCCCCTAACCGCGACAGGATGAGTTGGTTCGGGTGCCCCCTAACCGTGACAAGGTGAGTTGGTTTGGGTGTCCCCTAACCGCGACAGAGTGAGTTGGTTTGGGTACCCCCTAAACGTGACAGGGTGAGTTGGTTCGGGTGCCCCCTAACTGTGACAAGGTGAGTTGATTCGGGTTCCCCCGAACCGTGACAAGGTGAGTTGGTTCGGGTGCCCCCTAACCGCGACATGACAAGTTTGTGCGAGAACCCCCGAACCATGTATGATTGGTTTGGGTACCATGATCTCAATAGAAGACAAGACGGATCGGGGATAAAGACAAAAAAACATAACCATTGGCACCCGAACCGTTTGGACAATTGACCAGAGCTAGACCAGGACGACACCCGAACCATGATACAAAGCAACGCCGAGCCGTGAACCATGGTGTCACCGGAGCCATGAACCATGGTGTCACCCGAGCCATGAACCATGTTGTCACCCGAGCCATGAACCATGGTGTCATCCGAGCTTTGAACCATGGTGTCATCCGAGCCGTGAACAATGGTGTCATCCGAGCCGTAAACCATGTTGTCACCCGAGCCAAGGCTCAACGATAGGAATTTGGGCCGAGCTGACGATCATATGGGTTGAGACAACGAGCCCATGAATTCGAGCCCATGAATTCAAGCCCATAATAATGATTCGACAAGGTTAAAGCCCATGGTGGTAGCCGGCTTTGCTAAAAGGAAATCTCGAGGAATTAGGAAATCTTCCTTTTCTCTTTAGACATTAACTTAGCTGACTTAAACTTGTATAAATAGACATGTACATCTCTTGAGAAAGGGATCCGCATTTGACCAAGCAAAACTCTGTACTTTTGCTCTCATACAAAAAGCTTTCTAAGGAGCTTAATAAAATTCCATCTTTGGATCTCTGTTTGTGTTTTTAGTGGTTTTTGCTCAGAAATTTTATCTCTCTTAGCAGACCTTTGACAAATTCAATTGGTGAGGATTCCCGCCCCCACATCTGTTGCCGAGCCAAGTGTTTGGCTCGTCACTGCTTTTCTCTATCGCCGAACCAAGTGTTTGGCTCGTCTCCATCTTGCCTCTGTCGCCGAGCCAGTGTTTGGCTCGTCTCCATCTTTGGCTAGGCTTTCTCTCCATTTGGCTAGGTCTAACACCCACACTTAGTGCTTTTAACCGTTGATCTTGATGGGGTGAAAACCGACCCCAACAATTAGCCCCCCAGCTCGGTAGTATTATTGATAATAGAGACGAGGTGAAAAGTCGAGATCGAGATCAACTATCTTTGGGCTACCGAGCCAAATTCACGGTGAAGCTGTCATTCGGGAGTTGATATATACCGAACCAGACTGATAGTGTTACCGAAGCTGTATCTTCGTGTGGACGAGGCATACTTTCTTGGCTCGGTATCCTGCTTAATTTTACCGAATGCGGGACAACACATGCCAAGGTGTTTATTACCGAGCCAACACTGAGTATCGTGTAGCTGAGCTATTTGGCTCGTGATGTCAGTTCGAGCTATCATATTGCCGAACCACCTCCTTTGAAATGCTGTCGAGCCAAACTACTCTGTTATCCGTATTGTCGATCCATTTTGGCTCAGAATCTTGTTGAGATGCTGACTTCTTTATCTTCTGAGGCGTTATGATGATGTAACCGAGCAGTTTTGGCTCGTCATTACTTCGGGCTGCCAGGTTACCGAGCCATCTTTAGTTCCGCATGATTGTTGAATTTCCTTGGAAGCCAAAGTTTCCACACCGTCTGAGTTGTCTGACTGCCGAGCTGTCTTCGTCTTGCTGAATCATCACAATATTCTACCGAGCCATCTTGATGAGTGGTTTGTTTTTGGCTCGGCGATAATATTAGCTTGATGACAAAGTATTCTTATCACAACCATAACTTTATTGGGACCTGCAAATGTTTTGCGTGTTCTCGAGGTTGCGTGGAGTCACGCGCCGTGCCTTTATGCATTTATAAATTCAGATCCTTGTCTCACTCCTCATAACTCACCTCTCCACATTTTCAAAAAATCAGGTAGTTCTCTTCTCTCTCTTCTTTTCTCTCTTTTTATTTTCAAGTTTTGGCTAGGTTTCGATTGGTTTCTTCTCTTCCACCGCCAACTCTTTGAGTTTTCCGACCCATCTTCAAACGTGGCTCGGTGGTACTTTATATTTTTCGATCCATCTTCAAACTCATCCGGCGAGCCCTTGCATTTTCCGATCCATCTTCAAACTCATCCGACAAGCGTGGTTTCTCGTATCTTCGAGCCAAAAATCCTCCCATTTCTGCTAAGTGTCAGTGTGCTTCGGAGCCAAAATCTCCAATTCCTACAAGTTTCAGCGTATTCTCGAGCCAAAATCTCTGATGTCTCACACCGCCGAGCTGGAAGATTCTGTGGGTTCGACCAACTCTGCCTCATTGCTTGGACGCAAGATGGTATCTCCGCAGGTTACCGAACTAGTTGAACCTAGTTCTCCCCTAGGTCAGTTGCAGATTGTTGTCCCATCTTTGGTGGACGAGATTTTTGATGTCGAGGCAGCTTTGATACAGAAGGCTCTTGAAGAATTTAAAGCCGAACCAGAAGAATACATTCTTGACGAGGCAGAAAAGGTGCTGTTTGAGAGATTGTTTGCGAGCCACTGGTGGGGTCAATATCTCCCTTTTTGAATTTAACAGCAAACGGATCGTGGGTTACGACCCACGGTGAAGATGCTAGGTCGTGTACCCTAATCCATGGTACAACAAACAGATCGGGTGTCACGACCCACGGTGAAGAAGTGGATCGTGTACCCCGATCCACGGTGCAGCAAAGAGATCGGGTGTCACGACCCACAGTGAAGAAGTTGGATCGTGTACCCCAATCCGTGGGACAGCGAATGGATTGGGTGTTACAACCCACGACAAAGAAGTTGGGTCGTGTACCCCGATCCATGGAACAGCGAACGGATCAGGGGCACGACCCACAGTGAAGAAGCTGGGTCGTGTACCTCGATCCATGGTGCAGCAAACGAATCGCGTGTTACAACCCACGGAAAAGAAGTTGGGTAGTGTACCCGATCCATGGAACAGCGAACGGATCGGAGGTCATGACCCACAGTGAAGAAGCTGGGTCGTGTACCCCAATCCATGGTGCAGCAAACGGTGTCCCCCTAACTGTGCATAAGAAGAAATGAATCGGGTGTCCCCCTAACCGTGCATGAGAAAAAACAGATCGGGTGTCCCCCTAACTGTGCGTAGAAGAGTTGTATCGGGTGTCCCCCTAACCGTGCATGAGAAGAAATAGATCGGGTGTCCCCCTAACTGTACGTAGAAGAGTTGGATTAGGTGTCCCCCAACCGTGCGTTGATGAGTTGGTTCGGGTACCGTGACCTTAGTCAAATATAAGATGGATCGGGGTTAAAGACAAAGACATAACCATTGGCGCCCGAACCGTTTGAACAATGAGCCATGAACCACGACGCCACCCGAGCTGTGAACCATGGTGTCACCCGAGCTGTGAACCATGGTGTCACCCGAGCGGTGAACCATGGTGTCACCCGAGCCGTGAACCATGGTGTCATCCGAGCCGTGAACCATGGTGTCATCCGAACCGTGAACCAGGATGTCACCAGAGCCGTGAACCACGGTGTCACCCGAGCTGTGAACCACGGTGTCATCCGAGCCGTGAACCACGGTGTCACCCGAGCCGTGAACCACAGTGTCACCTGAGCCGTGAACCATGGTGTCACCCGAGCCATGAACCATCGTACCACCCGAGCCGTGAACCATCGTGTCACTCAAGCCAAGGTTCAACGACAGGAGGTTGGGCCGAGATAACGATCCCACGGATTCAAGCCCACAAAAGAGATATGACAAGGTTAAAACCAATGAACCAAATCCCATGGCGGTGACAGGCTTTGCTAAAAGGAAACTCCGAGGAATTAGGAAATCTTTCTTATCTCTTTAGACATTAACTTAGCCGACTTAAACTTGTATATATACTCATGTACATCCTCAGAAAAAGGGGATTCACAATTTAACCTAGCAGAACTCTATACTTTTGCTCTGAGACGAAAAGCTTTCTAAACAGCTTAATAAAATTCCATCTTTGGATCTCTTTTTGTGTTTTTAGTGGTTTTTACTCAGAAATTTCATCTCTCTTAACAAACCTTCGACAAATTCAATTGGTGGGGATTCACGCTCCCACAGCCACCAAGTTAGCACATCGACGAGGCGAAAACCTAGGGGAAAGCTCCTATGAGACGACCTAAGGGGAAAAAGCCGCCGCAACACCGATCCGAAGAACGATGACCAATAACGGAGAGCAGGATGCTACCGATATTAAGAACACCGGCGCGGAGGATCTGACGAACCAATCCGAGAATGCTGGGGAAACTTCAACAACACTCACGCAGATGAAGATCATGCTGGAGACGCTGCTCAAGAAGGCAGAGGAGCAAGATAAACTCAACAACACGATGACGGGCGAGCTGAAGGCTTTGGCAACGGCGAGTCGAACCCGTGGGATAGGATAAGCTCCGAATCCAACAAGACAAGTCGGGAGGTGCCTCAACCCAACGGCCCTAGATTTCTCAACCCGGCTCAACCCACCGAGAACCCGTGGAAGATTGCCACCACTCTATCAAGGCTCAGCAAACCTAGCTTCCGGAATGCAAGGAGCGAGCAACACACCGATCGAAGAGGAGCCCAACCCAATCATCAATCTGGAGGAGGAGAATCGAATGGAGCAAAACATGGAGAGCCATGATAACCCTGAACCCCTAGCAGCTGGCCAGACCCAAAATGAAAGATGCGAGGCCATCCTGGAAGGAGATCAAGGGCTAACCGAGGAGGAGGAAAATATATTCTGGGCCGAGCAAGCACAGATCAAAGACGAGCGCAGAGCAGGAATTCGAGCCCAGAAAGAAGATATGGACCGAGCAGCTGCCGACATAAAAGCCGTCCGATCCATGATGCACAAAGAGACTAGCAAGGTGCCAGAGATAGTTCGTTTACTGGAGGAAGCACAGAACACCCCATTCACAGCACGGATTACCAACACGAGAATTCCTGATCCTGGAAAGATGAAAGTTCCGATCTACGAAGGAAAAACCGATCCGAAAGAGCTTCTAACGGCTTTCACTATAGCCATGGGGCGCTCTAATTTCAAAGAAAACGAAAGAGACGCCGGACAGTGCCTTCTCTTCGTGGAACATCTCAAAGGACCGGCGCTCCAGTGGTTTTCCAGGCTCGAACAGAACTCCATCAACAACTAGAACCAACTGGTTGCGGCATTCTTGACACATTATTCCATATTCATGGAGCCTGGAATATCTGAGGTCGATCTATGGACCTTAGCTCAAGGGCAGAATGAAATACTCCGGAGTTTAATCGGAAGGTTCAAAGCTGTTATGTCCAAAGTGGAAGGCCTGAGTGACAAAGCGGCCTTACTAGCCCTGAAGCGAGCGCTTTGGTTCAACTTCGACTTTCGTAAAGAAATCGCGTTGAATGCCCCCACGACGATACATGACGCTATGCATCGAGCTGCAGACTTCATCACCGAAGAAGAATAGATGAAAATCCTAACCGAGAAGTACGGGAAGGCTAAGACAGCGAATCACTCCCCCCAAATTTCAACCCCTTCCAATGCTAGGGAGAACAACCAAGGTTCCGGTTATATCCAGCACGAGGGAGGCCTTCGAGGAGCTCATAACTATCAAATTAACGCCCCTGGATTTGATCGAGGAAGAGGCCGAGGCCGTGGAAGAAGTTCATGGAGCACATGGACCAAAAGCGATAATTCTTATGACGAAATGGCTTACTACGAACACCACCACATCTATGGGCATTCCACCTAAAACTGCCGAATCTTAGGCTTGAAACTTGCTAAAAAATTAGCAGCCGGCGAAGTTGGAGGGAACATCAGCCTTAAGGATTTCGAGATGGATATGAACGCACATAGACCCGACCTGACAAAAGAAGATCACACCAAGCGCGATAGAAGGGATGACGAAGCACCACCCTCCAGATCAAGAAGAAGGATAAGCATGATAATGTGAGGATCTCACTATTGCTTGGATACCGTCTCATCGATCAAAGCATTCCAATGAAGGGCAGACATCCGCAACAACTGGTCTAAACCATCAAAGTTTCCAAACGACGTGATATCATTCAAGGAAAGGGAAACGATCGGAATAGACAGACCTCATGATGACCCTCTCGTGATCGAGTTAATCATCAACGTTTGCGATGTAGCACGCGTATTGGTAGACACCGGGAGCACTGTGGACGTAATCTTCCTAGAAACTCTCAGAAGAATGAATGTGGACCTGTCCGAAATGATATCTACCCCCAAACCATTGACTGGATTCTCTGGAGAAACCACCATGACTACTAGGACAATCAAACTGCCTGTCCAAGCTGGCGAGGTGACAAAAATCATCGAATTCTTCGTAGCTGATCACCCGGCAATCTACAATGTCATCATGGGGACCCCCTGGTTAAATTCCATGCGCACCGCTGTTTCAACCTACCATCCCTACACCAAACGGAGTGAAAACGATTCGAGGAAACCAAAAAGAGTCTCGTGTCTGCTTCCTCGCCGCACACAAGCTCAGAAACCCGGTGACCGATCCGACGGCAAGATCAAAGCGCAAGAAGATAAAGACCGACAGAGAACCAGTGAAAGAGTTTTCCAAACTGTTATAGCAATTACAGATTACGGAGGATCGCGAAGAAGAAGTATCTAAACCAACTTGCGACCTCGTCGTATCAGTTTGCATCGACAATAAACATCCAGAGCGATGCGTGGAAATTGGAGCAATGTTAGATGAAAAGACCAGAGAAGAACTCGTTGCATTTTTGAGGAAAAATATCAACACTTTCGCATGGTAAGCAGAAGACATGCCTGGCATCGATATCAGCATAACAACCCACGAACTGAATGTTCACCGAACATTCAAACCGGTGAAGCAGAAAAGGAGAAAGCTTGGGCCATACAAAGCTAAAGCAGTCAATGACGAGATGGAAAGACTCCTGCGTGTCGGGTCAATAACTGAGGTAAAGTACCCGGATTGGCTAGCTAACCCGGTGGTGGTCAAGAAGAAGAATGGAAAATTGCGTGTATGCGTGGACTTCACTGATCTGAATAAAGCTTGTCCAAAAGACAGCTTCCCCCTTCCGCATATCGATTGCCTAGTCGAAGCAACGGCAGGAAATGCACTACTGTCCTTCATGGATGCCTTCTCAGGTTACAACCAGATCTTGATGAACCCCGATGATCGTGAGAAGACCGCTTTCATAACGGATCGTGGAATATATTGCTACAAGGTGATGCCATTCGGCCTAAAAACGCCAGCGACTGGTGAACAAGATATTCGCCAATCAACTCGGAAAGACCATGGAGGTTTATATAGATGATATGCTGGTCAAATCACTAAGGGAGCAGGATCACGTAGCCCATCTTGAGGAATGTTTCTCACAGCTGACATATCACAACATGAAGTTAAACCCAACCAAGTGCAGGTTCGCGGTCACATCGGGAGAATTCCTCGGGTACCTGGTGACTTACCGTGGCATTGAGGCAAACCCAAAGCAAATCGACGCACTCATCCATATGGCTTCACCAAAGACGAAAAGGGAAGTGCAAAGACTTACCGGGAGGATAGCTGCACTTAACAGATTCATCTCACGATCCACCGACAAATGCTTGGCTTTCTACGATACATTGCGAGGGAACAAGAAGTTCGAGTGGATGGAAAAATGTAAGGAAGATTTTCAACAACTGAAGATTTACGTGGCTACCCCTCTAGTCCTCACAAAACAAGAAGCATGGGAGCCGCTTTTTCTATACACAGCGGTTTCCGCCATAGCAGTAAGCGGCGTGTTGATTCAAGACGAGCGTGGGGAGCAGAAGCCAATCTTTTACGTCAATAAAACCCTTACAGATGCCGAGACAAGGTACTCGCAGATGGAAAAACTGGCGCTATCCATAGTCATGTCGGCACGAAAGCTAAGGCCGTACTTCCAGTCTCACTCGGTTGTCATCCTGAGTACCTTCCCGATAAGGTCCATTTTGCACAGACCAAGTCAGTCAAGAAGGCTACCAAACTGGGCAATAGAACTCAGCGAATATGACATTGAATATCGCGGACGCACATGCGCGAAATCCCAAGTCCTAACTGATTTTCTTATCGAACTGCCTGAAGAAGGCATCAACGACGAAACACAAAGCCAACCCTGGAAACTCCATGTTGATGGCTCGTCTTCGAAAAACGGTTCAGGAGTAGGGATACGACTAACTTCTCCAACTGGCGAGTTGCTGCAACAGTCTTTTCGCCTTGGTTTCCACGCCTCCAACAATGAAGCAGAGTACGAAGCCCTGATTTCCGAGATGAAACTTGCTGGTGGCCTAAATATCGAGCAACTTCACGCATTCTGCGATTCCCAACTAGTCGCAAATCATTCAGCGGCGAATATGCAGCAAAGGATGATCGGATGGATGCTTACCTGAAGATCGTCAAATATTTGGCTGCACAGTTCAAACAATTCATCCTAACGCGTATCCCGCGAGGAGAAAACACCTCAGCCGACGCACTTGCAGCCCTTGCTTCAACTTCCGATCCGGATCTCAAAAGAATAATCCCAGTAAAATTCATTCAGAACCTGAGCATCAGTCTTCGCGATACAGTGAATGCCATAACTCGTTCACAAGCGACTAAACAAGCAACATAAGTCACAACCAGGCAAGAGGAGATAGATGAAATGCAGGAGGAATTGGCAAATCTGCATCCGCCGAGCCGGAAACAGCCCCAATGGAAGAAGACATTTTTGAAGAATCACAAATCATCGAAAGCAGCAACGACCCTCTCATCGAACCACGACCCGACGAAGAAGCAAACAAGATCAATGACAAATCAGAATATGGCTGCGACAAGGAATGGCTCGGCGCAATCAGAGAATACATATACGACAGAGTCTTACCCACCGAAAAGTGGGCAGCTCGTAAGCTTCGAGCCCAGGCAGCTCGTTATGTTTTACTCGATGGAAACGTCTTTAAGTGGAGATTCTCTGGACCATTGCTAAACTGTGTGGAAGGAAAGGACGCAAAGAAGATCATGGAAGAAGTTCACAACGGTTTGTGTGGCAACCACTCAGGAGAAAGAGCACTAGCGATAAAATTTGGCCGACAATGATCAAAGATTGCAAGAAATTTTCGGCCAAATGCGAAAAATGCCAACATCACGCGCCAATGATTCACCAACCAACGGAAGTGCTTTCATCAATCTCATCACCATATCCATTCATGCGATGGACATCATCGGGCCACTGCATCCCTCAAAATATAAGCGTTTCCTGCTTGTTTTGACAGATTATTTTTCAAAATGGGTAGAAGCCGACTCCTATGCTAACATTAAAGATGCACAGGTGGAGGCCTTTGTCTGGAAGAACATCATATGCCGACATGGAGTGCCATACGAGATAGTGACGGATAATGGCTCGCAGTTCATCTCAAATCGTTTCGAAACTTTCTGCGAAAAATGGAAAATCAGACTCAGCAAGTCTACTCCAAGATATCCACAAGGGAACGGACATGCCGAAGCAATCAATAAAACAATCCTCGACGGCCTGAAGAAGCGTCTTGATGAGAAAAAGGGACGTTGGACTGAAGAACTTGAAGGAGTACTCTGGTCTCACCGCACTACTCCACGACGAGCAACGGGGAAAACACCATTCGCCCTCGTATACGGAACGGAGTGCGTCATCCCATCGGAGATATATTTTCCAGGAATTCGCCGTAGATTACTACCGGATCAAGAGGGGCTCAACCACCTATTAATGCTCGACGAGTTGGACTTAGACAACGAAAGACAGGATCAAGCCTTGATCCGGATCCAGAACTATCAGAACGCGGCAGCAAAATACTATAATTCCAATGTTCGAGAACGAAGATTCTACAAAGGAGATTTGGTTTTGCAAAAGGTTTTACAAAACACCGCGGAAACAAATGCCGGCAAACTGGGAGCCAACTGGGAAGGACCTTACAAGATCACAGAGGTAGTCAAACCTAGCATTTACAAACTTGTCAGCATGACAGATGTTCCAGTATCGAGATCATGGAACGCAGTGCATCTCAAAAAGTATTATCACTAAGTTACTTTACATGAACTACGGGTGACTTGATCCCTGCAAAGGGTATGTAGGCAGCTCATGTTCGGATGGGTTCGGTTGCCCTCCTCCTTTAAAAGAGAGGGGGGGAGTGGGTACGTATACGTATACTCGTATACTCTCATCTTTGTAATCGAATCTACGATTTATCAAAACAAATCTTTTAACGATAAGTTTTACTTTACATCCAACAAGGATCGCTAAGTCTTAACAAAACAGACATATTCGAACAAACCAAACTACTACGGGCATCTCGCCACATCTTCATTATTGTTGGCCACAATATTGAACTCTCGCATCCATCTCGGATCTAAACTCTCACATCCGTCACAGGATTAAAAGCAGGCTATACAAATATTCGTTCATTGTCGGAGCAGATACGTTTATGGTAACGTATCCGTAAACCAAAATGTTCACCCTAAACTATACAAAGCATATGTCCATTATCGGAGTGGAAGCGTTCATGGTAACACATCCGTAAACTGAAATGTTCAAACTAAACTATGCAAACAAATGTTCGTTATCGGAGCAGATAAGTTTATGGTAACCTATCCGTGAACTGAAATGATCATCTTGAGACTGATCATCTCATAACTACGCAAACATGAACAACTGCTTCTCAACAAAGAAAATGCAGGCAAAGCATTTATAGATTTATCAAATGAAAGCAATACACCTAGAAGTTTGCCGAACAAAATGATATATATATATTCATCGACCGTAAAGATCAGTCAATCAATAGCTACAACAAAATTAATAGTTCTTACAAGAACTATAGATTGGATAAAGCCTTCGAGGCGCTAAACCAAAAAAAAAGAGGGGAAAAAAAGGAGTTAAGTTACACAAAGAAAAGAGGATCGTAATCCTCCGTCATCTCGGGGTTCGTGACCACCCTCTGCTCCAACTCCGCTGGATGGTCGAGTATCTCTTCTCACGGCACTTCGCTTATCTGGGATACTGTCTCGACACACTTTTCGGCAGCCTCCTCGAGAGTAACTTCATGATCTTTCTCAGAAAATGGTTCGGAAATTCGATCCTCCGAAACCCTCTTCGAGCTTAACTCAGAAACGCTTGGTCCTATTCGAACCAGGGAAATCGTGAACGCCTATACTCGCAGCGGCCATTTCCATAGGTTCACCATCATTGAGCTCCTTCAGGATGTCGGAAGGCACAGGAGATAACCTCAGGGTCTTTCTCGCCTCGACCAAGCTTAGCAAACGCCTCGTAGGCCCCTTCTAACTCATGTTTCTGTTCAGCCAAGTTCTCCGCCTCGAGATCGAGAGACGGCGGCTCGGCGCTTTGAAGCAATCCTATGAACTGGAGGTTGCCCTCAATCTGAGCTAGGTCGAGCATATTCTCCTTCGGCTCACCATCGATCTCGCCAAGCAGTTTCGCCGCTGCAGAGACTTTGCCTTCAAACGACAATAACATCTCGCGCTTGGCCTCAAGAACGGTTTGCTCAACCTTGCTCTCATGGAGCTCATTCACTGCTTCTAGCTGCCTTGTCAAGCTAGCTATGTGAGTATCCCGCCTTACTTTGCCGGATTCTAGCCGCATGATCCGCTCATCGGCTTCCTTAATGTGCTTCTGGTGCTCTTATGCGTTAGTCTCAAGGTCCTCGATCCTCTTAGCAGCTCTCTCTCGTTCAGTGGCATGGTTTGCCTCGGCTTCTTTGAGCTTCCCATCCAGCTCAATGGTTTTCCGCCTAGCATCTTCGATCCTCTCCCAGTCCTTACGGGCGTCGGACTCGTATCCAATGACCATCCTATTAAGATGGGAGATGAACTACAAGACAAACAGAATAATGTTATTACCCAAGCTTAAATGGTTCGGGTCGCAAGAACGAAACAAATAACATTACATATACCTTGACGCCCCGAAGAGACATCTCGCTGTAGGCCTTGTCCCTAAGCAGGGTGTTGGATGGCGGAAAACGATCACCTGGAGAGGTGATCTTCGAGAAGATAGCCGTAGACGCTGAGGCTTCATTGTAAGCCCCTTCAGAATTTAGGGGAATGGTGGAGAGAGGAAATGCTTCAGGGATAGCTCGAGCTGTTTCAGCGCGTCGTAGTCGTTTCGACGCCCCCTCGTCCTTGTCATCTACTGATGACTGTCATTTTCTGCTCGGGGCTTTCTTCTCCTTGTGCTTCCCCCTTGCCCTTATCTTTATGCAGCACTATTTGGGAGCCGGCAGGGCGAAGGCCTAATATGACCCCTTGAGAAGCCTCAGGGCGAGAAATCTATTCGGGTTCGTTATGAGGGGAAACTAGATCGGGAATAAGAGCAGGATCGACCTGGGGTTCGGGAGGCAAAGCTGACCTAGCGCTTTGGCCTGCTGTGCCCTCTCTTTGGCTTCAGCTTCCGCTTTCGGCTTGGCTGGGGGTCTATATTTAAAGGTTGGTCTTCCCATGGTATCGTCTGAGTTAGAAGAAGATGATGGACCAACAGATTGACCTTCAAAAAGTGCTCGGGCTCTCTCCACTCGTTGGAGATGGAAATCTTTTCTCCAATTACACTTTCGGGATGAAAGTGCTTCATGAATCGCGGACAGATCGGGAGGCAATGAAAGTTGAAAGTGACGCACTGCAAAAGAAGAAAACAATAAGTAAACCTAAAACGAGAATAAAACCGAGCCGTAGCGCAAAAATAAGCCACGGGTGGGCTACCAAGTTCTCCCAGTTCATTTTGATTAAGCTAAGGCATCTCGATCCAACTGACGGCTCGGTGATAGGAACGAAGAAGAAATAGTCCTCCCAGTTGTCGTCTTTGGTCAAGAATCCATTTATGATATTCTTTTTGGCTTTACCCGATACATAGTACTTTAACTCTCTTTTATTGCGGCGTCTGAATTCGAGAAAACTTCTCAAGTGTTCGACCCCAACCTCAACATAGCATTCGTAACTTCTGACAAGGATACCGACCAGATGTCTAATTCCTTTGCAATTGATCTGGGCAATAGCCAGGTTGTGTTTCCATAAAAATCGCAAGATCACTTCGGGGATCGGGAGCCATAGTAAGCAGCGATAAAAGAAGCTCTCGTATAGGGTAAAGTGATCGGGAGGAGGTTTATCAGCTCGGTCTGTCGAAGAGGAAAGGTCAAATTCAATCTCCTCCGAGATATTAAATCTCCGCCTAAGATCTGTCAACGAATCTAAGGTAGAAAGAGTGGAGCCAGGTGGATCGGATCGCCTTTTAGCTTTCTTTCTTCTTGGTGCTCGTTGAATAGGTCCAATCAGACGTTCTAACTCTTGTCTACCCCCGAACCAATAGAATCGTCCAAATCATCTAGAATGTTCGCGCCAGACAAATCTACTCGGCTGCAACTTTGAGCAAGGATCGGATCCGGGGAAAAAGAAGGTTCAGGAAATAAAGATTGATCTGGACTGACAAACAATCTGGCATACGGATTGGGTGACACCGGCATAGACAGCTGAGACATCCATTGTGCTTGAAAATAGATCGGGGTCTATGGAAAAGAGATAAATAGATCGGGATCCCTAATCGCACGAAAGGAAGGATCTATGATTTTGAAAATTTAGATAAACAGATCGGGGTTTTCGACGGTTTATCAGAACAGATCGAAACCTCAAAGGATCGAAGAATGAATCAAGATCTTCTAAGTAAACTGACAGCCGGATCCAAATATTCAAACAAGTCACCGGAAACTCAAAGAACAGCGGCAGAGTTGTTGAAGATGGATCGGAAAATCAAACGGTTCGGTGGCAAAGGGGGGTGTCGCGGAGGCTCTAACTAAAAATAAACTTAAACAAAAGTTAGAGAGAGAACGAAGAGAGAGGTTACCTGCTTTGAAGGATTTTCAGAGAAATGGAGATATGAGGAATCAAGGGGCAAGACGGTTTATATAAGCAAAAGATGACATCACATACCTCGGAAATCGGCGGAAACGTTTACACTCCCCGATAAAGGTAATAGATTCCAAAATCCCCCGAACCGTGACCTTAGTCAAATATAAGACGGATCAGGGTTAAAGACAAAGACATAAACATTGGCGGCCGAACCGTTTGAAAAATGAGCCGTGAACCACGATGCCACCCGAGCCGTGAACCACGGTGTCACCCGAGCCGTGAACCACGGTGTCACCCGAGCCGTGAACCACGGTGTCACCCGAGCCATGAACCACGGCGTCACCCGAGCCGTGAACCACGATGTCACCCGAGCCGTGAACCACAGTGTCAACCATGGTGTCACCCGAGCCGTGAACCATCGTGCCACCCGAGCCGTGAACCATGGTGTCACTTAAGGCAAGGTTCAACGACAGGAGGTTGGGCCGAGATAACGAGCCCACGGATTCAAGCCCACAAAAGAGATATGACAAGGTTAAAACCCATGAACCAAAGCCAATGGCGGTGACAGGCTTTGCTAAAAGGAAATCCCGAGAAATTAGGAAATCTTTCTTATCTCTTTAGACATTAACTTAGCCGACTTGAACTTGTATATATACTCATGTACACCCTTAGAAAAAGGGGATCCGCAATTTAACCTAGCAGAACTCTATACTTGTGCTCTGAGACAAAAAAAACTTTCTAAGCAGCTTAATAAAATTCCATCTTTGGATCTCTTTTTGTGTTTTTAGTGGTTTTTACTCAGAAATTTCATCTCTCTTAACAAACCTTCGACAAATTCAATTGGTGGGGATTCACGCTCCCACAATTGGCGCTAGAAGGAGGGGGCTTGAAATTTTCTTACACCAAAAAGCTGTCGCAACACTGATCCGAAGAACGATGATCAACAACGGAGAGCAGGATGCTACCGATATTAGGAACACCGGTGCGGAGGATCAGATGAACCAATCCGAGAACGCTGGGGAAACTTCAACAATACTCACGGAGATGAAGATCATGCTGGAGACGCTGCTCAAGAAGGCAGAAGAGCAAGATAAACTCAACAACACGATGACGGGCGAGATGAAGACTTTTGGCGACGGTGAGTCGAACCCCTGGGATAGGATCAGGTATGGATCCAACAAGACAAGTAGGGAGGCGCCTCAACCCAACGGTCCTAGATTTCTCAACCCCGCTCAACCCACCGAGAACCCGTAGAAGATTACCACCACTCTATCAAGGCTCAGCAAACCTAGCTTCCGGAATGCAAGGAGCGAGCAACACACCAATCGAAGAGGAGCCCACCCCAATCATCAATCTGGAGGAGGAGAATCGAATGGAGCAAAACATGGAGAGCCATGATAACCCTGAACCCCTAGCAGCTGGCCAGACCCGAACTGAAAGATGCGAGGCCATCCTGGAAGGAGATCAAGAGCTAACCGAGGAGGAGGAGAATATACTCTGGACCGAGCAAGCACGGATCAAAGAAGAGCGCAGAGCAGGAGTCCGAACCCAGAAAGAAGAGATGGCTATGATGCGAGCAGATATGGACCGAGCAGCTGCCGACATAAAAGCCGTCCGATCCATGATGCACAAAGAGACTAGCAAGGTTCCGGAGATAGATCGTGTACTGGAGGAAGCACAGAACACCCCATTCACAGCACGGATTACCAACACGAGAATTCCCGATCCTGGAAAGATGAAAGTTCTAATCTACGAATGAAAAACCGATCCAAAAGAGCATCTAACGGCTTTCGCTATAGCCATGGGGTGCTCTAATTTCAAAGAAAACGAAAGAGACACCATACAGTGCCTTCTCTTCGTGGAACATCTCAAAGGACCGGCGCTCCAGTGGTTTTCCAGGCTCGAACGGAACTCCATCAACAACTACAACCAACTATCTGCAGCATTCTTGAAACATTATTCAATATTCATGGACCCTGGAACATCTGACGCCGATCTGTGGACATTAACTCAATGGCAGAATGAAACACTCCGGAGTTTAATCGGAAGGTTCAAAGCTGTTATGTCCAAAGTAGAAGGCTTGAGTGACAAACCGGCCTTACTAGCCCTGAAGCGAGCGCTTTGGCGAAATGATGAGACTCGATATACACAGTTTAATGTCTTATTATTTTTTTGATAAATAATAATAAGCTATGAATTATCTTTAAAAGAATCCCAAAAAATGAACTCATAAATATTATTTTGATTAAGTTTAATTTCTTATTATTTTTTTTATTTTATGAATTATTTTATCAAAATGAGGCCTGAAAAACTGAAAAAAACTATGGATCAGATTTTTAAGAAACATAACAAGGCCGTGTTTGAAAATGATGTTAAGATTGTTTTCTTTTTTTCATCATAATAAAAAAAAAATTATCATCGTAATTATTTAAAAATATTATTAAATAAATAACGAAAAGTAAAAGGGATCCCAATGTTATTTGAGTGACCAATAGCATATGTTTAATCCGCATTTAAAGAATATATAAATCATATTTAGATTAAAATTATATAGAAAAATATATTTTTTTATGAAAATAATCTTCGTATTTTCATAAAAAATCATGTTTAAAGAAAATATGGTATATTTTTTTTCCAATTAGAAGTCAATATAATATTAAGTAGCGAGAAATATACGTTACAAAGATTAAAGAACAAAAAAAATTGTTGCAGGTTCCAATGATTAATTTGGAATTCGGTTTGGAATCTTCTAACTTAAAAATAAATAAATAAATAAAAATATGCCAAAAGAAGAAAAAAAAAAGAAATGATTAACAGAAACAAAAAATTAATTAATTTCTTGCCAAATAAATTTTTTTTTTTTTGGTTAACCATTTCATTCCAAAAAGATGGTCAAATATTGATTTGCTATGAAACAAAACAAAGTTTATGAACAAAATATGTTTTTCTCGAAATTTGTAAAAACGACAACAACAAAAAAATTAGTGGCAATTAATTGAGTTTCTACAAAA
This sequence comes from Pseudoturritis turrita, assembly GCA_900406555.1. NCBI lineage: Eukaryota > Viridiplantae > Streptophyta > Magnoliopsida > Brassicales > Brassicaceae > Pseudoturritis > Pseudoturritis turrita. The sequence goes on from OVBL01000398.1 coordinate 26,684, forward strand.
TATAAATGACGCTTAATTGAGTTTCCGCAAAATTTAATATGCTAAATATCATATCGTTTCTAAATTCAATGTTTGAATTAATAAATTGTACTCTATATTAAGGTTATTCCAAAAAAAGGCTATTTTCCAAAATATGTTTAAAAAAAAAAACCGACTTTAATTAAGTTTCTACAAAACATTAATTAAATTTCAACAAAATATAAATGGCGATTAATTGAGTTTCCAAAAAACTTAATATGCTAAATATCATACCATTTCCAAAACTCCAAGGATTCATTTGTTTTCAATAGTATTAAGGTATAAATTTGATTATGGTCACCATGATTTTCACAAGTAATATAAGGAAAGAAAGTAAAGAAACTCCAAAAAAGAAATAAAGAGCCTTTTCTCTCTCTCTCTCTCTCTCTCTCTCTCTCTCTCTCTCTCTCTCTCTCTCTCTCTCTCTCTCTCTCTCTCTCTCTACGCAGCCAATGACCTTCTCGTGGTCTTCTGTGCCATAGGAACCATATATACATTCAAACACCAATCTGGCGCCACATACATATACATATACACGTGTATATATATGTATTGACATTTATATATACACATATCTTCTTCTCTCTCCTTGTGTGAGTGGTGAGATGGGTATCCCCATAAGGTGCAGCATCGAACCATCTGCAACATTTTGACTCGTTTTCTTTTGTGATTTTCCAACATCTGTCTCTTCTTCACTCGCTCTCTCTCTATCTTTCTTTTTCAATCTCCCCAACGACCTCTCTTTTCTTCTCCATTCATATATCTCTCTCTCTCTCTCTCTCTCTCTCTCTCTCTCTCCCCGGGAAAAATGGATAATAACTTCTTGCCCTTTTCCTCTTCTAACGCAAACTCTGTCCAAGAAATCTCAATGGATCTTGACAACAATCGCTCGCACTTCACAACGTTCCCTACTTATGATCATCCCCACATGTTATCGCCGTATTCAAGCGTTGCATGTCCGGCGGCGATGAATCATCAGCCGCTTCACTCATCGGAGGCTTTCCCTCAGATCCCGGTTACGCAAACCGGAAGTGAATTCGGTTCTCTGGTTTGTAATCCCTGTTTGAGACAAGAGAGAGGTGGGTTTCTTGATCCACATATGACGAAGATGGCAAGGATCAATAGGAAGAATGCGATGATCAGATCAAGAAACAACTCTAGCCCTAATTCTAGTTCACATGAGTTGGTTGATTCAAGGAGACAAGTGATGCTTAACATGAAAAATAATGCTCAGATCGCTGCTAAAAAAGATCTCTATCGATACTCCACATTCGATAACAAGGTTTGGTTTTAATTAGTCGGTGTAGATGTGATATATAATCTGATTTTGGTTGGTCCAAGCATTTGTGTAAATTGTTTGTTGTTTGTTGATTGTAGAAGCTTAGGGTTTTGTTGGTGAAGCACTTGAAGAACAGCGATGTTGGGTCACTTGGGAGGATCGTTCTACCAAAGGTATGTAAATTCTTACCATTGTTTTTAATATCTCTAACCACTAATCGGAAAATTGTCATTTCGTTTTCATTATTTTACTTCTTTTTTTTTGTGTTATGGTCTGATGAAAAAGGTATACGGTCACTCACGTTGTTGCGAAGTAAAAAAAAAAAAAAATCGACCCCATGAAAAATTTCCTAGAAAAAGAAATTTCAGTATTTGACTTCCAACACTTTGAGAAAAGAGATTTGTGGGAAAATCTACAAAAATCACTGCCCCAGATATTCACTCATTATGTAGTTTCACTGAAATTTTATTTCACACATTTCATTCCATTAAAAAAAAAAAAAAACACTTTCAAACTTTTTGTTATATTTAACTGTTCCGATTTAACTTTTTTAAAAAAGTTTCTAAAAATAATCACACGAAAAACAAGATGAATATGAAACATGAGAACAAAAATGGAATGTTTAATCATTTCTTTTGTTCGGTTTCAGTATGAAATTTTATGTTTTTATTTTTTCTATTTTAGTTTAGCTATAATAGGAATTAATTTTAAACTTATAGTTTAAATTTCAATTTGTTTTATTTAAACATATCCTGAATTTGAAGGATTAAAACAATCTACGAGTTTTGGTTTAGACTATGTTTTAAAATCTTGGATACAGAAGAAGTTAACTTTTTTTCAATAGAAGAAGTTACATAATTCTAACTAAATTTATAAGGATTGTCTTAGTTTTGTGGATTGATTTTCATTGTTAAGTTAACCTAATATCGTTTTGGTCTAGTATAAAATGATCGCACCCTAGAAGGAAATTTAAATTTGTTTTTTAATAACAAAATAGACTGAATCTACATTCCTCCTTGAACTTTTAAATTTCTTGTAAATAGTAGCCAATAAATGAAAAACATGAAATTACTGATTTTACTATATTTATTTAGGTACGTAAGTTAAAAATGTTTTAAATCAATTTATTTCAGATTTTTTTTTATTAAAGAAAATGGAAGGTCGTCTATATAGCTTTCCTAGTGAATAGTATATTAATGCCTCTTAAATGTATACCTCGAACCATTATGTAAAAAGTAAAAAAAAAAAAAAAAGTAGTTATGGAAAAGAGGTTCTATATATCTTGGTATTTTTATTAAAATTTAGCTTCAGTTATATATCTTTCTTATTTGTCTAAATAAAAAAGTAATTACTAGTTGACAAAATAAAATAAAATAAGTAAACTGGAATTCAGAGAGAATCAGAAGGAAATCTTCCGCAGCTATCTGATAAAGAAGGAATCATAGTAGAGATGAGAGATGCTGACTCTATGAGCTCTTGGTCTTTCAAATACAAGTTAAGTCTCCTTTCATTACCAATAGTTTTCAATTGTGTAATTGATCCATTTACATTATCAATAGTTATCAATTTCAAATGATATTAGAACTAGAAGACTAAAATCTTGTGTTATTGTGAAACATAGGTTCTGGTCCAATAACAAGAGCAGAATGTATGTCCTCGAAAACACAGGTAATATTAAATTAAGGTGCTCCGATATTCTTTTAAAAATGTTTATTTAAAGCTATTTTTAGTTATCAATTACCTTTTTCTTTCTTTGTTTGTGGTGAAATTTAAAGGAGAATTTGTGAAAAAAAATGGAGCAGAGATGGGAGATTCGTTAACAATTTACGAAGACGAAAGCAAGAATCTCGTGAGCACTCTTATTAACTCTCTTTTTCTTATTTTAATTTTAAAAACGACAAAAAGTTAAATAATGATTAATTAGTAGTCCACAATTGGGAATTTGAAAAGTGGTCTTTGAATTAAGTTTGTTAAGCATGCAGACAAAATTTATTGCCCTTTTTGACCTTTTTCTGTTAATGATGACTGTTCATATATGGAAAGTATTTAACTATTTATAACTCCAGCCCTCTATTTTTAATTTTAAAAGAAAACAGTAAAAAATCGAGAGGAAGTGAAAGTCGATTGATATAAAAAAAAATGTATGAAAAATGTTTTATCAGTTGACAAAAAAAAGTAATGTTATATCTTTTCAAGGAAAAAAAAGTGTACTTCTGATAAACCGATTTTTTTGTTTGACTTCTTAAAATGTATTATTCTTAGATTATATGGTTCGGGATTATATTGGAACTATAAATGTTTAAATAAAATTTCAAAGTTTTGAATGTGGTCTATTTGAGTTAAAAATTTACTAGTTTAATTTGACCATCAAGTTGGAACTTAATAACATATGTTTTAATTTACAATTCTGACTATTTCATACAACAAATTTAGTTAAAAAATTTTGTCAACATCATAAGTTTCTATTTATATTCACAATTCTTTTTTTTGTTATTCGCATTATTTTTAAAAAAATTATCTACTACGATTGCTTATTAATTTAAAATGCATTCTATATGTATTTAACATTTTTATCAGATATTTAAATCTTTTTGTTTATATTTTAAAAATAAATAAGTAAACAAAACTAAATAATCTAGATAATAAAATATCTATAAATGACGAGTCAACATTTTATTGAATAGATTTTAGTCATTTAGTTTCTGGCCAACAACTTGGAACTTATTAGACTTTGTTTAGGTTTTATAATTCTCGTCTGATTTGGTTTTGGATACCAATTAACCTAATCTTTTTTATATGCATCTCTCCAAAATTAATTTAATTTATAGATTTAATCAAATGCTAAAACATCTAAATTCAAAAAACCATATACTCTACATATGTATTTATTTATTTATTTGTTTGTTATTATTACAGTACTTCTCCATCATAAAGTCGGATAAACAAAATGAAGGAAAAGAAGATGAGTCGATGGAAGTGAACGAGATAAACTGCTTGGAAGATATAATGTTTGATTACATTCCAAAAGACGAAGAAGAAGCTTCTATCGAAATGCTCATCGGAAATCTAAACGATCACTATCCCATTCCAGACGATCTCATGAGCCTCACACTCGATCTTCATAATCATCCTGCCCCAGCGTCGTTGCCACTTGTGGATCACGTGACCAATCCGCGGCACGTGGGTCCATCCAATGATCATGTGAGCTTAAACGACTTTGGATGGTGATGTGGAAGTTAATAGCTCCCCTCGGACCTTGAGATGGTACACAAGAGATACAAAAACAAAAAGAGTAACCTTCATCATCAGAGATATACAGAGAGAGATTCGTTTCTAATTTTATTTGATAGAGTGTTTTAGTTTTCAATCTATTAATTAAGAACAAGGATGATCATTTGTGTTTAGTTCCAATTTTAATTACATATTTCATCATTCGAGTTTTATTATTCGGAAGAGATTAGTCATATTGTTAGTAAATAGTAAATGACTTAAAACAGGAATATAAAACTCGAATGAAAACTTCGAATGGCCCATTCGATGAACTTCCCAACCAGTTAAGAAAAGGTTGCTTCGCAAGAACTTTGGGATAATGTGTTTTATAGAGATGGTTTCTTATTTTCACAAAGCTATCACTAAACGAAAACAATATCTAAAGATAGATCTCATCAAAGCCGTTGACAACATTGATTGACGTTTAATCATCCATATTTTGGCAGCCCTCGAACTCCCTCCTACCTTCATCTATTGGGTTCAAGAATGTATCGTGCACCTCCCTCTCATATTATATATCCCAGCTTTTTATAACAAAATTTTGCAATGAATTATTCCACTTCAAAATTTTATAACAGAGTTGAAACGAATTATATATGTTACAAATCTCAATCCGCAGGAAATCCGTTGTAATTGAGAAACAAAAATTATCAATTGGAAATCCATTTAAAAACATAGTATTTACGAATTTTGAAGTTTCCCTACACATTTGTTGCATATTTGAATTTAGTAGTAACATATACTAAGTTATCTAATTTTTTCAAAAAAATATTAGCTTAGTTCGCAACAAATTCGTTAGCTTAGTTCGCAACAAATTCACAACGAATTTGCAAGAAAAACAGAGTCTGTAAAGCATATTTGTCACAGAAAGAAAATTAAAATTCTGTTTTTCTGAATTCTTTGACGAATTTTTTTTTCCTAATTATATACTCAGAAGAGGTTATTTCAGCCTCTTTTTCAAACTTTAATCCCTTTTTTTAACCAAGATTTCTAAGTGCCACCCTCTATAGCTAGCCTAAAGTCTCAAACCCTAGCCCAAAACTATTACCATTATACTCTGACCCAAACCCAAGTCAGACACTTCAAAGCATAGCCCAAAACAATTACTTACTACTTCCAAACCCAATATTCTAAACCCTACCCGAACCCATAAATCAATTAACCCAAAATCCGAACTCTAATACGAACCGAAAACAGAGATAAAAGAATCTTTCATGCAACACATTTCGGTAAAAATAAAGTGAAATGAAAATGTGAATTCATGAAAACACGTATTCTGGGATTAAAATAGAAAGAGGATACTTGTATAACTTGGTATTTCAACAAAATATTTTGAAAAAAAAAACAAAAAGAATAAAAAAACCAACAATTTAACCAATTCATGGTGGTCTAGTGGTTGAAAATTCACTATGTTAATTGGGGACCAAGGTTCAAATCCTTCCACTATAATTTAATTATGGTTGGCCACCTGTAAACGCCTTAAGTGGCAAGAAAACCTAAATTTTTATAGATCTCGGGATTAGTTTGGGTTTCGATCTGGAATTGCTCCGATTATCATAAAAAAAGCGAACAACTACGAGACCTTCATACAGATTTTTTTTTTTTTTACCTTCGTGTAGAAGTTTTAAGTTTCCATGGGTTATTCCACAGTTTTAATTGTTTTTGAGATACAAACTCATAAATTGTGACATGCTAGGTTTTGGTGCATTTCAGGTAACATAATTTATATGGTCAAATATCGTAAGAGAAAAACGAACTTCATTCAACTGAGAAATCAATCGAGAAAACATGTCAATATATAGTTGCTTAGCTATGTGTACTCGGTAGCCCTATATGGGTTCGCGAAGCCAGTCTACGGTGTCTAGAATTGTATTTGACTATTGAAGAGAATGCGACCATGAAAGAACTAGAAGACCTGCAAACTTATGAACCACCAAGTAACAGTGTCGTGCCTACGATCAAAGAGGCCTAAGGCAATACAAAAAACAGGGCCTTTGTTTATATAATCTTTAATAATTTTTTTTTGTCAACTAATCTTCAATAACTATTTAATACTATTATGATATAATATAAGATACTAAAATCATAAAATGGTAAAAAATAAGTTTCAAAACACTTTTTATATAAATTTGTCAACCAAACTTGTATGAATATATTTTTTAGCATTTTTATGTGTATAAAACAGGTAAACTATGATTTTTTGCTTTTTGAAAAACATTTACAAATTTTAATTAGAAATATATTTTTGAAAATTTATAAACTAAATGAGCAAAATCTAAAACTGCAATTCAATTTTTTAAAAGATAAATAACAAACTAGAAGAATAATTGCAACAACAAAAATTAGATACAAAAGATTTGGAAGAAATTACAAAAGATGAGACTTAAGAATAAATGGAAAAACAAAAAATTAGAAAAATAAAAAGAAAAGAGATAAACGGTAGAAATTGCTTTCTATAAATTGTTTAAAAATTGATGCGAACCAATAAATCTATACATGATTTTATAAAAATGGGGGCCCCAAATATTATTAAAAAATTATGGAGCCCAAGACAAATGCTTATTTTTTGTAAGGTAAGCACGGCTCTGCCAAGTAACTCTACACCACCTCAAGTTTTTTTTTTTTTTATCTCTAGCTGATTATTATGCATCCATAAAACATTGTGTAAGTGTTTTTTCGAAATAAGAATCTTAAACATTGCATAAACGGAGAGAATATTTCTACCGCTATCCTTCTTTTTGGAGCGATTTGTTGAAAACTCTGTCCCGATGGCAAAGTCGTTAGCCGTGCACGCAAACTGTTTATGTCCACGAGTTGGTTTTAGATTTCTTGAAGGTTGTCTTCATCTCTAAATCTATCCAGGTGACTGAAGCTATCTTCTTAGGTGCAAATTTTTCAGAGCTCTTTGACAATTTATCAGATAAATCTTCAAACTTAATTTTATCTTTACTTTTTTGTACTTTTTCAATTTCGGATTGTACGGACTCCCCTCTTTTGAGGATTTAGTTTTTAATGCAATGGTTTGAAAAAAAAAAAACTTTAGAATGTTAGTGAAATGTTTACATAATAATATTTTAAAGGGAAACTCATGAAATAGAATATAGAAGAAATAGTCCAAAATAGTATATTTTCTGACTTTAATGTCAAACGGGGTACACTCGTAGGGAAAATTGTAGAACTAGTACACTTTTTTGGAAATACCAGCGCTACCCCTTAAGACCAGCAGAGTTAACGCGGACCGGTGGCACACTGTCTGCATATTGACATTGGCAACGCAAGTAAATGTAGACTACGCAGAGTACAAGTAGAGATAGAAAAGAGTATGCGCAGTCTCTGCTTTTACTCGCAGAAGAAAAACAAAGTGTTCTCAGTCTCTGCCGTTGGAAACAGAGTATACGCAAACACTGTTTATACACTGCTGTGCTTTTTTACAGTTGGGGTTTCGCAGACCAAACCACCTAACGGTAGACCAAAGCCAGACTGGTATCAGACTTTAGGATAATTCATTACAAAAAGAGCTGAACATTGACTCCTTCCAATTAGCTTTGCACTTATGTTTCTTCATAATAAAACATAAACTCCCGACAAAAAAAACAAACAAACATAAACTCATAAACAGTTTTATTAGAAGTGATCAGAGTTGTAATCTTGAAGGGGTGGAAGAAACAACACAAAGGCGTCTCGTCCTCATCCATAAAGCGCTATGCGAGCGTGTTGTTATTGGTTAGGCCCAACCATGAAGTAGACATATCCATGTCCATTCGCTTCATCCTCAATGAACTTCACCGTGGCAAGAAAATGCATGGTTGGCGCGAGGTAGGTCAAGTAGTCCATATATCCTCCAACTCCTTCAAGTGCTTGAACCCTTCTTGTGTCCACTCCTCAAAATCGCAGGTGCCTTGAAAAGAATGGTGACTGATTCTTGTTGAAGTCCTCGTGGTTGTGAAATAATCCCTAATTTTAGTTATGTTCTAAAATAATTTTGAAAATACTAGCACTACCCCTTAAGGTCACCAACGGCAGAAGACAATCACCAGTAGTGCATTAACCGGTATAAGCCGAAACCAGAAAACTCGAGAAACTCGGTGAAAACCGAGTGGGTAGGGTATGAAAACCGAGTGGGTAGGGTTTCGCAGACTGACTGAATATCACCAACGGCAGACCGAATGCAGATCGCAATCGGAGAATTCGTTTGTAGAGAGATTTTGTTGATGTATATTGGGCATTTGTATATACTTCCACTTCCTTTATACATTATTTCATTAATTTCTAACTGTTGTCAAAGTACAACTTATGTTAAAAAGAAAAACTCCAAAGTGAAAACCGAGTGGTTAGGGTATCGCAGACTGAATGAATGTCACCAACGGCAGACCGAATGCAGATTGATATAGGATTTGTAGTGATTTTTTGTTGTTGTATGTTTGTATATACTTCCACTACCTTTATACATTATTTCTTACTGGTTTCAAAGTAAAACTTATGTTAAAAAGAACAACTCAGACAAAAAAAATCGTTATCATATGTTTCTTCGTGTATCTTTGTTCAACACGACACTATGTGAAACATTTCCTTGGTATTTACCATGGTTATCGATTTTTCTTCCATTCTGTGTTTTCAATGTAAATAAGCTTTTAAACACTTATATTGAAGATCACTTTGGAGTAAATACGGCTAAACAAATGTTAATCAAAGTTTTTGAAGAGTTTTGAGTGGTTTAGGGTTTCGCAGACTGTATGCCGATGTAGCGCAGCATTTTTGAAGAGTTTCAACTAAAAGAAAAAGGCGGCGCTGACTTAACTGTACGACAAAAGGGGGCGCCGTCTTACTTAGGTAATATTAGTTTAAACATATTTCCACAATATATATTCGGGCCTCAAAGCAGTTGTTTCAGGCCCATGAAGCCCAGAAAGCTTGGAAAACACAACATTGACTCTTCTTCTACTTTCCTCGGCAACCCTAGAGCAGAGGAGCGTATCTTCAATTTTGTCGATCTCTTTATTCATTTTCTTCATTTCTCCGATAATTCTCCGATCTCTTCATTTTTCCGATATTTCTCCTTCGAATATATCATGTATATGAATGATTACGAGATGGATTTTTCTGCCATTATTTTTTCCAAAGGAAACGAGCCAGATCCAAATACCAGAATAAACTACAGTTCGAAGTTCAATCATCTTTCACTGGTGGAAAGTGTAGTGGGTGAGGAAGTGTGGGATTATGTCCGCAAGTCACAGCTAGGAGTTATTTGTAAGTTTGAGAAGTTGGGTTTCGGATGGAGTGCGAAATTAGTGCATCACCATCTTATTTGCAAATAATTGGAGTGTGAAAGCCCATTTGAGTTGTGGTTTTTGATCGCGGGGCAGCCAGCACGGTTCTCGCTCTTCGAGTTTGAAGAGATCACAGGTCTTAACTGTAATGAAATTACGCAGTTGGATGGGTTGGAATCTTCTGAAGCTAATCACCAAACCTGGAATCGCTTTCGGGGTCTTCTCAAAATATGCCGTCCTAGCCCTTGTATTGAGGACATAGTGAAATTGTGTATGAAGTATGGTGGAGATATAAGCAAATCTTGGTCCAGGGAAGATAAAATTAGGCTTAGTTACCTAGCTATTCTGTCTAACGGTCTGTTGGCTGTTGATCGGCGTACAGAAATTCCCCTTAACCTAGCTAGGTTGGTGATAGATTTGGCGATGTTGAAAAAAAGTGATGGGAGTGAAAAGGCAGAGGATGCCAAAGAAGAATATCTTCAAGATGATGGTAGAGTTGGAGATGTTAAAAAAAGTGATGGGAGTGAAAAGGCAGAGGATGCCAAAGAAGAACATCTTCAAGATGATGGTAGAGTTGGAGATGTTGAAAAAAGTGATGGGAGTGAAAAGGCAGAGGATGCCAAAGAAGAATATCTTCAAGATGATGGTAGAGTTGGAGATGTTGAAAAAAGTGATGGGAGTGAAAAGGCAGAGGATGCCAAAGAAGAACATCTTCAAGATGATGGTAGAGTTGGAGATGTTGAAAAAAGTGATGGGATTGAAAAGGCAGAGGATGCCAAAGAAGAACATCTTCAAGATGATGGTAGAGTTGGAGATGTTGAAAAAAGTGATGGGAGTAAAAAGGCAGAGGATGCCAAAGAAGAACATCTTCAAGATGATGGTAGAGTTGGAGATGTTGAAAAAAGTGATGGGAGTGAAAAGGCAGAGGATGCCAAAGAAGAACATCTTCAAGATGATGGTAGAGTTGGAGATGTTGAAAAAAGTGATGGGAGTGAAAAGGCAGAAGATGTCAAAGAAGAAAAAGGAGATAATGATCCCAAAGCATGCCTTCAGGCAGAGGATGCCACTCCCGCATATGAAAGCAATATCTGCATTAAGGATGCCGCTGCAGCAGATGAAACTAATGCATGCATTAAGGATCCCATTATGGCATTGATAACCAACGTCTGCATGGAGACAGTTGCTTCGACTGCTGAAGACGGTAAAGGCTCAGTGATTGATACTGAAATCATTGAAGAAAGAGGAAGAGGAAGAGGAAGAGGAAGAGGAAGAGGGAGAGGAAAAGGAAACTCCCAGCCAGTTAATATCAGTGAACCATCAGTGGATTCAGTCCATCCAACTACATCTCAAATCGAAATATACGAAAGCTCCAGAAATCTTCGCCAGACCAACAAGCTAACAACAAGGAGGAGTGAAAGGTTAAGCAAATTGACTGCGCTTCCTGTTGTACCTAGCAACAACGCAAAACCAGTGGCCCAGAAATCTGCTTACGAAATTGTATTTGGAGATGTTGACAAAACACTGGTGGACAAGATGAACGTATTCAGAGCCGATGAGTAAGTACACACAGCATATAAGATCGTCCCGTCTATTTTATCTTACAGTCTAACTTGAATGTTGATTTTCTTCGACAGAACAAATATTTATCCTTTTGGAGGGAAAACAACGGTCTGTGAATTCTTCAACTTACTTTTGAAGCCTAGGGAATGATTACACGATATGGTAAGTACATTCTAACTCGTCAACAGTGGATCTGGCAAAAGTGTTTATTTCATGTTTAACTGGCAGACCGTTGTTGTTGTGTGTCTAGTAGACTCTGCTTTGGTGCCTAACATTTGTCCTTCTTTTATTATCAGCACCTTGACGCAGCACTGAACTTGTATAGACTAAGGCTAAAGAGAAATCCTAGTTCTTTCAAGAGTCCGCGGATTGCTATATTGGATGCAGCATTTCAAATGCTTTGGAAGAATCGGTACAAGGACTGGCGTAAGCTTGAAAGATGGCCTGGTGGTACTTACGAGAATGTACACGGTATTCTTCCAGCTTATGCCGCAACAAATTTGGCCTGGGGCAAAGACGTTGATACGTTATACTTCGTTCTACACGTGAGCTCGAATTATTGGGTTGGGACGGTCATATCATTGGTTGACCGGGTTGTCTACATATATGATTCCTTAAATACTCCAGAATCAGATATTGTGGCAGCGGTGAGGGCTTTTGCTGAAATGGTTCCTGCCGCAATTCATATGTTCTTTCCTCAAGACTACGATCAAGCAGCTTTTACAATCACAATTGTAAAAGACGTTCCCAAAATGCGTCCACTAGTAGGTGATTGTGGAGTATACACACTCAAATACATTGAGTGTCACATGTTAGGATTACCGCTATCAGGAAGAGAACTGTGTAATGCCAAAATGATGACCTGGAGGACGAAGCTCGCTGCAGAGGTGTTGGATGAGACATCTTCGTATACCGATCAACGCATGTGTGATGATTCAATTATGGCAAATATCTACGATCCCTACGACGTTCAAATTTAATTGCATGGTTAGTAAATATATGTAATATAGTAAATAGGGAGATTTGTTCTAGTAAATATTACATTAACCAAACTCTGCGGCGTACAAGCAGAATTTAAGTTTTTCCTTCCTTAGTAGAAGAGAACTTATTCTGCTTATTCTTCGTTTACACGCATCATCATAAACTACGCTGATAGATTGTAAACCGAGAATACGCAGCACCTGCTCATACTCTGCATCTGCTTTGCTTACACTCAGCATAAACTCTGCGGCGTACTCTGCGGCGTACAAGCAGAATTTAAGTTTTTCCTTCCTTAGTAGAAGAGAACTTATTCTGCCCATGTTTGTGCTGAGTGTAAGCAAAGCAGATGCAGAGTTTCATTGAAGTTGGAATATCTAGCGTCATCACTCTTGTAATTAATTTTAAGTTGATTTTGTCAACCACTCTTGTATTTATGAAGTGGGTCCACTCTTGTATTTCGTAACTCGGTCCACTCTTGTATTTATGACGTCGGTTATCTTCAGCACTTCTTCTTTATTTGCAGAGCACATATAGCCGACTATTAATGGAGCCATCTGTAGCCTCTGTCTTCAATCCGATGAACGATAATGAATCTTCCGCGAGTTCAACAACTGTATTTGAACGATCCGGATTGAAGATTCCTTCAGTTTTACTAATTAACCATAACCCGAGATGTTTTCAGCAATCCACGGAGTTCATAACTAAGGTAAAGGTGTTGCATGTTTTTCAAGAGTTTTCCATTGCTGTTCCTTATGTATCTATAATTTATTTTATGCAGCTTAACGAGAAGTACCGGCGAGCAATCAAGACTCACGAGAAAATCTTGAAGAAACAGGCTAAACTTCACAAGAAACAGAAGAGAATCGAGAAGATTATAAAACGGCTCGAGGCCCATCCTTCAGAATGGGAACAACTTGGATTTGACAAAATATCCCCTATCCCGGAAATTATCCGCGAGGTATTTCACAATGATCAAGACGAATAAGAACATGTACCAGTTTTTGCTCGAATTTTTTTGTAATAAATTTAGAAAAGGAATATGAAGAATCATCCCATTTTCCAGCAGAGAAGTTGATGTTTATTATAAATGCAGAGTTGATGTCAAAAAAAAAAAAAATTATAAATGCAGGGAAAAAGAAGTAGTAAACGCAGAATCTGCAGAAACATACATGGTACGTATATAAACATAAGTTCAAAATCTGCCTAAAATATGCTCCAAACCTAGGTCCTCTCCTTCGCATACTTTTTCGGTACTCTGCTTCTATATTTGAGTCTATTTGTACTCTGTACCCAAATCTGGCCGTAGTTTGCATCCAAAACTTATAAATACAGGGAAGAAGAAGTAGTAAACGCAGAATCTGCAGAAACATACATGGTACGTATATAAACATAAGTTCAAAATCTGCCTAAAATATGCTCCAAATCTAGGTCCTCTGCTTCGCATACTTTTTCGGTACTCTGCTTCTATATTTGAGTCTATTTGTACTCTGCACCCAAATCTGGCCGTAGTTTGCATCCAAAACTTATAAATGTAGGGAAGAAGAAGTAGTAAACGCAGAATCTGCAGAAACATACATGGTACGTATATAAACATAAGTTCAAAATCTGCCTAAAATATGCTCCAAACCTAGGTCCTCTGCTTCGCATACTTTTTCGGTACTCTGCTTCTATATTTGAGTCTATTTGTACTCTGCACCCAAATCTGGACGTAGTTTGCATCCAAAACTTATAAATGCAGGGAAGAAGAAGTAGTAAACGCAGAATCTGCATAAACATACATGGTACGTATATAAACATAAGTTCAAAATCTGCCTAAAATATGTTCCAAACCTAGGTCCTCTGCTTCGCATACTTTTTTGGTACTTTGCTTCTATATTTGAGTCTATTTGTACTCTGCACCCAAATCTGGTCGTAGTTTGCATCCAAAACGAGATGTAGGTTACTCTGCACCAACCGTAGTTTGCATCCAAAAGGAGATGTAGTTTGAAAGTTTTGAATACACACAGAAACACAAGTCGAAGAAAAGAGTACAAAAAACAAATCCAAGAAAAGATAAACAACATCAAATAAACTAAATGTTGTTGAAATTTTAAGAAAAGTAAAATAATTAGGATAACAAGAGTTCTACATAACTTTATTCCTCCATAAACGAAAGACCAAGTTTTAACCAATCAATACGAAGAACTGTAATTCCTCTCAGCTCCTCCTCAGCAATCATTTCTTTCTCTGCTAATTGCTGCCGCCTAGCATCCATGACCACTTGTTCTTCATGCATCATCTTCTCCAACATAGAGCGTTTACCGGCTATTCTTTCCAACTTGAGTTTGACGTGGTGAGCTTCGTCCTTCGCTCTCATTTGAGATCGCACCAGCAGAAGAATTGCCCTCAGGCGATCCTTTCCTTCCTTTTCCGCCTCCATAACTGCATCATTCCGCTTCTCTTCTGCTTCCAACTCCAGGTCTGACATTGGTGCTTTTCTTTTCTTCGAATGATCTGCGGCCATGATGTCTTGAATATGTGCCTGTAAAAGAGTTAAATGCAGAGAATCTGTTGAGGGTTCTTCTTTCTTTTATAGACGAGAGGGATAAAGCAAAACCGCGTACGTCAGTTTTTTTCGCTTAGCTGTCATTTCAACGGTCCACCATCCCATCATTTCAGCGGTCCACCTTCCCATCATTTAACCCGTTATTTCGTAGAGTATATGCAGAGAAGGTGCCTAAGCAGAGTACTATTAAATTTATTGCAGAATATAAAAAGAGTAGTCGCAATCACTGCCATTACTTATTTAACGTGTTCTATCATGAATGATCGACACGTGGCGTATGACGTATTGTAGTAGAACAATTAATAATTTGTTTCTCGTGTTCAATAATGCGATGATCGACACGTGGCCCTTGGAATGGAGCAGCATCATTTCAGAGGCGTCCAGTAATAGCTGCAGAGTATGACTAATTAGGGCTTCCATACCGATACGGTTTCCCTTCAACGAGTATAAAAGATCTCTTCTTTATTTGGGTGTACAAACAAAGATAATTTATCCTTTCCTCCATCAGTCTCAAACAAACAAAACAAAGATAATCCAAAAGCTACAAAATGCAAGCGTATCTTTTATTCTTCTTTTCTACCCATCAGTCTCACCAATCTTCTTTGAATCCGATGTCTGCATTTTCCTCATCTTCTTCTTCCTCTGGCGGGAGCGAACCCAACAGTGTGATTCCTGCTCTGCCAAGGAATTCGGATTGGTTCAAATATCCATAGGTACAAGATGTGCCCGGGATTCCTCCGGTAGGCTATATCACCGTCTATTGGTCTTCCTTTCGGGCAGGTTTCCGCCATCGCCTGTCTTTTTCGATGATGAAGTTTTGTAAAGAACTTCGGATTGCACCCAGCCAGTTTAATGCCCGCTCATGGGGGTTGATAAACGCCCTCCAAATACTCTCGGACTTATCTGGAATCACTGTTTCCAGTGCTATGATTATTGGGGCTTTTGAGGTGGAGTATAGACCCCTGGTCTAATAGATATGAACTTGTTCTTCGTGACGGTTGCAGATCTCCAGTTGAACTTCCCCTCCAAATTGAGGGTGGTGATGATGACAAGATTCACTACTTCTTTGTTCGTCATTCCGGTCCTGACGGACTTCCCCGCTTGTGGTCTGATTCAGGTAATTTCCATTTTACAAAAAATTCATTAGACTCTGGTGAATTGATCAAGCTAACTCTTTTAACATGCGTTTTCTCTCTGTTGCGCTTCATCAGTTCTAACAAAGCAGAACCGTCGCACATATCCCAATTTTCTAATGCCCTTTTTTTGATTCCACTCCCTTACCGGCGCCCTGAGTTTCTTCTCTCCGACGCCGCAGTTGACGGGAGTTCTCTTCGGGCGGATATCGACGAAGCAGAGGTCCGTCCAGGTAGCCTGGATCGCCTTAGGCTTACTTGGCAAAACGTGTATCCATCTCGCATCACTAATGTTCATTGTCCTCGTTGCGAGGAGTTGGAGTTGGAGGGAGAAGCCCTACGTGCTAAAATATGTGGTTTGGAGACTCGGCTTCGGAATGTGGAGAGGGCTGTGGATTCGGTTAGGGTTGTGGCAACAACTTTGACCCAGCAGTCAAGGTTCTTGGATCGTATAAGTCGCGAGTTTGGATCGGCCGACGTTGGCTGCGATGTTCCTGGGAGTTCTAGAGGGATGAAGCGCGACCGTTCCCCGGACACTTCGTAGAATATCACCTGTTTTTTTTTATCTATTTAGTTTTGTAATTGTCACATTTATCTATTTAGTTTTACTATTGATCTTCCGTTGGTTTGCTATTGATCTGCCATTGGTTTGCTATTGATCTGCCATTGGTTTGCGACTAAATAATGATGACGTGGCGAGATATGCCAAATGGATAGATATGCGACTAAACACTACACCTATACATTGTCCTTTGATTCTTCTGTTATATAACAAATGCGTACTTTTTTATCGTTTATTTTCGGCAGTACCATTAGCCCGTATTTGCCACGAGATTGATAATATTTAAAAATTCAAAGATATTTGAATTTTCAATTTTCCCCCTAAACCGTAGAATTAAAATAGACTTTTCCCAGCCTCTTCTGTAAAATGCTAAGTCAAAGGAAACTCACCACATAAATCTGCAGTTTATGCAGCGTATTTTTACTGCAAGTTAAATCAAATATAACATCTACTGCAACTCAACTTTGATACTAGTTGCTACCATTCGGACCCATCAGCTGATAGAGCGTCCAGCAAAATGGGCCCCAGAAAGGAGTACGCAGATTAAAAATAGATGTCTGCGATTATCGACAAGTCCTAGGCAGAGTAAGAGTAGGATATGAAGTTTGTTCGTACTCTGCTGTCTTGAAGTTTGAATATTATACTATAATTTTCTACTAATTCAATAAGTTTATTGGGTTGCTGCCAAAAACTTATTTATAAAAGTAGTTCTACGTCGAATCAAAAGTAATTGGCGCAACCCGATCTTGCCATTGATGGCTGCAGAGTATGGCCGTATATGAGTGCATGATGTGATGTGAGTTTATATTGCTTTGACTCTTAACATTTTTAATGGAATCGTGAAAAGTTAGTTTCATTTTTACTATATATTCACAATCGTAAATGTTTTTGGGCATTCTAACAAACAGTTGTTAATGTTATGGTACATTCAGCTATGATCTACGTAAAATGTGCCGTAATCTGCTTTACTCTGTTCATCTTCTTCTGTCGTAGGCAGAGTAAGAGCAAAGTAAATACTAACATTATTTAATAAGCAGATTATAAATAGAGAAAGAGCAGAGAAAGCGCAGAGAAAGCGCAGATAAAGCGCAGTATATTAGTTTCTCGTACTCTGCTGTGGTGAAGTTTGAAATATTATACTATAACTTTTCGAAATATCTCCAATGACCAATTCAATAAGTTTATTGAGTTGCGTCTAAAAAGTTATTTTTAAAAGTAGTACTACGTCGAATCAAAAGTTATTGTCGTATCAATTAAAGAAGTCCGCTCTTCCTCTGCTAGAGTGTCCATCAATATGGGCCCCATAATAAAGAATCGTAGAAACTAGCAAATAAGTCCCCTTTTACCAATTAAATGCAGAGTAACAATTATGGCAATGCCTTGTTTCTCGTATTGCATCATGCGATTATCGACACGTGGCTCTTTAACATTTTTTGGAACCGTAAAAAGTCAGTTTTGATTATTTACCGTTCTTCAATCCAATCGTTTCTTCAAAACTTCTCAGGCTCCAACACTTTTCTCCAAACATTTCAGACTCAAAACTTTTCTTCCAAACTTTTTTCTAAAACTTACAGTCTAAAGAAATGGCTCATTTAGATATGGTTCTAGACTTGTCACTCATGAAGAATGGTGGAAGAATCTTGGTTCAAGTCGTAAGAGAATTTGGAAAGCACTATGCACGCTTTCAACCTGAAAAACACTTGCTTCTCGCTGATTATCACGCCGTAAGAAATGCATGCTTTGATGTCCTTATGTGGTCTCTTAGGAATACATGATTTTGTTTAATTTTTAGAGGAATAGATACAATCCTTGGTTTTATGGTTTAGGGTGTTCGGATCTCTGCAACCATTTGAAATCATCTGTTGTCAAAGTTTGAAGACGTGGCTGAAGGGGAATGGTATTTGATTAGGGATTTTGAAGTGACGACGAGGCCGGGTCAGTGGAAACTAACACACCATCAGTTCCATATCTTTTTCCATGAAGAATCGATCATTAAAAAGGTAGCACGAATCTGTGGTAATCATATGGTGTCGTTATCTCCATTTCGCAGAGTTCTAAATGGCTCATTGCATAAGAAGATTAGTGTTGGTAAGTATTGATGGAATATTAGTTGTTTGATTTTCCATTTCACGTCAGATTTCTTAATCTATATTCATGTTGCTATATAACACAGTTGATTTGCTTGGTGCTATTGTGAAAGTCAAGAAATTTGAAATTTATCAAGGCTTCACAGATGACGTTTACGTTGTCCCTGGTCACAAAGTTCTACACTTCACATTGAGGAATTTCAGGTAAGTTAATTATGTTTATAGTTTAGGATGTCTTTTGAGAACGAACTACTATAAATTCGTCTTTGTGAGCTGCAGCGGCGAAAATATCAACTGTATTGCGAAGGGAACATTTGCTGATGAATTTGAGTACTTCTGGCGACTTCAGCCAACTGGGAAGGTCATATTCTGCGTGCTACGAAATTGGAATATGGACTATTTTGGAGGTAGTGTTACTACTTCATTCAACCATAGAGAACTATTGCAACATATATGAGTAGGTGACTCTTTGGCATTGCAGGTGAGATACGTGTCTCGGCTCTCTACCCATTCTCTGAACTCCTCATAAATCCAGCAATTCCTGCCGTTGAAGAAGCAATCCAGCAACTAAGGGTTGTTAAGACCGGTGGTTTCTCAATGGTTGAAGATGCATACATTGATGACCCTATTCGTCGTACCAATACCACCTAGAATAAACCTCGTCAACTGCGTTGTTTAATGTTATTGCATTCGATCTTTTGAGACTCGGAGTAACACTTTTGTATGTCTCGTTATAATAGCTCAGTAATTTATGTATACTTTTATTCTGTTTAGTTAGACCTTTGTGGATGAAAATAAGTTGAGAAGATGCAGTTTATGCGCAGTGTTAGTGATAAAGATGCAGCCTAAATGCAGAGTCCGCTCATCATCTGCTCTCAGATACAGAGTACAAGCAGATACTGCGCATGCGCTCAAATATAACATCTACTGCAACTCAACTTTTATACTAGATGCTACCATTCGGACCCATCAGCTGATAGAGCGTCCAGCAAAATGGGCCCCAGAAAGGAGTACGCAGATTAAAAATAGATGTCTGCGATTATCGACAAGTCCTAGGCAGAGTAAGAACAGGATATGAAGTTTGCTCGTACTCTGCTGTCTTGAAGTTTGACTATTATACTATAATTTTCTACTAATTCAATAAGTTTATTGGGTTGCTGCTAAAAACTTATTTATAAAAGTAGTTCTACGTCGAATCAAAAGTAATTGGCGCAACCCGATCTTGCCATTGATGGCTGCAGAGTATGGCCGTATAAGAGTGCATGATGTGATGTGAGTTGATATTGCTTTGACTCTTAACATTTTTAATGGAATCATGAAAAATTAGTTTCATTTTTACTATATATTCACAATCGTAAATGTTTTTGAGACAATAAAAATACTAGTGGTTTTTGGGAAGTTTAATATAAGGTTAGGATAAATGCAGAGACAAAACAGTACTACGCGTAGAGAATTAGCAGCGTCTGTTCGTACTCTATAGTAATGAAGTTTGAAATATTTTCCTATAATTTATCTAAAATATTATTTCGGAATAACGGTAATTATACGTTATTGTTTGTTTTACCAATTAAATGCAGAGTAAGTAAATGCATGACACTGGGCATTCTAACAAACGGTTGTTAATGTTATGGTACATTCAGCTATGATCTGCGTAAAATGTGCCGTAATCTGCTTTACACCATATTTGCATAACATTTGGAGTGAACATAAAAGAATACGCAAAATAAAAATAGAGGTATGTTCTTCTTCTTCTGTCGTAGGCAGAGTAAGAGCAAAGTAAAAACTAACATTATTTAATAAGCAGATTATAAATAGAGAAAGAGTAGAGAAAGCGCAGAGAAAGCAAACATAGAAAAGACACTAAAGAACACAGATGCAGCCTAAATGCAGAGTCCGCCCATCATCTACTCTCAGATGCAGAGTACAAGCAGATACTGCGCATTCGTTCAAAATAACCAATAACCGAATTGATCCGCGAGTTCAAAATGAAACACTTATAGCAAACCAGTCTTCTAAAGATACTAAAGCAAACATAGAAAAGATACTAAAGAACACACAGGTGAGACAGCTCATTTCTTTGCCTCCACCACCTCACTCTGATCCCATGGCATACTTCTCCATCCAGCTTCGCGCAGTTGACTCGAACCTGGATTTGTCAGTCTTGTAAATATGGGCTACCTTCGGCAGAAAAGGATCATCTAGGATTGGGTCAGTCATCAGCGCGCAAATTGACATCAAAACCTAATTCCATAACAAAAATCCATCCCATTAACACACATGTTTGGCTGAAGTATTTTTTTCGACAAAACTTTGTTAAATCTGAAAAATTTCCAAACCTGGGACATGGTTAAAGCAGGAGACCATTTTTCCCTCAAGATATCATAGTCAATCGCTCCTTTTGCGTTGATGTTTGGGTGGTAAATCTTTGTTTTGAAAGCCACCTGCATGCAAAGACAAAGAGAATATCAATTAAAAGCAAGATAAAAAGCAAGATGATCAAGAGTGAAGTTTCATCCTGCAACAAATAACAATTAACTGAAAAAGCAAAAAGCAAACCATTGGTGCCTTTATCGGATAATCCGGAGGAAAATGGATGGTAAGCAAGAAAATCCCTCCGGCATAGGGACTGTCGAAGGGTCCATTGATAGCTGCTTCCCATTCGTAAACACAATCACCAACGGGACCTAAAACATATAAGACTCAACTCAGACATTTAATCTAAATAATACTACATCCGTAAAGTTCCTATTATCATCCGTAAATAATACTACCTCGAACTGCATAAAAGACTTGGGAGTTCTAGATTTTATACCTGCCCTGATGAACTGTGTAGGAACATCCTTCTGGATCCGATTAAGTTCCATTTTAATTCGCCTTACACTATAACCCATGGTCACAAACTTGGTAAGAGAGACGAAGATGATGAATGTTGCGTCTTTGGTAAACAAATAGATGTAGAGACAAACAGACACAACTTTCTCCTATATGAACACGAAGCGTTACTCTAGGGTTTTGGCAGACTAGGGAATGTGTTTTCAACTACTGCAATAAACACATGTTCATTGATGTATACTTTTTAAATGAGTTGTCATTCATCTCCTCATGTGTAAAAAAATGACTTGTCCTTTATTCTTATGGGTGTTCGCGCCATTTATTGCGCGGAAAATTTACGCGCTTTCTCTGCCATTTCTTATTAAATTGAGTTGTCTTTTCCAACACTACAAGAATAGAGGCGATTACCAACGGAAGGATACGTTGGTAATCCGTCGTAAAATGATCACTGCGACGAATTACCAACGAAATAAAATTCGTCGTAAACCGCTCGACGTAAATAATATACGACGTAAAATCGTCGTAACTTTTACGACGAAACAAAATTGTCGGTAATTCGTCGTCCAATATTCGTCGGTAAATCGACGGTATATTGGGACGATGTTGCGTCAAATTGCAACGAGAAGGAACGAAGTCGTAAAACCGACGTGAATCGGCTGTGAATTTTTCGACGAAATTACGAAGAATTCGTCGCTAATTCGTTGTAACATTGGGACGGATTAACATCGACTGTATTCATTGTCGTCGTTAATGCGTCGTAATGTTGGGAAGGATTAGCATTGGATTTTTATTTTATTTTAAAATAAAAATTAAAAAAATATATTAAAATATTATAATTAAAATAAAAAACAATATTAAAATAAAATTTAAAATAAAATAAAATTCAAATTAAAATAAAAACATAAATGATAAATAAGTTAAAACTAAAAAACATACAAATAATCATCTAAACTAAATCATGATCCTCTAGGTTGATCATATCATCAAACATATCATCGACGTTCGCGGCCTCAGCAGGAGTCTGCTCTGGAGCCCCCCGATGACTCGTCTCACCCGTCGGGGCTGGTGTCGCACGTTGCCTTTGTTGCAACGTCTCGACCAAAACTGGATTGCTCGCAGCTAAGATCTCGAATAGGTGGTCGTACTCCTGCATGTGCTGCCTGTTAGCGGCCTGTTGCTCTCGGAGTGTCGCAATCTCCTCATGCGCGACATTGAGTTGGATCGACCCAAGTCCTAAGATCCTTCCTTTCTTCTTCGGGGCAACCTGAAAAATGAAAACATGATAAAAAATCGTATTATAATTAAGTTTATTAAAAAAAACTAGTATATATATATATATATATATATGTTTATTGAAGTTAATTAGTTTACCTCTTCGAATATATGGTCGATCTCGGGTGTGGTGAGTCCCCCGGACTGGACCGAGCTACCACCCGGAGATTGTTGGAGCTGTGACTGACGCTCGGCAACTCTCGCCGTCGCGTCGTTGTAGATCTGCTCTGACCTCGCGTCCACAAACGCTCCATTCTTTCTCCTGTGGGTCTCCCTGAAAACCTCAGTAAGAGGAGGGAGATCCCCGCCGTTCGCCTACAAATAAAAGGGAAACAAATTAAGTCATGTTATAATAGCGTAAAATAATGAAAAAATATATTATATAAGTAAGAAAAAGAATTATACCATCGCCAAGCGCTTCTCCGCAAAAGGCGTTTGTCCAGAAGTATGTGGCGTAGGCGGGAGTCCATCTGGGGCTACCGTGTTCCGAGATGCAGAACACTTCGCTGAAACTGTCTGCGAGTGCGGATCCTGCCAATAGCGCACAAGTCCGGCCCACACGGTTGGGCCCACGTAGATGGGACGTGCGTCGTCGCCTTTGTCCTTCCACGCCTTCTTCGAGTCTGCGACATTGTTGGCTAGTCGCTTGGCCACGAACTTCTTTTTGACCCGCTCATGAATCGAAGGCGCCAAACGCCATTTTTGCTACAAAGAAAAATTTAGAAAATTAGTACATATTATATATTTAAAAAGACAGGATATATGTATAAATAATAAGACTAAATAATTAAAATATTACCGCAAAACACTTAAATCACGTCGATTGGATATGAGCCGGAGTTTGGCTCCAATTGGCGTGGGGCTCGGAGAAATAGCCTTTAATCGTGTCTGAAATGCTACGTCCCACTTTGTTATCGATATTAAACCTGAAAAGAATATAATAATCAAATTAACAATGTATAATAAACAAAATAATAATATAATGTAAAATAAATTATTATTAATAAACATACCAAAATGTCCCAGGAGGACGAAGCGGATCTAAAACATCCAATCCGTCACGGCCAGGTTGCATTATGATTCCCTCGACCGTCATGTGCGAAAACGGGGGCGGCGGAACTATATACTCGCCCGGAGGAGGTGGCGGTGGTGGTGGAGGTGGCGGAGGCGGTGCCATTGGCGCTGATGTCTGCGTCTCTATCGCAGTAGATGAGTGGACACGCCGAGAAGTCTCTTGCGTACTACCACTCGTGCCAGAACCTCCTCTACCTGTCTCATGCAGGAACTGAATGTAATGTGGCGGACGGGACCGGTTAGCCATTTAAAAAATAGATAGCAAAACCAGCAAATTAATATCAATGTTATGAAACGAATCCTAAAATAATAAATATATTTTTAATTAATTAAAATTTAATCGTAGCGATTTCGATCTAATAATTTTTCGAATCTAACAAATTTTCAATCTAATTCCAGATCTAATTCTAGATCTAATTTCTAATCTAATTCCAATCTAATTCCAATCTAATTCCAGATCTAATTCTAAACATAAGGTATTTCCTATTTAATTCCGAACCTAAACTATATCTATATATCTATATATAATTAAATTTGTTTTAGAATTTACCTTATTTTAGGAAAAAATCGCGTAGAGAGAGAGGAGATTGCTAGAGAGAGAAAGTGCAGAAGACAACAAATGAATCGAGATGGTATATATAGAATTAGGTATCGTCGTTAATCCGTCGCTAAATAACGACGGATTTACGAGGCGACGTCGTAAATCCGTCGTAAACCAAAAATTACAATTTTTGTTTTCCCACAGGCGGGAATTTTAGAATCTTTTGGTTTACGACGAATTTACGACGATTTCTCGTTAATTCGTCGTAACACTTTTTAATATTTTAGTTTTCCCACACGCGCCAAAACCAAATTTTTTTGAGTTAGCGACGGATTAACGACGGATTTGTCCAGTTCGTTGTTAATCCGTCGTTAGTTAACGACGAATTAACAACGAACTGGATAAATCCATCGTTAATCCGTCGCTACCTCAAAAGCTATCTTATCAATAGCCGTTTAGGGTATACCAAATTTTTTGAGGTAGTGACGGATTAACGACGGATTTGTCCAGTTCGTTGTTAATCCGTCGTTAACTAACGACGGATTAACAACGAACTGGACAAATCCGTCGTTAATCCGTCGCTACCTCAAAAGCTGTCTTATCAATAGCCGTTTAGGGTATGTTTAGGGTATACCAAATTGTCGGGTCCAAATTGCCGTTTAGGGTATGTATAGGGTATAAACATACTTTGCACTTACTTAGATTATAAAAGATTAAACTTCATTAATTTTCGAAATCATTCCACAAACCATAATTTATATATATACTTAAGAGAAAAAATAATTCATGAGAACACAATAAAATTTCAATTATCAGAGTCATTGTCAGATACATCAGTTGAGCCCTCATCGTTTGGGTCATCGTCACTTTCATCAAACTCATCAGAGACTTCCCCTGCCTCAGTGTCGTCAACGAGATTTTCAACCTGTCGGTTTTGCGGATCTACTAGGAGAATGTTGTCAGTTATCTAATTTGGTTGCGGCATATCACAACATGTATCTTGTTGAAGTGGGATTTCATCGACACCAATTATTTGACCTCGGGGAGCAACTTTTATAACCGCTAACCAAGAAATACCCGTTTTACGTACTCGTGGATATGGGACGAAGCTAACTTGCTCGGCTTGTGAAGCTAGGATGAATGGCTCAAACTTGTTGCATCGTCTTGATTCGTTGACATCGACAATTCCGAATTTGTTTAACCTTACACCTCGACCAACGATAGGGTCGAACCATTCGCAATTAAATAGGACGCACTTCAAGTTAACCAATCCTGGGAATTCAACTTCAATTATTTCCTGCAATACTCCATAATAATCTGTTTCGCCCTTCACACAAACACCATAGTTTGCAGTCGCCCGCCGTTTACCGTACTCATACGTATGAAACGCATATCCTCGTGTGAAATACATTGGTGCCGTTGTTATTTTGGCGAGGGGTCCTTGAAGCAACTCATGAAACCATAATGGATAGGCCGTGTCGCCATATTCAACCTGCAAACAAATTAAATTAATGAAATAATATTACACTCTCCAGCCAATTGTACGTCATCATATGTGATGAATTTTAACATACATGCGTCTTCAACCAAGGGGCAAAGTGTTGGTCTTTACGAATGTTAATTTCGTCGATTGATATACCATCGATGGCTTCTTGCACCTGAGAAACAAATAAGCTGCAAAGAACGAAGAATTATATTTTTATGAAATATATACTAATTAATTAAACAAAGACTTATTTAATTAAAAGAAATGTAAAAATTTCACCTTGTGTAAAATCGTACTTACTTTTCGAAATGCTGCATTTCCTCACAATTCAACAGGATATATGTGTGTGCGCTGTGGTAGTCTTTTTCATTTGACCATCAAACTTGTTTTAATTTGCCACTTAATCTCCCGATTGGTGAAAATATGTCTGGGACACCTTCTACTGCATATGTCCGGGCAACTCCACCATCATCATAGCGTCGCGGAGCCCGTTTTCGTGTGCGAACGCTTGGCGCAAAATAGTACGAAGTGAAATGAGAAGTTTCTTTGGTTAAACTGCCAGCAACAATTGAACCTTCAACCTTTGCAAGGTTTTTCGCCTTTTCTTTCAAATGTTTCATGAAGCGCTCGAATGGGTACATCCACCGGAACTGCACAGGCCCTCCTAGTGCCGCTTCATGAGGTAGATGAATAGGGAGATGTTCCATAACATCAAAAAATGATGGTGGAAATATTTTCTCCAAATTGCAAAGCAATATCGCAGTGTTGGCATCTAATTGCTCGATTCCATCTTCTGTCAAAGTTCGCGTGCACAAATCTCGAAAGAATGATCCAATGCCTGAGAGCAAAATGTAATTTATCCAATGGACATATATAACATATAGTAAGTTATATGAATTAAAAAAGTGGCGAACCTGCAATTGCTTCATGGACATTTTGTGGTAGAAGTTCCGCAAATGCGAAAGGAAGTAAACGTTCCATAAACACATGACAATCGTGGCTTTTCATCCCTGCAAACTTTTGCCCCTGATCAACACATTTAGAAAGGTTCGAAACATATCCATCAGGAAATTTTACTTCCGATGCCATCTACTTAAACAATGTCACCTTCGCATCCCCCTGCAACCTGAAAATAGGAACCGGTGCTTTCCCATTGTGCGTAAGATGCAACTCACTCCTCGCACATATATCAGGTAAATCTAATCTTGACTTCACGTTGTCTTTAGTCCTCCCCTGCACATTCAGAATTGTATGCATGATGTTATCGAAGAAGTTTTTTTCGATGTGCATAACGTCGAGATTGTGGCGCAGTAGATGCTCCTTCCAATACGGAAGCTCCCAAAAAATGCTTCTCTTATGCCAATTGTGATGCTCACCATAACCATCCGGCATATTGGATGGAGTGTGCCAATTACCCCCACGCACAATTGTTTCTTGTGCTCCATAATGATCAATTTGTCCTTCAATCTCTTCCCCAGATTGATACACAGGTGGGGGGACACGGACAACTTTTTCCTTCCTAAACAACCTCTTGTTACGCCGATAAGGATGGTTAATTGGGAGAAATCGGCGATGACAATCAAACCAGCTAGTTTTCCTTCCATGTTTCAATTGAAACGCATCTGTCCGATTAAGGCAATACGGACACGATAACCTACCATGCGTAGTCCATCCCGAAAGCATTCCATATGCAGGGAAGTCACTTATCGTCCACATAAGCACTGCACGCATGTTGAAATTTTTCTTCTTCGAGCAATCATACGTTCGCACACATGTATACCACAACTGCTTTAGCTCATGAATAAGAGGCTGTAGGAACACATCCAGGGACCGCTTTGGATGGTTAGGCCCAGGGACTAGAACACTCAAGAAAAGAAATTCTCGTTGCATGCACATATCTGGGGGAAGGTTATAAGGCGTAACTATAACTGGCCACAAAGAATATTGTCTACCTGATATACCAAATGGACTAAACCCATCTGTGCAAAGACCAAGATATACGTTGCGCCTCTCTTTTGCAAATTCTCCGTGTACAGTTTGAAAGTGTTTCCACGCCTTCGCATCTGATGGATGACTAACCCCGCCATCTGACTGTGAATGTTCAGCATGCCATCTCATCGATGAAGCTGTCCTTTCCGACTGATACATTAGCTTTAACCTATCAGTTATAGGGAGGTACCACATCCGTTTATACGGTACCTTACTCCTACCTTCCGTCTTATATCTCGGCTTTTGGCAAAATCGACATTCCTGCAGCTGATCATCATCTTTCCAAAATATCATACAGTTGTCAATGCATACATCTATTATCTCAGAAGGTAACCCCAGACTAAACACCAACTTTTGTATTTCGTAGTATGATTCAGCAGACAAATTATCCTCTGGCAAATACTCTTTCAATAATTCTGCCCGTGCATCCATACAATTCTCAGGTAAATTATGATCGGTTTTAATGTTCATCATCCTAGCTGCAAGTGACAATTTTGAAAGACCTTCTCTACATCCATCGTAGATTGGCTGGTTTGCAGCGTCTAACATATCATAAAATCGCTTAGCGTCTAAGTTGGGTTCCTCAACAGTATTATCAGAATATGCAGCTGTTGTTCCATATTGAAATGCATCTGTGACCATGTCATGAACCCTATCATGATCTTGATCATCCTGATTATCATGATAGCCAAATTGATGCGGATGCTCATGCATATGATCAAGTTCAACATGATCTACAGCTTGATAATTACGATTGCTACTACTTGCATCATCATTCCAAGTACTATTACCCTCGCCATGTTGAAACCAAACATAATATCCAGGCCTAAACCCTCTATTTAGTAAATGTTTCCATACAATATCAGTATGAATACATTTCCTATTCATGCACTTCCGGCAAGGATAGAACATCTTACCGGTTTCCAAAGTTAGGGGTGTTTGACTCGCCTGGTACATGAATATTTCCACCCCGTCGCTGAACTCTTTCGTTACCATTCCATCAGAATCTTTGTGCATGTACATCCACTTTCGCAGTTCGTATATATCCGCCCCAGACATATTTTGCTTTGAAGAAGTGTTTTTTTTTAAAGAATGTTTTTTTTTTACTGCCAACCCTCATTGAATTCGGTATATATAGGCAAAAAATGACCAACGAGTTACCAACGAATTTGGGATGCCCAGTTTTGCGACGCTCTCACAATGATTTTACGTCTAGTTTACGTCGATATAGTCTGTCGTAAAAAAACAGATACAGGAATGAAGAAAACGTGTTCACCAACCAAATTTTCATCGTAACATTCGTCACAATTTAACAACGAAATATTTCGTTGCTATGTCGATGTTAATTAACAACGAAATAACGACGAATCGAATGGTCGTCGGTCATTCATCGTAAACTCGACGCTATTTTACAACGAATTAACAACGAATTTGTTCATCGTTAGTTAACGACGAAATTACGATGAATCATCAGTACGACGTTACATCGTCGTAAAGTTGTCGCTACTTAACTACGGATCAAATCCGATGTTAAAATTCGACGTTATAGCTGCTGTTTCTTGTAAAGCAAGGCAGAGTATCTTATGTTATGATAGTTGACCGGTTGCACAGTAATCATCCCTGTAAATTGAGTTTTATTTTCCAAGACAATTTAAAGGAAGATCGACCCCTTTCATATCTTTTCTTATCTATAAAAATAGTAGATTGTTTACGAACAGAGTGCCTGTTAATTATTTTCAAAATCCAAATACCGCATCACATCGTAGGTTAACATGCAAATACCAGAGCTCCCTTCGGACATTATCTCTGTCATTGCACGAAAACTTGGCCGCCTCACCTTGTGGAGAGTCGGACACATCCTCCGAATAGGGCGGATCGGTAGAGATGTAGTGTACAGTGATGAAGTCCTCAAGGAACTTAATATCCATGATCTATGTGAAGACACAGATAAAATTCTCCTAGATGGGGCGAATCGCAGCTTTTTTGTAAGATGCTTAAATGCCGGAAACCCAACTGCTATTTATTATGAGGCTGCAAGACTCGTGACCGCAGAACAAGACATCAGCGCAGCCATGGAGCTTTTGGACCGGCTTGTCCCTTTCAGTGCTAACGCAACTTATCTCTGTGGAATGCTGTGTGTATGTGCTGGACGTACGAAAAAGGCTGCACAACTTCTCAAATTGTGTCGACGTACACGCTGAAGGTGATTTTGATAAACTCACCAGGCTTGGGGAGGAGGTTCTGGATGCGGTTGTAGCTTTCTATCCACCCATGAACCATTCTTTTGCATCAACCTGGCAATACCCTGACTGTCCAGATTTGCCTTTTCCAAATTGTGCCACTGAGCACGAATATCAACCTGGATGCGAAAACTGCTACCTGTATTGGTTCGCAAGACAACTTTGCCGCATTATATAGGAGATTTGAACTATTTCTTCTAATTTTATTTGTTTCTGTATTTATAAATCCTTGAAAAGTTATGATTCCGTAATTCAAGATGTGGATTTTAATTGAATAACATGTTTTACCCTCGGATTTGTTGAGCATATATATTTTTTGAATGAAACTAAAAGTAAAATCTATAGTAGAGCACATGAAGATTAATAGCAGGTTACTGGATGATTCATGCAGATATCAGACGCAGACTTCGCGATACTTGATGCAGATGCAGACTCTGCGATAACAGATGCAGACTCTGCGATAACAGATGCAGACTCTGCGATACCAGATGCAGACTCTGTGATACCAGATGCAGACTCTGCGATATCAGATGCAGATTCTGCGATACCAGATGCACACTCTGCGATACCGACTATTTTATGATACCCACATCAAACTAAAAGACTAACATAAAACAACGGAGCACAATAAATAAGGACAAATAAATAAATAAAGTTATAAACCAAGATTTGTTTCCTTGTTTAAATAAACTTGAAGCCAGAGGGAAGCCAAAGTGAAGCCAGAGTAAAGCCAGAGTCAAGAAAATGGGCATATTTTTCGATTGTGTCCTGCATTATGGCATTTTGAGCACCTATGATGAATTTTTGGGCTACTCTGGAAAAGACTCTTTTTCATCTGAGGGGGTGGAGTACTCTGCCAAAGTTTAGCTTTCTTATTTGGTGTTTGAGTAGTCGGAGAATTACGAGATCGTTTCCTTCTCACCTTTAGGGATGGAGTAGTGGGTGAAATATTATCACTGAATGGAGTACTCTGCATCGTTTTCTTCGTAACGGATGGAGTCCTCTGCTTCATTTGATTCGTTGTGGATTGAGTCCTCTGCTTCATTTTTTGCTTTGTGGATGGAGTACTCTGCGAAGGTTCTGTTTTTTTTTTTCAATTGATTACGCTTGAACCGCTTAGCCTTTTCAATAGCAGAAAGGTATCTCTTTGCCTTCGGTCTACCGGAAGGTACTCTTATGACTGGTGGCAGACATTGTTCACTAATTACGTGTGGTGGTAGAATCAAATCTTCGTCTACAGGTTTTATAGGTTCTGAGTACGTTGAATACAAGTAGCCCTTTGTGAAATGATCATCCACCAGGGTAGCTTCATCAGTTTTCCGACTTAATGCTGCTTTAATCGCGTGCTCGCAGGGAATCTTCTCGACATCATATTGTTTACAAGTACAAAGTCTCTGCAATCATAAATTTCATAAATTTTAAAAAGGAATCGAACTCAGAGCAGATAAACAAGACAAACATTTCCTGAGACTGGCAGACTTGCTCAGGATACGTTTCCTGAAACTGGCAGTGATAAATAGCAAAAAAAAACTTACATACCTTCTGTAGATCAACCACACAATCATAATCTCCACCTGTAACATGGCTACAATTTGAATCAGTATGATGAACATTTAAAATTTCCAAGCTACCGTGT
The DNA here is from genome assembly GCA_900406555.1 of Pseudoturritis turrita. Lineage (NCBI taxonomy): Eukaryota > Viridiplantae > Streptophyta > Magnoliopsida > Brassicales > Brassicaceae > Pseudoturritis > Pseudoturritis turrita. The sequence goes on from OVBL01000398.1 coordinate 58,456, forward strand.
CTTTCATGCAGTAACTTTTCAACGTTTGGGGGGAAATTTGTTTTTAATGAGGCAGCTTTGTCTCGCCTTTCCACAAACCACCTTGACAACAACTTTCTAATAGCCTCCACGAAATGTTTAACAGGAAATGATCTGTCTTCCTTAAGCGCGACATTAATGGATTCTGCAATGTTGCTCGTCATTATACCAAATCTATCTCCTGGAAAATGTGCACAAGCCCATAATCAAAATTCCGCCTCTTCCAAGTAAACTGCTAATTCACTATTCTGACGACGAATCACACCAAACAATTTTTCAAAATCTACCAGTCGATATGCATATGCAGCACGACACACCAAACTGAGCATTGCGTTCTTTTTGAACTTTAAGATGAGGTTATTTTTGAGGTGATAGTAACATACTCCCCTATCAGCTGCGGGGAAAACCTTCTCAATGGCCTTTGCGATTGATGGATGACGGTCAGAAATAATGGCCAAATTTTTATCATCAAGTATCACACCACGCAAATGTGTAAAAAACCATTTCCATGAAGCATCATTCTCTGAGTCTACAATCCCAAAAGCTAAAGGAAATATACTCGAATCTGCATCTTGACCTGCAGCTACCAGCATAACACCTCTGTACTTTCCAGTTAGATGTGCTCCATCTACCACAACAACCCTCCTCAAGAACTCAAATCCTTTGATGGAAGCACCAAAAGCAATGAACAAATACTTAAACCTTTGTTGAGCATCACGTTCAAGCTTTGTAATCGTACCTGGATTGGCCTGCTCTATTTTGTATAGATAGGAAGGTAAGTCCTGGTAACCCCTCTCAAAAGTGCCTCTGACCAGCTCTCGTGCATATGCCAACGCTTTATGCGCCTTCGTATAGTCTATGTCAAGACAATGTAGTGACTTAATACAGTTCCTTACATGCTTAGGTGTGATTCCTTTAAGATCATTACCACCACTAAACCTATCAACATACATCTTTCCAATAAATTTTGCATTAGCCTGTCGTTGACGAGAATACCTACAGACAGCAGAGCATGTATGAGCTTCTTTATATATCCGAACGAGAAATTCTAGAGATTCAGATGAAACTGACAGAGCCGACGCACGAATCCTCCAAGAACAATTAGGAACAAAACATTTCGCGATAAATAATTTCTTCCTCGACGTGGCGATTTTGAAATCAAACTTCTCGATGACTGCAATCTTGCGTAATTGCATAATTAATGCTTCATTGTCATCAAATATTTCGCCAACCTTAATGGATCCAGATTTCTTCATTGGTAATGGCTTCATAGGCGTCTCATCGAATACATCGCAGAATAAAGGCGGCATCTGCTGTTTCTTCGCATATTGTCGGCAGTCTCTGCTGTTGTTTGGTGGTGGCATCATATGCTCGTCTTTAACATTACCAACATCATCAAAATCCACACCACCATCCTCTTTGACATCACAAGCTTCATCTTTACCCGCAGCTTCTGCTTTAATTCCATCTTTCTTTTCCATGACACGCAAAGCCGGATAACCTCTTTTTCCGCCATTGTGATCAAGTTTGCAAGTTGCCTATCGTTATTCAAGAAGATAGGAGGTGTGTCGCTAGGCATTTTCTCCATGATATGTGTAGGCAACTTATAAGAAATCTCGACTGCATTCATCTGCGTTTCCAAGTTGTAATCTTCACAAACAATGCGGAGAAATTCCTCATACTTGATTTGGTCTTCAACCGCAAACAACTTGCTTCTTTTGCTTGAATCAACGTCGAAATCCCAACCCATTTTTACCTTCCATTGTCCAAAAACAGTCAACAAATGCAACATTATCTGCAAAAAAAAGAATGTTCAAAAGATCTGCAACACACTATCTTAGAAGATTTTTCGCAGAGCTCTACACTTTGGCAGGGTCTTTTAGAAATAGCTCTGCCAAAGACGTACTAGAGCTCTAGACGCAGTTTAGAAGATGGTGGTTTAGATAACTAGTGTAATGTTTTGAAGTGTTACATGTGTTCGTTCTTCCCGAAAATATGCTCGCCTTCAACCCCTAGAATATCTTTAGATGTAAACGAAGATCGTCTTTCCGAAGAATGTACGTACTTTCGTTCAAAATCGTCGAAGTCTGTAAACAATCTTATACTCGGATTTCGCTTCCGTCTCTTTGAAAATATGAAATCTCCCTTTGAGGGTGAAATCGAAATAGTAGATCTAGGTTAAAGGTGGAGAGGTTGAAAAGGTTTATAGCAAACTCAAAAAAAGTAAGAAGTAATGGCATTCTTGTTATTATTGTGAAAAGAGAGGAGTACTTCAAAATCCGACCGTTTATACAATTTAGTTACGTTGCAAATGTCAAGCCATGCCCTGCGAACAGTATGCTTCAGTAGGTCGAGCAATATCTGCCTTATGTCTACAAAAAAGCACACAGAACATCTGCTTTAAGTCTACAAAAAAAGCACACACAATATCTGCCTTAAGGCTACCAGAACTGACACACTATATCTGCCTTAAGGCTACACAGTTAGCAGAGGTTAAGAAGAGTCTGTCCAGCCTTAGCCTTAAGGCTACACAATCGAAACACTATATCTGCCTTAAGACTACAGAATTAGCAGAGTTTAAGCAGCGTCTGTCCAGCTTTAGCCTTAAGGCTACACAATTCGCACACTATATCTGCCTTAAGGCTACATAATTAGCAGAGTTTAAGCAGAGTTTGTCCAGCCTTAGCCTCAAGGCTACACAATTCACGCAGACTCTGCCAAGAGTAAGGGTATTTTAGACATTTTTAAAAAAAGTGTACTAGTTCTACAATTTTCCCTACGAAGGTACCCCGCTTGACATTAAAGTTAGAAAACGCACCATATCAGCAACTGTCCCTAGAATATATATATATATATATATATATATATATATGTGTGGGAAGTTTACTCAAACAACCTTAGAAAGTTGTTTTTGAGCAAAACCAATGCTAATCTTTCATTATTACTCAAACAACCTTCTGTACCCATTTTACCCTTATTTCATTTGAAGACAAAAACGTATTTACGAAACTGCCATTAATGAATTTCCCAAAAAAATGAAAAGTCTACCGTTCTAGTGATGGTAGATATATTTAATGATCGGTAGACTTAATTCAAGTCCGTAGACTTAGTCCATGAACGGTAGACTTGATATTCAAATGGTAGACTTATTTTATAGACTTATTTTTATTTGGTGGTAGAGATGTTTGAGAGTGGTAGACTTATATTGTGAGTGGTAGAGTTAGCGCCAACGGTGGTAGATTTGTTTTCGAGTGGTAGACTTATTAGTTGAATGGTAGATTTATCTCGTAGATTTATTATTGAGCGGTAGATTTATTTTGTTTGACGGTAGACTAAATATTTGTGGTAGACTTAAATTCATGGGAGGTAGACTTACACGTGTTTTGGATCGTAAACTTATTTATAGTGGTGGTAGAGTTATAATATGTCGTAGACTTATTATTGACGTGGTAGAGTTATTCAATCTTTCGAGTTTACTAAAACAACCTTCAGTTGGTAGATTTATTAGTTACTACGGTGGTAGATTTAATATGGTCTTCCATACAATGATGGTAGACTTGTATGCTTACATACAATGATGGTAGACTTGTATGCTTACATACAATGATGGTAGATTTGTATACTGACATACAATGATGGTAGACTTGTATGTTTATATACAATGATGGTAGACTTGTATTTAAATACAATGACTTTCTAACGCAAACGCCAGTCGCAAACGCCATTCGATACACAAGTCTACCATCATTTAGAAACAAGTCTACCATCATTTAGAAAACAAGTCTACCATGATTTCAAAAGCAAACGCAAGCGTCAATCGCAAACGCATATCACAAATGCCAGTCGCAAACGCTGATTACAAATGCCAGTCGCACATGCCAATTGTAAACGCTAATTACAAACGCCAGTCGCAAACGCTAATCGTTAATTGCAAACGCCATTTATAAATAGTGTTTGCTAAAAAAAATAAAAATTTTAATTAAGTTTTTATTAATTTTTTTTTTTTTTATTTTAATTTGTTTTTTTTTTTTGAAATGCCAATGGTATTTTTGTTATTAAAAATAAAAATAAAAAGTTTAAAGGTTTTTTACCAACTTTTGAGCAAACTCATTTTCTCCCAAAATTGTTTTAGTAATTATGGGATTTTCCAAAATTGTTTGAGTAATTATCTCTATATATATTAGGAAGTTTTAAAGCACAACAAAGTTGTATATGTAGACATGGTGAGTAAAGTTATAAACGACCGATTTTCAATAAAACTTGTAAACGAATAACACGATCGCGCAAAAATGTAGAATTTGGTATATCTTCAACTTGAAATTAAAAAAAAAAAAAAAAAATTGATAGTCCTTGCTGTTGTTCTCCAGGATACGCTCCTGGCTGTGCTCCGAAAAAAATGATTGCAGAGTCTCACGTGAGCTTATTTCATTAATAGATAGGGATCCAACGATCCCAGATATAATATTTTATAAAAGAGTATAGCTATGGTTGTAATCTGATCTCAGTGATCTGTGCCTAAGAAACTTATACTAATAAAAAAAAAGTTGACTAAAATTTATTCGGTCATAATAGTTGACATCTAGATCTATGCACATCAAAATATAAAATAATTCTTCCCTATATAGCATTTGGAATACGGTAGAGTAGATTTCTTAACTATCGAGTCTTTTAATTATTTTACCACTATATATATTATAGTCATCGCACTGAGTGAATTTATTGACAATGACTTTTTAAATCATGGTTTCGTATTTAAATTATAATGATTCCAATTTCCAAGAACGATATATAAATTCCTAAATATAAAAACACAGAAAACGTGAAAACTAATTTGAACATTGAATGTGTAGTGTGGTGAGGCTGGTGACGCAGCGGCGACATGCGCAGCTTGCTTTCCATGTACGTATCATGTGTGATGTGTAGATCCTGAAACTATGTATGAACATTATATTTAAGGAATTCTTTGTAAGAAACAAATTGCATCGATTTAAGTAGAGGTTATTTCTTATGATTTATCCACTTATATAGTGTCACAACGAATCATCAAAATACAAGAAAACGTTAAATAACGACATATTAGAGATATATGTACGATGAATGTTTAGAGTCGTTGTATATATATTGTTAATTAACGACATTCAAAAACGTTGTTAACTAATGTCGTGTTAACGATACTTTAAAATCATGTCACTAGAAAATGTAGATAATTCGTCGTTAAAATAACTATACAATACACATCGCTAAATAGTCACATTTTAACGATACATGTAAGGGATAAAAATATTTGCGACATCTTATACATCATTATTTTTTTGTTCTAAACACACCAAATCACGTTTATAAACTAACTTACACATAACTTGCACTAAACTGTTGGCGACACCATTATATGTCGCTAATTCATTCTTAGTCTGTCGTTATTGTATTTTAAATTTGGAAAATTTTCCTATATAAAAAAATGAAGAGAAGTGAATTTTAAAAAGAAAACAAAAATCAAAAAATCGAAAATGTTTTTTTTTTAGATCAAATATTTTTCAATCACGACAATGGATATATTCGTGAATTAATTAGGAAACTAGTGAGATGATGGACATCTTTTCAATAGTAATTTGCGAATCAATCTATATATTTTCTAAAAAATAAAAACCCGAGGTTCGCCCTAATCCTTTTTCTCCAAGACACATCTATCGACGCGGCCGTCGCAAATTTCAATCTGAGCAACATGGACCTCCGGCAACAGCGCTCCTCCGACTCCTCCTGACCAGTGTCGGCGCCTCCTTCTCGGGGTCCATAGACTCCTGAAAAATCCTCTCCCTCTAGGAAGAACGTTTTCAAAATCTCACCGGTAAATCTCACCGGTCGCCGTCTTGTTTTTCTTTCTCCATCGTGATGGCTGAGTTGCGTCAAGTTGGTCCGATCTCCTTGGCTAGTTCGCTGCATTCTGCAGATCAGAACTCCTCCTCTTCTCAACCACCGGTGGTGACTCATTCGGAGCAGCAAGTGCGCCCCCAACCGCCGGAGTCTCTGGATCCGCCTCTCATGTTTTGCATTGCCTCCTACCCATGTTACTCTCCGCTTTCTCCACTAGTTCTCATCCACCGTCGGTGCCATATCGGCGAATCTGCTGAGGAAACAAAGTTCCTTTCCCTCGTGGGAGACGTATCTCAACATAAGCTCCGGCGATGCTCTGGCCAATCTCTGCCACTACTTAAACCGGCCGGATGCTTCTCTCTCAACATCTGCAACCAATCGTCATGGAGGATCCGCTTCTGTTTCCTCCCGTCTCACCTCTGTTCAAAAATTTCTCAAGTTTGGGCCAGGCCCACTTTGAGTCTTGGATTTCTTAGCCTTTCAAGCCCATTCTCCATGTCTTCAAAGCCCATGTCATGGCTGCCTATTACCTCGGTATTTTTACCAGTTTTAACACAGTTATTGCTTTATTGAGAATGGCTTCTTTTCCAACTTCCTCCCTGTTTTGGGAGAGATCAATTCCAACTTCCTCCCCTCTCGGGGAGAGATCAATTCCATTGTCCTTTCCTGTCGGGGAGATCATCTTTTCATTGTCCTATCCTTTGGGGGAGAGAACCTTTCCATCATCTTTCCTATCTTTGAGAGGAGTCATATTCCCGAGCTTTTCGTTGGGAACCCATAAGAATTTCCTTACCGCCTTGTCTTCTTATGTAGCGGTCTGTACGGGACCAGAAGAAGCAGCCGGGCTCGTTTCGACGAATGCCGAAGGTAAGGGTTCGATTTTAACGTCACATTTAAAAATGACTAAGTTCAAGCTCTCCGGCTTTGCCGTGAAGAATCTTTTGACGCATTTGAAGTCTGCCTCAGATTCGTTGTCCATCTTCCAAGATGATCTATCTGCTCTATTATATTGTCTTTATCTTTTGTTGTAGTATTTCAAGAAGATGCTTAATTTCTTCTCTTTGTACTTTGAAACTTAAATTAATGAATTAAGGGTTTGTTGGGGTCAGTTTTCACCCCATCAAGATCAACTGCTGAAAGTACTAAGTATGGAGAAAACCCCTAGGCGACGAGCCAAGTATTTGGCGACGAGCCAAACATTAGAAGACGAGCCAAACTTGGCTCGGCAACAAGGGAAAGGAGAAGACGTGCCAAACTTGGCTCGGCAACAAGGGAAAGGAGAAGACGAGCCAAAATTAGCTCGGCAACAAAGGAAAGGAGGAGACAGTTTGGCTCGGCAACAAGGGAAAGGAGAAAACGAGCCAAACTTGGCTCGGCAACAAGGGAAAGGAGAAGACGAGCCAAACTTGGCTCGGCAACAAGGAAAAGGAGAAAACGAGCCAAACTTGGCTCGGCAACAAGGGAAAGGAGAAGACGAGCCAAACTTGGCTCGGCGACAAAGGAAAGGAGGAGACAGTTTGGCTCGGCGACAAGGGAAAAGAGGAGATGAGCCAACACTTGGCTAGGCAGTGGAAGAAGCAAGAGAGGAGCCAACGTTTGGCTAGGCGATGAGCCAACGTTTGGCTAGGCATGAAGAAGTATTGTGATGAGCCAACGTCTGGCTAGGCGACGAGCCAACGTTTGGCTAGGCATAAAGAAGTGAGTGACAAGCCAACATGTTGGCAAAACCAACAAACGGTGACGAGCCAACATGTTGGCAAACCAACTCCCTGGCTCGGCAATGGGAGAAGCAGGCGAGACAAGCGATGAGCCAGCTCGCCGATGACCCAGTAAAGTAACCAGCCCAATACCTTTTTGGGCCGAGGCAAAGAGCCACAAGATATTGGTGGGCCGAGGCAACGAGGCAAAGAAAGAAGCCCGCATCTGAATCAGAGAAAGGAAATTCCGAAGAATAAGGAAGTTCTCCTTTATCCTTTAGAAAAAGACCTAGCCGACTATTTTGCGTATAAATAGACAATGTACCTCTTGAAAAAGGGGATCCGAAAATTGACCTAGCTAAACACTTATTACTTTACAAACAGTTTTCAAAGCAGCTTGAATAAAATCTCCATCTTTGGATCTCTGTTCTTGGTTTCTTTATATAGAAGTTTGTCGAATCCCTAAATCTCTTTACAACTTTTGGTTGTGCGAGTTTCGACTCCCACAGGGTTGCACAAAAAAAAATCTATATATTTTCTCGTTGATCAAGACATCTTTTCAACGGTAATTTAAACACAATGCAAACGTAAACGCAAACAAACAATTAAAACCTAAGTAGTTTAATCTAAAACAGTAATAGTTTGTTTGAGAAAACAATGCGTTAAAAAAAAAAGATTTATCCACTTATATATACATATAGCGTTGCAACGAATCATCAAGACATCTTTTCAATGGTAATTTAAACACAATACAAACATAAACGCAAACAAAAAATCAAAACTTAAATAGTTTAAATCTAAAACAGTAATAGTTTGTTTCTGAAACTACAATAGTGTTGCGATGAACCATCAAAACATCCTTTCAGACGTGGATCAAATCGATATATATCGGATCATTATCTGAAATACTCCAACCTGACCCTACTCCTCTCTAGCACACTCCTCTCTTATCTGAGACACTCCTCTTGTTTAATGAAAGAGGCAAAACCTATTTTGTCCCTCATTTTCTTTTTTCTCTTTTAAAAATATCCAAAAAATTGACCAATGAGAATGAAAAAAAATTGGTCCAATGAGAAGTATCTTCCTCAAATCAAATCTGATATCCGAAAATAATTGCTTCGTCGTCGACCCGAAGCTCCGTCGGGCGAAGCTTGAAGTTGAACTCCAAATCTGCGATTGAGCTCCGTCGAAGCTTGAAGATTGAACCTGGGCAATCATCCAGGCGATTTGGAGTAGAGATAGATTATAGCGGTGGTCCGAATTCACCCAATTAGCAGTAGTATAATTGGTACAACTGGTATTACCGAGGCAAGTGGTACACTTGGTATAACTGGTATTACTGATACACGTCAATAAGTGCTAATGTAGTTTGGCCCCAACGATGATTTCATTGCTTGACATTGATGACCGGCGGTGACGTGAACGACCGTATGGAAGAGAGTTTGGCCCCAACGACGATTTCACAAAACAATACATGAAAATTTATGGGTTGTTTGATTAAATTCCAAACCTTGCACATAAGTTGTTTGATTAAATTCCAAATCTTGTAACTTTGTAATACCAAAAAAATGATGAATTGATTAAGACATTGTCCTGGTAATTAATGGATGGTAGTGGTTGAATCGTATGTATATTGTAGCGGTGGCCCGAATTCATCTAATTCGCATTAATATAACTAGTACAACTAGTATTACTGAGATAAATGGTAGACTCGATACAACTAGTATTACTGATACAAGTTAATAGGTGCTAATGTACTTCTTTATTCTTTTTTCGAGGAGACAATTAGCAACCATTTCACAAACATACATTTTGATCACAGAAGATATTACCGGAGATGTGTATCATTGGATTTCAAGAGAAAGTAATAAAATTACATTAACACATATTATCGATTAATATTACATAAACACACATTAACACATATTGTTCTAATAACCTATTTTGGGATATAATAAACAAAGAAAAACATGTATAATTTTTATGATGTCTTTGTTAATATATTTGATAATAGTATTTCCCATATTATAGTTTTCACATAAAACACCTTATACTTTTATGATGACTTTGTTAATACTAACCACCTTATGATGCGAAATATGCATACAATGTGTTTCTATACATACTACTACACGAAAAATATGGGGCAATGCAAGAATTACGAAATCTTCTGTATACAACTAAAAAAATTTAACTTGGTAATGGTAAAACTAGTAAAAAGTTAAAACCCCGAAAAGTACAACTGTTTAATTTTTTGTACAACCCAAAAACCAGGAAAAACTATGTGAAAAATTCCTGAATTTTTAATTCATATAATTGTCATGTGTCGGTTTTGGCGGTTGCATGTGTTAAATAGAACCAATAATAACGGCGCTGACTGTGCCTTTTTATTAACATGTGTTTTTATGTTTTCTTACACAATAAACTCAGTTGTCCCTAATAAACTCAGTTGTACATAAATACTTTGTTGTCCCTAATAAACCCAGTTGTACTTAAGTAATCCAATTATACAGAACAACCTAATCCCATCATACATCATTTTATTAAACAAAGTTTCATGAACCACATCAGATCCCGAACCATGGGAACCAAATATCTATGTCACGTTTTCCGTCATCACTAGCAGACGTAGCCACGGTGGTGGTTTGCTCGCTCCGGCTCGACGGTGATCCCATAGCCTTTCGATGATCTAATCATTTACAGACGATTCACCTAAAGTAAGAAACTTTTTTCTCCTCCATTAAACTAAGAACCTTATCGATTGACCCAGCATCTCCCAATCTACACGCATCATCCAATACGCAACCGTAATGAAGCATTGTTGTGATGGAGGAGAAAACGTGATGAGAAGTTAGCATCATCCCAAAGATTTTGTTGCTCTATGATGCACTTGTTGTGATCATGTAAGAACCAAGATGTGATCATGTAAGAACCTTCAAACTACCACCAGTCTCATCTCGCTCATTCGATCGCCATCGTCACCACAACAAGATTAGCACTGTCGCCGTTCTAACCAAATAAAAACTCGTTAAAGAAACTAAACCACCATCGTCGTCGTAGACCATTACAATTCCAGCAACGATGAAGATGAGAGCCACAACCGTAACGTATCTTACTACAAAGAGATGATTCGTAAATCAAACAACAATCTAGAACCATCGATTCTAGATCCAAGAGACGAATCAACTGCTGATAATTGGATCCAATGAAACTCATCAATAGTTCGTCTCATCGGAAAACATCCATTCAACGCCGAAGCACCTCTTCCCCACATTATGCATCACAGATTCATCACTCCGGTCCCTCTCCATTACGGACGAAGCCACGGTGCTGTACCCAAAGCCGATTGGTCATATTAGTCAATCGAAATCACCGGATTAGCCAAACAACCAGAGAAAATTCACCATGGAAAAGTTAATCAAACATTTGTGGATTTGATTCTAGAATCGTCAAAACAAGCAGCTTAAATCCCTAAAAATTTGGAGATTTGATTCAAGAAACCGAAAACGAAAGCTCCAAACTCTATTTCGATTCTCTAGCAAATTAAAACACCAAATCCTCATAAGAAACTTTATGTGTGAGAAACATGAAAATTGAAGAAGAAAAAAAATTGAAGAACATATTGACGAGATTTGATCAAAATAAATGGATATTTCTTATTGGGTGGATAATAGAGTGGTTGGGTCTGTAATTTCGTTATTTTTGTCTGGTTAAGTTGTAATCTCCTTGTATTTCAATTTAAAAATAAATGAAAACTAAAATCTCGTTATAATGAGAGTATTTGAGAATTTGTTTGACTCAAGAGAAGTATATTAGACAATCATCCATATATATTCCCATATCCATTGAACTAATTAAGTTGTATATTTAAAGATAAAAAAATCTCATCAGTAATAATCCACACATTCATAAATAAACGTATTCTCGAATTTTTTTTGTCTTTATTCCTTTTCTACCAACAAATTAAAACAATGTTTAAGAGGAAATTTTTTTTCTTTTGTGTTTTTGGACATATCCACATAGGAGCCATTTAAAACACACTTTAAGTGGGAAGAATTAAACTTTCTTACATGAACATGTAATTACATGACTAGAGACGCTTCATTAGGCTAGAGACGCTTCTCAAGGAAAAACGATTTAACTACCGTAAGCCATTGGAAAAAAGAAACATAATACTAATACCAAATGCAATTTTGTTACCGAACAAATTAGCAGAAATAATAGTATTCTACAACTATACATATAATAATGTTGAGCCAAAATATAGCTATAAATTAATGAAATTTTTTTATTACACAAATAATCTAGGGGCGAAAACTATCACTTAATATTTTTAGTGTTAATATTTTTTATTCACTTAATTATATATACACATAGCATTGCAACGAATCATCAAAACATCTTTCAATGGTAATTTTTAACTAAAAAAAAAAAAAAGACTATCACAAAAGTAGCCATATTTCTTGGAGGAAAATGTGGTAGATCACGATGCATGCTTTTTGGGGCATATTTAGTTGTTTTTATTTTAATTCTATAAAATATAAATCATAAAAGCAAAGAGAATCATTCGACCGACAATAATGATTAGTCTACGATGTAATTGCAATGATACATCTTCGCGTTATCTGATTTTAGCGTCTGGACAATTATGGCTCATAATTGTGTTATATCTATAGAGACACATTAGATCAAAGCATCCAAAGATTGGTTTAAATTGAAGATAAAAAATAATGATAGAGTGGGTCCAATATTGAGTCTATCATATTTCCCATACTTTTGCAGTAACACGAACATGTAATTACATGACATGTACTCTTTCCCAACGGTAATAAATTTAATTTACCCATTCGTGAATATTATTGATCATTGTAATAATGTGGAGGTTTTGGACTCATTCGTGAATCAATTTACACATTTTGATAAATTGGACCAAAAAAGCAATCCAAACCAACGGCAGGAAAAATATCCAAGCGTTTTTTTTTTTTTTTGGGCGACAAAAAGCAAAGCTTATTTTGTTTAACTATTTGGAGAAAAGTTAATTCAATGATGATGCTGGATTCAAATTTGAATATGTTTTGCATTATAAAGTTTTCTTATGTATACACTATATTGTTTAAACTAGGGCCAAGATTTTCATGTTATAGATAACAGTAATAGTAATCTCTTCATTTTTTTTTTTTTGGTCGGCAATCTCTTCATCTAATAAATTAAATGATTTTTAATTGTAATAGTTTTGGCTGCCAAAACTAAAAACTAAATTTTGACCCAAAAAAAAACTAAAAATTTGGATCCTCTTATAGACAAAATGGGTTTTCGCACAAACGCAGTCCACTACAAAAAATGTCAAGCATAGCTATGGATTTTGTGACGGCAATAAGTTGTAACAAAATTTTGTGATATATTGATACAAATTAGTTACGAATAAAATAACTATGTAAGTTGTAGCATTTTTGTGAAACTCTGTAACTAATTAGTGACAATTTTACTACAACATGAAATTGTAGCAAAGCTGCTATTAATTAGTGATAATATTATCGTATCAAAATTTGACACAACCGTATTTCGCAAATTTTTGTAACATATATATACTAATTCGATGAAACAAAAGAAAATCCCACTTAAATTTTTGTGAAAAACTAAATAATATAGTTACGAATAGCTACAAATAAATTTGTGGCTATGCAAATAAATCTGAGAACCCTAAATTTGTTTACTTTACTCTTTGTGTTTCTTTTTTTTTTGCGTTAATCTTCTCCAAACTTTATCCCCTTTTCTTTTCTTCCGATGTGCAGACAAAACGACCATTTCGATCTCACCGACCGCCTCCACCAAAGTTAGCCATCAACATCTCTCTGTTTCTCTTAGTCTCTCTCTCTTTTTCTCTAATCTTTCTATATTTCTTTAGCAGCTTCGACCAACCGCCATCTCCACCGATTTCTCGATTTATTCCGCGCAGTTGCCACCGCTCGTCCTTCCTCCCTTTATTCCATCCATTATGCCTTCGACTAGCCGCCTTCCGTTTCATCGCTTCCAATGCTGCTGCTTCTTAGCCTTGTGGCTTCTCAGGTTTACCACAAACATATATTCAATCATTCCATTCACGAATTTAAAATGACATAGCTTCACATATAAAAAATTTATATATGAAAAAACTTCAACAATAAATATAATGTTTCGTGACAAGCATCTCATGATCAAACAATGTATATGATCATATGTAACATAATGATTTGTGTCAGAGTTATTGTTGTGTCACCACCAAAATTCAAATCTAACATAATGCATGTTGTTGATAAAAAAAAAAGATTAGACAATGTATATTACTTCTTACCAAATAGATAATCAAGAAAGAGACGTTATTCATTACGATCTGCAAATTTTTTTTTCACGACTCTGATTATGTACATACACTAAATTTTTAAATACATGAATTTTTTCTTAATCAAATGATCGTCTAAAAAGATTTACAACTCATATTAAAAAAAATTTTAAGAAGTTTTGTTGAAGCATGAGCTTCATGAAAAATGTTAGAACTGATAAAAATGAATATATAGCTAGAAAAAAACTGAGAGATTATGCTTGATGCTAAAGGTTTAGAAAATTAAGAAATCACGTTTTAATTTCCTAATTATGAAAGAAGGAAATAAGTGATGATAAAAGAAATTTGAAAGTATTATTATCATGTAGAAGTTGCTTGAACAATAAAAGATTGGATACTCCATTAAGAAATGTATGAAAAGTTTGAGAGACAAAGCGTCATCGTTTTTTGGGTTTTCGAAAATTTGAGAGACAAAAAAAAAGCAAAACGTCATCGTTTTTTGGGTTTTCGAGAATTTTTTTAAGTATGTTTTAAATATTAAGAAAAAATTGTGTGTGGGGATTGGTTGTAAAAGATTTATATACTTTACATGAAAATTTAGTCGCTATGGGGTTGTTTTCAAGCTAAATTAATATGTTAATTTAAGCGTGTAACAATTTTTTCGGTGTGTTAATTTTAGTTACTATTAGTAATGTATCTAAACTACATTTCTATATCATTAGTAGATGGAGTTATCTGTACTGGCTACCTCATTATCATTATTGCCAAATTACTTCACGTAGACCCGCAGATACATCCATTTTGCAGAGTTCACACTCATTGATCGAACTTATATGAGGAATTTTCTCGCGGTTATTAGATTGAGTACCTCTACGTGTATTTTAACCTTATTGATCATTGGCCTGTTTAAAAGTCTCATCTAGAAAAGCTACACTTTGTGTCTATCATTTGGGAGCGCAAAAACACATATGAGGACAGTGAGATTGGGTGTGGAGCAAGCATGCCACGCATGATGAGAAGATGAGCGATGACACCGCAACATCAACCACCACATCCGTTTGCGCCATACACCAGATATAAGGATTAGATGTAATGCATATACTAAACAATAATACATTTTGATCAGCGGAAGATCAACGACACTTCAGAGTTTTCATGATTAGTTATAATCACTAGGAAAAATATGTGGAAGATGCATGCCCATATGACATCCATTTAAAGATGTGTGATGTGTCGTGTTTTCACCGTTTTTAACAATTGTTTCGGCCTTTTGTGTATATTTTATCGAGTAAAAATGTATTTTTAGTGTATCCAAGAAAGCCATGTCGACTTTTCACCTGCCATACCAATCAACCCACTTCAAGGCGGATATTGTTTGCCCAAAATCGATCTGTTTCACTCCAACACTACAAGAAACATTGGCGATTTCCCACGGCAACTTCGACGGATATATGGCCGTCGGAAATTTCCCACGGTATTAGAACGGATTCCGACCGAATTGCAATGGCTGAAAGACCATCGGTAATCAGTGAGAAATTTTTGACATACATGTATCCGTCGGAAATAAAGGTCGGAAATCTGTGGGAAGTTGTATGCGTCAGTAATATGTGGGAAAATATAGCTGTTATTATAGTCGTTTGAATATTTAGGGTATGACTGGTGAATTAAACGAGAACTTTTTTCCTCTCACTTCCTCTGGGCCCACCGAAAAATGTAACTTTTTCGAACACTTTTGTTTTTATTTGGAAAAAATCTTTCCACTAATGAAATGCAGTAGAAAAAATTACTCCCCATTCATCTCTTTTATAGTGGGACCAGAAAAAAAACTTTCTACTTTAGCTTAACCAATCAAACCCTTGAATTTACGTGGGAAATATCGCATATCCCACCTATAAATATTCTTCCACCTTCAGTTACAACAAGGGAAAAAACATAGAAACAATGGTATATTCAAATCAAGATCAATATTTTCGAGCGTGGATGGACAAACCTCCGCATGATCCAGTGACAGGCCTACTTACGGATGAGTTCTATGCGGGAATTCAGCAATTTATGGATCTTGAATTAAACCAGCCGAGAACCATAGAAGAAGGTAAAATGTCATGTCCATGTTCTAACTGTCAGGATCGTAGAACATTCATTGTAAAGTATGGGATCACATGTATAGGGAAGGGTTTATGCCGGGTTACAAGATATGGTAAGATGATTCAATGGTAAATTATGCTAGTACTAGTGCATATAGGGTAGCGGAATCAACAACGGAAGTATATGAAAATGTATGTACTTTGCAGAAGGTGAACGAAGCATTTCATGAAAATATACTGTCGTTCTTTGAGGATGAAGCTAGAGTAGCAAACCTAATTTAGAAGCATGGAGGTTCTTTGATATGTTATATGCAACTAAGCATTTGTTATAAGCTGGTTGTAAAGAGGGTCATTCACCTTTATACTCTTCATATAGGTTGATGAATATAAAGACATATTGAAATCTGTCTGAGGATTGTATGGATACGACAGCTGATTATGTGAAAGATATTCTTCCTGAAGATAATCTTGCACCGGCTTCATACTATGAGATACAAAAAATTGTAGTTGGTTTTGGTTTGTCATATCAAATGATAGATGTGTGCATAGACAATTGTATGATCTACTGGAGGGAGGACGTAGACTGCTCATGTCGCTTTTATCGCAAACATGATTTTAGGAAACAAGTGGAAGAGTCCAAGTTCCGTATAAGAGGATGTTGCATTTGCTGTTAACAGATAGGTTGAAGAGGTTATATAAATCCGAGCGCACGGCGGCTCCTATGAGATGGCATGCAGAGCATACATCTAATGGAGAAATTGTGCATCCCTCAGATGCAGAAGCATTGAAATATTTTCAATCATTGTATCCTACTTTTGCGGAGGAGCAAAGGAATGTATACATTGGATTATCTACTGATGGTTTCAACCTTTTTGGGAAGCATGGGATGCAATATTTATTGTGGCCAATTATTGTCACACCTTACAATCTGCCTCCATCTTTGTGCATGAAAAGAAAGTTTTTGTTCCTCAATATATTTGTTCCCGGTCCTGAACACCCGAAGCGATCACTTGATGTCTTCTTGCAACCATTGATTCATGATTTGGAAGAGTTATGGGAGCATAGTGTTCGAGTCTACGATATTTTATGCCAATGGGATTTCACAATGAAAGTGGTGCTTATGTGGACCATAAGCAATTTTCTAGCATATAGAATGTTATCTGGATGGACAGAACATAGAAGGTTATCGTGTCCGTATTGTCAAACTAACACATATGCGTTTCAACTAAAGCACATAAGAAAGACATGTTGATTTTATTGCCATAGAAGATTCTTACCGAGTGATCATTCGCATTATAGGAGCACCACATTGTTTAAGAAGAAAAATAAAGTGTTTGATGGTCCACCTCCCGAGCTCAACGGTAATTATCTAATGACTTAGTTAAGAGATTTTGGTGTTGAGAGGATGGTTGACTGTGGTGATAATGGATATTATCCTGTTGACGGTTGTGGCGACCACCACAATTGGCACAAGAAGAGTATTTTCTGGGATTTGCCATATTGGAAGAACCATCTGTTGAGGCATAATCTAGATTTCATGTACATTGAGAATATTTTTTTCAACAACATCATTGATTTGTTCATATTTTACCATATTTCAATCTCATTTCATCTTATTTGCATCCCACATTTGCATAGCATTTAGGCACTTCTAGGTGCATTTGCACTCTTTTGTGTTTTTGTAAGTTTAAAGATGGTGAATCAAGAACAAGACAATATGGAACTCATTTGGATGCAAAAAGATGGAGATTCATTAGAAGATCAAAAGGGCACAAGGTGAAGTAAGGAGTTGAGTTGGTGGCCAAGAAGTAAAGAAATGGAGGGCAAAAACAGAGCCCATACCATGCCCCAAAACCGAGGTCTTCCAAGCGTAATGTGTTAGTTCGATCTCGTAGTGGATTCAACACCCAATTAAAGGTTCAAGTAACTAAACTGTGCACTTGGGGTTTCATAATTTGGGTTTAAAACTCGAGACATCAATCATCAATACAGTTCTAAATGTGCAAGGGAAGACGAAAGATAATTTAAAATCTAGATTGGATTTTCCAGATATTTGTTCTCGTAAGGAACTCCATGTTATGGCGAATGGGAAAGGTCATGTCCATATTTTTAGGTTGGATGCGTCTATCAAGCAAGAGTTCTTCGACTAGATTATGCATAGTGTTAAATTCTCGGACATATACGCATCTAATCTTCATAATTGCGTTGATAGTGGGAATGGAAGTTTTATGGGATAAAGAGTCATGATTGTCATGTTATCATGCAACTTCTCTTTCCATTTGCCTTTGATAATCTTCTACATTTCGAGTACTTATGTTATTATATATTTACGCCCATGTATCATCGTAAATTCATTTTTTATGTCTACTATGCAGCGGTATTGTGCTTTTCTCCGGGATATATGCACAAGAGCACTTACAGTAGACGGTATCCAAAATTTGGAGGAAAAAATACCAATGATCCTCTGCAATCTCGAGAATATATTTCCACCGTCTTTCTTTGATGTTATGGAACATCTTCCAATTCATCTTCCTCTAGAAGCAGCTCTTGGTGGCCCTGTTTAATATCGGTGGATGTATCCATTCGAGCGGTATATGTTCCATCTAAAGAAGAAAGTAAAAAATTTAAGCAAAGTTGAGGGCTCAACTGTCGTACAGAGCATCAACGAAGAAACCTCTTACTTTGCGGCAAACTACTTCCCTTCAAAAGTCCAAATGAAGAGTCAAAGTCCTGCTCGATATGATGATGGAGGGGAAAACCATTATATCCCGCCTATATCCCTAATATATTTGCACAAATCGGACGACTAAGTGGAAAAGCGAAAGAAAGAAGGCTTACAAAGGAGGAGCAAAGACAATTGCATATGTATATTCTCACGAATTATAATGAAGTTATGTCATACAAAAGGTATATAAATTAATTGATTATCTTTTAGTTATTATTAATCATAAATCGTCAATTATTTACCAATTTTTTTGTCCTATCGCAACATTAACATGGACCAAATACACAGCAAACATCCATTTACACAGAGGATGAACTTGGTGTCCTCCATCATATTATCTATGTTTCACCGATGGTTGCCATATTACGTAAGTGCAATGAACTCCATCATAAATAAGTTATCTTGTTCTAATCAATTTTCATTTATTGATATATGATATCACTCAAACTAAAATCCTTAGAGCTACTCTCTCAAATTAAGAGATCGATCCAGTACTTAGGGGTCGAATCCACAAGGACTCAAGAACCTCACGATAGACTTTTTCGTTTCGAATTCAGCTAAGCGAGTATGGAATAAATTAAATAACAATACAAATAATAATTAAAACGATTTGTTTATCATATGGAAAAAGCGTCAGGTCCAGAAAATTTCTCAGGAAATCAAGTAATGAAGATATAAACCAACTTTCGTTGCGAGAATTAACTATGTTTAAAACTTAAGAAACCAAATTCCTTTGCGAATCCTAAATTCTAAACAAGCATTAAGCGCAGGTTTAATTTGTTCACAAATTACCTAATCCAAATTCCTTTGCAATTATCTAATTTGCTCACTCTAGATTTTAATCAGATTATAAATCACACTGTCGTGCCAATTTAGCAACCTAAGATCGAGATTCTAGGTGATCAATCCAGAACTAGCTTTAAGTGCAACCTAGGTGAAGAACTATTGAGTTTGAATCCTAACCAATAAATCAATATATCATTCCATGAAATCCCTAATGAGAATCCCTAAACCCAACAAGGGATCTACTCACACATATAAATTGAAATCAAAGATATGAATAAGATAGATATCATAGAAATCAGAAAAGAGAGATAGAAACAGGGGTTCGAAATCTTCTCTCAAAGTAGTCCAAAATATCAGATCCGCCCCAAGCTCTAAATCTCTCCAAGTTCTTCCTAAAAGTCAAAAGAAAAATCCCCCAGTAGAAGTCTGAGTAATCGTCCTCTCAAACCTTTAAAAACCCTAAAATATATGCTAAACAAGAGCTGGGCTCTTTGGTAAATACATGAAACTTCAGGGCAAAGTTGCAAATCTCCAAAAAGTATTGGTCTTCACGTGGAGGTATAAAAATCGGACTGTGTCGACCGACACACATGGTTGTGTTTGTCGACACAGCTGAACTCGAAAGACACCAACTTCGACTTCTCAGCTACAATGCTTCATAATTGCTCCATAATGTCCAAATGATCCCAAATTTGTGTAAACCTGTAAAAGACTCGAAAAAGACTCGAAAGTCACATAAAATACTCGATTATATACATATATCATGGCTTTAAAATCTATAAAAACCATGATATGTCAATATAGCTTTCGCATTGGAAATCTCTAGGCCAAGGATTTTCGACGTGGTTAGAAGAGTTAGCTAACTGGACAACGACTATTGCCAAATCATATTTGATGTATTGCACTTGGAGATATGCTTTTAAGATTCATCTGGAAGGAAGTGCATGTCATTTTGTAATTTCGGTATATCTTCGCAATCCGGTGAGGTTGTATACTACTGTGTCTTACGCAAAATATTGGAGGTTCATTACCCGGGGCTGCTCGACTTTAGGTGCATTGCATTTTACTACGATTGGTATGATCCTTTTATCGGTGTACGACATGAATAATTCGGTATAACATCAATACCTTCAAGGAAGATACTTCAAAAATACGATCCAATCATCCTTGCTTCACAGGCGGACAAGGTTTGCTATATTTGATACCATCGAATCAGGCACAAACAAGACCCTTGGATCACAGTGACCTCGATTAACCCAAGGGAATCTTAGGCGGGGTTTCTGATAACGACCATTTGCAGCAAAGCGTCATTCGACACATTGGTCTGATTGATCATTCCCATGAA
This sequence comes from Pseudoturritis turrita, assembly GCA_900406555.1. Classification (NCBI taxonomy): domain Eukaryota; kingdom Viridiplantae; phylum Streptophyta; class Magnoliopsida; order Brassicales; family Brassicaceae; genus Pseudoturritis; species Pseudoturritis turrita. The sequence goes on from OVBL01000398.1 coordinate 79,301, forward strand.
GTCGACCTTGTCGTTGACTTCACCGTAGATGCAGATGATGAGGTATTTGTGGATTCAGAGGTAGAGCTTAACGCGTTTGATGAAGAATAAGATTCAGCACCTTCGGATTATTCATCAGATTCAGATTAGCCTAAGACCATTTTATGTAATTCTATTAGTTAAACCTTGTAATTCCGTTTCGCTTAACTTTCGGAGTCGTTTATGAAATTTCGTATCTTTAATTTATGAATTTCCAATTTAAATTTTACCTTTATAACCTTATTACTATTCGTCGAGTTCAAATTTTTTTTTTGTACATTTGTAACCCTTACAATTAATTTTAAACCACAAACTGTTAGAAATCTCTGAGAAATTTGGATTTTTATATAGGGACAATTTCAAAATGCCATTTTTGGTGTGTTCATTTTCAAAAATACCACCATAAGTTATCTATTTTCAAAAATACCACTCATTAAGTGTAAATTGACTAAATTACCTTTATTTATTGAAATTAGGGTTTTATATCGATTAGGGTTTATGGTCCAGGGTTTAAAACCTATAAACTCTAAACCCTAAAAGGATTTTTACCCCTAACAACTCCCAAACCCTAAAACTAAACCCTAAACCTAAAATAGTTAACCCAAACGTAAAAATTATTTTGCCTAAATGATATAATTTTAGTGGCATTTTTGAAAAAACTTTAGAATGATGTCATTTTTGAAAATGGATATTTCAAAAGTGGCAGTTTTCAAAATTTCTCTTTTATTATCTACATTTTATACTAATTATTTTTTAAACAATATTTTACAGGTCTTACACGGGTTCCTTGGATCTGGTTCGGGAAGTTCACGTAACCGAAGAGCGATGACGCATCGGCAAGGCAGTCCCCGACCGTATATTGTTCCTGAGTCGTAGAGTTCTGCTCCACGTTAGTAAATGATGATTGAGGAGCTTATCCAGCAACCGGGCCGAGAGCTTATCCCAAAGCTCCACCCGGAGTGCAAAAGAACAACGACATTGTATATTTAATAATTTCATTTTTACAAATATCGAATTATTTATCATGTTTGTAGGTTTGGCCTTAAAAATGGCATAACCAAGTCTTTTTGAAGATGTTGCATTCACTCCTCCACCATCCGTATCCGGGACATAATGACATGTCAACCGAGGAGAAAAAAATGTGGTTCCGCTCTTTCACGATAAGCGATTGATAAATAATTCAATAAAACAATTACTTATTATTATTTTTAAATCACTAATGCTATTTTCTTTTTTTCAAACTCGTAGCAAGATTTTAACTGGTCTTCCCAGTATATGGGACTCGTTCAGACAGAGTTCAACAAGATAGCGTTGAACTCGTACTCTGACCACATATACGACTGGAAACAAAAGTGGCTGCAAGTCAAGGACAAGCCCAAAGGCTTGGACGGTGATGTTTAGATAGGATTGCAGAGCTATTGGGCTAAGCTGGAGACAAAAGCCACTTCGTAGACAAACTCCCAGAATCAAAAGAAAAATCTTTGTGGTATTCACAACTCCGGTGTAACGAGTTTCAAAACTCGCGAATTGGACTTGGTAAGTTTGATGGTTTGTATGTTATATTTTTCATTATATTTTTCATTTGTAATATTTTAAATTATTTTTGCAGACAATTGAATCTGGAGGTGTGCGTCCGGATTATTCTTCTTTAATGGCGGTGATGCACACCAACAAAAAAACCGACGAGATTGACGTCCTGAATGTTGCTCAAGTCCTCTATAAGGCGAAGAAGAAGAAGGAAGACCGGCTCACGCAGCTCCCTCAGACTCAAGATAGTTCGTCGTCTTTCAACGACTTGGAGTTATCCCGAGAAGAGATCAACCGAATGGTCCTTGAGGTATGTTTTTTCTTGTAATACATAAATTTTAAACCTTATTTATATTTACTAATAATTGTTCTCTTTTCCACAAGAAACTTCACTTCGCAGAGGTCGTCGTCCTGAATGAGACAATCTTGCCTCCGCTGACGATGCTACTTCTTCTGCCTTTCCGAGGGATCCTAACTCGTCGAACAGATTCACACGTTGAAGGAAGCGCTCTGGCAGAAGACAATTAAGGTTGATCAATTGAAGTTTCAGCACGCCGAAACGTAAGATATGCTCAAGCAAATGAAAAGTTTTTATGATGAGGAAATTCGCGGATGATTTTCCGTCGATAAGTTAGTTTCTTCTCTGCATTTGACTTTTTAGTTATGTATTTTTTTCGCTTTTAAACTATTTGTTTTAAATATTTAAACTATTTTATATTTTAATTTCAAATTTTCGAATTAAATTTAATATATTTTTTTATAAAAAAATTAGAGTATTTATTGGTAGAAATTTGAGTTTTTTCTTTAAGAAATCAAATTTCCTATTTTCCTCGGAAATAAGTCTCGTTGGAAATTCGTAGGAAATAATTTCCGTCAAAAATCTGTGAGAAATAAACCCGTCGGAAATCCATAGGAAATAAATCCCGTCGAAAATTCGTAGAAAATAAACTCGTCGGAAATACGTAGAAAATAATTTTGTTGGTAATCGGTCGGCAAATTCCTCTTCCCAATACCGTTGGAAATCATTGGTATTATATCCCACAGATTTACAACAGTCAATTTCTGACGGCATTATTTTTGACAAATTCTCCGATGAAATGTGGCCGTCGGAAATCGGTCGAAATTTTGCCGACGGATTTCCAATTTCTGACGATCTAGTACCGAGGAACGGATCCGTCAGAAATCCATCTAAAATGGTTATTTTCGACGAATTTCCAACGGTTTTGGCAGTCCAAATTAATCTTATTTCTTGTAGTGCAAATACAACCCAATTTGATCTTTCATTGTTTTAATACCGTGTGCTCGATTTAAATGTATGTATCACGTTGTTAAACATTTGAAGCCTTAATGTATGTATCACATTGTTAGAAAACGATAACTATTATAATGTAGTAAAATATTAGTTCATTATGAGGTTCTGAATGGTGACATTGCGGTGCGGAACATGATAAATGTGGGACAATCCGAATTGTAACAAAAATATATACATACACATATATATTTAGATTTTTGATAATATTCAATGCGAAGCGATACGTCATTATTCAAAATTTAAACGGTGCGGGATGGTGCATCACCATTCGAAGCCTTGATATAAAGAAAAAACAAGAAGAAAGTCTTTGCTCTTTAGAATTTGTTACCGTGACAAGAGTAACAAATTATAACAACTTGTAGGAAATATATGTGTGTGGTGGTGGTAATTAACAATGGAATAATTGATTTTGATCGATTTTATTTAATAATTTAGAAGGAAAAAAAAAGAGAGTTATTTCATGACACTGGAAGAAACCTTGAACCTTCTCCTATAAATACACCCGTTTCATTATCTCATACCATATAACTAAACCAAAAACAAAACAAAAATGGGGTTCTTGGGTAAGAAAGTATTAGTGACTCTCGTAGCACTTTGGTGCTTCACTTCCTCTGCCTTCACTGAAGAAGTAAACCATGTGACTCAAATCCCTTCTTCTGCTCCTGCTCCAGCTCCTTACCACCATGGCCACCACCACCCACACCCTCCCCATCACCACCACCCTCACCCACACCCTCACCCTCACCCCCAACCACCGGCCAAATCACCGGTTAAGCCACCAGTTTCTCCACCAGCCAAGCCTCCGGTTTACCCTCCGACCAAAGCTCCGGTTAAACCCCCGGTTAAGCCACCAGTTTCTCCACCAACCAAACCTCCGGTTAAGCCTCCGGTTTACCCTCCGGCCAAAGCTCCGGTTAAGCCACCAACTAAACCCCCGGTTAAGCCTCCGGTCTCTCCTCCAGCCAAGTCACCGGTGAAGCCACCGGTTTATCCTCCAGCCAAGGCACCAGTAAAACCGCCAGTTTCTCCTCCAGCAAAGCCACCGGTATTGCCGCCGGTTTACCCGCCGAAGTTTAACCGGAGCCTAGTCGCCGTTCGTGGTCTGGTTTACTGCAAAAGCTGCAAATACGCTTCTTTCAACACACTCTTAGGCGCTAAACCCGTCGAAGGTATAAACTTTTCCATTTACTTCCCTCCTTATTCGTATATTTTCACTTTTCTTTAGTTTATAGTTTATACACACCTAAATACCTCAGCAATGATCTTTAAAACAACTTAACTTACCACTCTAGAAAAAGAAAAAAAAAACTTACCACTCTGCATACGCATTTATTCAATACCGTCGGTATACGTATATTTGTATGATAATACGTATTTGATCTCAAATCATGACGCAAACTTCGAAAAAATAATTCAAATTTCAAAACGTTAGTGGGTCCATCGGTACGTAATGAGTCAATGTTTCGGAAAGAGGTGAAAAAAATAAAGTGCCATATGTATATTATGTACACTCCTGCACTCATCAGTCACTGTTTTTTACAGTCTGTCCCATAAATATCACGTTCCCCCAAAAACAAATAATTAAATATCACATAACTATTTCCACTAGTCCAAAAATAAATCTAACGGATATTATTATTATTTCTTTAATGGTTTTGTTTAGGTGCTGTGGTGAGACTACTGTGTAAGAGCAAGAAGAACATAGTATCGGAGACAAAGACAGACAAGAACGGATACTTCTTGTTGTTGGGTCCGAAGACGGTGACAAACTACGGTTTCAGAGGATGTCGTGTGTATTTGGTGAAGTCAAAAGACAACAAATGTAGCAAAGTCTCAAAGCTCTACGGTGGAGATGTCGGTGCCGTACTCAAGCCGGTGAGAAATCCGGGAAAATCTGCGGTGGTCATTAACAATCTCACCTACGGTCTCTTTAACGTCGGTCCGTTTGCGTTCGATCCGGTTTGCCCCAAATGAAGAAAGATGATTACGCTTTCTTGATTACGTCATGTTTGTGAGGAATGATCTCGTGTTCAAAAGAGTGAAAGAGAAGAAAGAGAGTTATGTGTGTGTCTGTGCGTTGGAATTTTAATGTTAGCTAGTTTTAAGATAAATGCTTCTTGTGTTTTTATGAATGTGTCTTTAATTACGTGTCGGTTCTTAAGTTTCGTTTGAATAAAAGAGTAGCTTTCAAGAACATTATCGATTTTAAATTTTTATTGAAGGACTAAAGTGGAAATCACTGAAATGAGATAATTCCAAAAGATGACACATTAAATGAACAAAACGAAATGTTAAAACTATATAAATGGAGGCCATACATATAGATCCAAGCGTTAGTTAACTAAAAAACTTTTTTTAATTCCAAAGAGCAATATAAGAATAATTAATTCAACTTGTATTAATTTTTCTGTTGATCAGATAAAAATGATAAATATAATTACGCTGCAGACAAAAGAATATGATTAGAGTGAACGGTGATAAGGTCGAAAGGAAGAGGAATCATCGAATAGGTTTTCTAGGTTCTTGGATTCGGAGAAAAATCAGCAGTGAAATTGTTGGCCACGTGGCTGACACATTTTCCCATCACATCTCAAAGTTAAAAAGGACAAAAGTTAATTTAAGATATTAAAAAGAGTTTTAGTCCTTGTTGCCACGGGTGGAATTATTATTCTGGTTCTAATATCCGATCCGATATCTGTTTTTATCCGTTCCGAAAATACGGATATTTGGAATGTCCGGATCCGGAGCCGGATAGTAAAATCTCGGATCCGTGGAAAACAGATCCGAATTCGGATAGTAAAATTTTAAATTCCGAATCCGAATGTATTAAATATATTAAGTTTTACATATATTAAGTTATTTTTATATAAAAAAATATATATATATATATATATTATATATTGATTTAGTTCTTTTCTAATATATCATATTTATTTTGAAAAAAATTATTCAAAAATTTAATTTATAATTTAAATTTATAATTTTTTTAAAAAATTTAGTATTTTAATTTAATTAATTTTATTATTATTTTTGGATCCGGATCCGGATCCGGATATCCGCGGATATCTTATTTTTTTGTCGGATACCCGAAGTTCGGATATCTGGAAGTCACGGATCCGGATCCGGATATTTTTTCCACTGATCCGGATCCGGATACCCTTAAATTTTCGGATATCAGGATCCGTCCCACCCCTATTTGTTGCGCTATGCGTGAATCTGGCGCTCGGATATAAATTGGATATAAATTAAATAGAAATAAGGAATATTCGGAGAATATTTTTTATATAATTTAATATTTTATTAAATATTTTATACATAATACACAAAATTAAAAGTTTATATATAAATTTTTTTTTACAGAGGAAGAAAGGAAAAAACAGAGATGGCGAAAACAGAGGAGAAGAAAGAAGATATCACTATTGATTATATTATTTAATATTTAACTAATTTAAAATATAAAGAATGCAACAAAAAACTATATGGATCTTTTAAAATAATCAAATGGCCCAAATTCAGTTTGATTTTTTACTAAAATGGTGGCTGTAACTTCTTCTTCCTAATGCCAAAATCTAATTTTTCTGCATCTTTGAATTTTCCAGAAAATTGGTCCTTGATTAGTAAAGAAAAAATTATGGGTCCTGTACATTTGCTCCTCTTGCACACCCTTAGAACCGTCCCTGCAGGGATCGAATGTCGTTTCTATACATTTGTGTAGCTAAAGCAAAGCGAGCAAACAACGAAGAGATCAAATCCAGTTTACGCAAAGCTCGTGATCGGAACAAACGGTGTGAAAACAAGAAACCAAACCGGTAAAGATAGGGATCAAGTGTTTGCTTTTGAGAAAGAGACCTTAAACTCGAGCTCACTTGAAATTTCAGTTTGGTCGGAAGAGAAAGTTGAGAATGAAGATAAAATATTTTGGACTCGGCGAATTTGCTAAAAAAACTGCGGTTAACGCGGTGAAAACTCGGTCTTCCATGTAATGTCTCCGATCAGCCCCATCTCGTGGTGATCCACCGCTGACCGGCTTTTCGGCCGCCGAATCGCCAATTCGACCGAGTTTTCGAACAAGGGTTTTAGTTGATCGACTCGTTGAAATAAAGAAAGAACAAAACAAAGTGACCAACAAGAAGAAGGGTTGGGTTTTGGCTGAACGATTTAGACATTTAGTGATGCATTTGATTTCACAATGGACACTTCAAATTCCTTTGTTTTTCTTCTCTTTTCTTTATTCATATTTAGATATTATACATTATGTTGATGCGGAGCAGATGAAAAAATAATAAGGTATATTATATTGGAAAAATAGTCATAAAAAAAGCTCTAACTGTTAAATTTCGACCATTAAAAATTCCAATTATGGCGTGGACAATTTAAAACATCAACTTATGTTGACTTTTGTTTTAAATCCCAAACTTTTGTTGACTGAACCAAATTAGGCACGACGTTAATTCGAGTAACAGAATGAATTAACGGTGTTAAATTCCGTTTGAACTTTCCGTTTACAGAAAACGACGTCGTTTGAATTTTAAAAAAAACATAGATTATGCGAAGGAGAGGTTCGAACTCATGATCTCCAAAGCAAAAACAAGCCTAATACCATTGTGCCACTGTGACTTTTGCTAAAACTAAGAAAACGATTTGTATATAACCTTAATCACTAAACATCCGCGTTTCGACAAGGTTTCGGAAGTGGAGAGATGGGTTTTGATGGGTTTGGTAAAAGAAGATGATCTATGGATAATGGGCAGTGAAGGTATCTGGATATGAGTGGTGTATAATCCTACCGTCGCCATTGAAGGAAGAAGCTTTAGGAAGAAGAAGAAGAGGAAGATCCGTGAGTTTCGTTTTGAAGATTCAAAAAATAGATAAACGGAGAATTCTGGGTTCGTATCTTTTAGGACGTGAATTCAGATTTACAATCGTTTATTAAACGGAGAATTCTGGGTTCGTATTATCGTTTTCATGATCGGAGAAAAGAATTGGAAGAGGAAGAAGACTAAGAGGCAATTAGTGTTTAAGGTTATTTACAAATCGTTTTCTTAACTTTAACAAAAGTCACAGTGGCACAATGGTTTAGGTTTGTTTTTGATTCGAAGGTCATGAGTTTGAACCTCTCCTTTGCATAATTTATGTTTTTTTAAATCCAAACGACGTCGTTTCTGTAAACGGAAAGTTCAAACATAATTTAAAACCGTTAATTCATCATGTTACCTGAGTTAACATCGTGCCTAATTTGACTTAGTCAATGAAAATTTGTGATTTAAAACAAAAATCATCAGAAGTTGATGTTTTAAATTATTCACGCCATAGTTGAGATTTTTAATGGCCAAAATTTGAAAATTGGAGCTTTTTATGACCATTTTCCCATATTATATTTGAATGTTTTCCGATTTTACATATACACTATGTCAGTGATTTCATCATCACCAACATTTATTTCGGTTCAATGATTTTTTGCAAATATGGATTTTTTTTTTTTGTAAACAAAAAAAAGCCAAACATGTTTGGAAAATGAATACAATATGTTTTTTTGATTAATGTGGTATATCTAAAAAGTTATGAACGAAAAACTTTTTTAGGAATTTATTGGAGAATCATCAAATGTGATAATGAGTGAAAGCAAGGCTTGGAACGAGGCCCAAAATGTTTACCACTCATCAGATGGAAGCAAGAGTTCTATCCGATATAATTGTTTCAAGAACCAAGTGTCCATCCAATGGTTCATGGAAAGACAAAAACCATACATCATGTGTACGGTGAATATGTATTCATGAGAACCACATGTTCTAACCAGGTGCACGATGCCAAAGATAAAGGTTATATTTCCCCTCTTGATTCGGTATTGGAAATTTTAATTTAGACTATGTCCAATACTTTGGCACACAAGATTGATTGCTTTACGTTCAAAACATATTGTTCATAATTAATATCGATAACGAAGAATTTGACGAAGTAACCAGCTTTCAAAAATCTTTTTGATGAGTTCTACATCCCCCAAAAGAGGTTTATTATTTTCTCTTGTTATTTTATTCAATGAAATTTAAATTTCAAAGATTAGTGCTTAACTTGTAGTAGTGTTACGAGGCTCCGAATGGCACTCCGGTTTAAGAGTGGAAAGGATGCGGTTTGGGCACACAAGATTGATTGCTTTACGTTCAAAACATGTTCATAATTAATATCGATAACGAAGAATTTGACGAAGTAACTTGCTTTCAAAAGTCTTTTTGATGAGTTCTACATCCTCCAAAAGAGGTTTATTATTTTATTCAATGAAGTTTAAATTTCAAAGATTAGTGCTTAACTTGTAGTAGTGCTACGAGGCTCCGAATGGCACTCCGGTTTAAGAGTGGAAATGATGCGGTTTGGGCACAATGTGATTGGATAAATTTATGAATGGTAGTACGATTTAGGTGCGATCCATTTATCTTTCTTTTTTTAATGACAAATCGATTTGTGTGCAATTAGATGACAAAATTATAAAAGGGTATTAGTTGTCTTGTTATTATTATATATTTATGTATGTTTCCTGCCAAAACGCGTTTTCCGCATTTTTCCAACCAAAAATCATTTTCCGCATTTTTTTCTCTCGCAAAAACGTGTTATGGACGTGGAATAAGAATTATAAAATTTTCGGAGAGTTTAGGAAAAAAAAAAAATCTTTAAAAAAGTTCCACTTTGTGTCGTCTAAGCAATATATAAATATTTTCAAAGTTCTTTTAAAGAGATATCGTCGCTAGAGGAGATATGCTATGATTTTTTTTCAGTTGAATGGATTTATGAGGATGGCTATTTTCACGATGTTTGTTTTAGGTAAGACAAAAATGATGACTCCAACTAAGATAGACTTAGTTTTGTTCACGCAAGAGCTTCCACAAAACAATAATGTCGGTGTTCATATGATGGGAAAGGTATGTGGTAATTTTTGTTTGCTTGTGCTTGATAAAGTAGAATTAGGAAAGTATATACTTGAAAATCATCTAGGTACTAAAGGTAGCATGTTTGATATATGCACGAATCTGGTTTGATATTTCAGTGAAATTTGAATAAAAAGTTTCAGGATCAAAGGAAGCTCTGACGATATTTTTCTTGTCATAGTCTGAATCGTGATCCATGGCGGTTTTTAAAGAAAATTCAGAGAGAATAAGAAAGATTTTGTCCGTGTCAATAGTAACATCACCATGAATCATGTTAAGATGTGAGAAATGTCGTCGGAGTTTCCTCTAATCCTGAATTGAAAAATAGAAATCTAAGCAATGTTTTAATTTTGATTATAATTTATTTAAAGTAAACAAAATAATTTGTGCTATTATTGTAAATCTAAAAGTAGTGGTGATATTTTTGGAACGAAAACTTAAAATTATGGTATTTTTAAGATATTTTTTTTGATTTTAGAATTCTAATAAATACCATCTGAGTTAATCAAAGTAAATACCAAAAGATTTAGGGATTTTCCTTTTATATTAAATAGTTAGGGATATGTTGTTAAATATAAAAACAATATATGGGATGCTTTGGTAAAATACCAAAAATGGATGTAAAATACCAACATCGTAGAATTTTGGTATATACTAATCTCTATGAGGTAGTTACAAAAATGGGGTACTTACAAAAATACTAAAAATTTGAGGTATCAAATGATTTCTATAAATAGAAAAAGATCTGGTTTATTATTAAAACTAAAAGATTGAGATATCTATATACAAAAAAATTGAGATATTTCTATAAATATGAGTTATACGTAAATAGAAAAAACAATTGTGAATTTTTTTTTTAGTTGAAAAAAAAATATTTGTGAGTTTTTCCTAAATGGTTTTTTTTGTTGTAAATATCAAACATTCGGATTTTTTGTAAATACTAAAAGATTTAGGATGCTTTTGTAAATACTGAATGATATGGGGTTTTCGTACATATAAAAGGTCCAGAAAATTTTGGTAAATACCCACAGTTTAAAAGATCTTTCAATAAATACTATGAATACCACATGTTTTGGGATAACAACCGCTAGATATGGGATATTTCTGTAAAATATAGAAAGAATTAGGCCAATTCTGCAAATATCAAAAGGCATGGACTATCTCTGTAAATATCGAAAGAAAACAGGTAATACTGAAAATAAAAAAAAGATTTTGGGTAAATTTAAAAATACACAAAAATATGAAGAGTTCTGTAAATACCAAACGATCTGGGAAACTCTGTAAATAAGAAAAAGATATGGAACTCCGTAGATAACAAAATATTCTTATGTATATATCAAAAGATCTAGGTCATTTGTCCACAAAAAAATGTTTTTTGACTTTTTCTTTAGTTTTCTTTTTTAAATATTTTTTGATTATTTTTCATTAAAATTGGAAAATTCATTGATTTTTTCTATTAATGAATTTTATTTTTTTTAAACTTTTTTAAAAACCTAAACTACATAAATAACTTCCACAAAAATTGTACAATTATTGATTTATAGGGTGATTCCACAAATACAAAAATAGAATGGAATATTTGTGTAAATACAATTTTTTCTTTAGTTTTCTTTTTTTAACAACCAGAGAATATTTTATCATTATTAATATACTAAATATTTAAAAAAAATTATTGATATGCACATGTACAAATATTAAAAATATTTTACTGTTCAAGTATATTTATTTTTACATTGAATTTTTTTTTATAGATTAAAGTTAATATTTTTGCATGTTTTGATTATTTTTTCATTAAAATTCGAAAATTCATTGAATTTTTTTTTTCATTATTGAAATTCATTTTTAAGTTTTTAAAAAACCTAAATTACTACTAAATAACTTGCACAAAAATTATAAAATTTTTGATTTTTTTTCTTTCTATTTCAACAATACGTCATAAAAAAAACTCAATTGGAAAAACTTTCAAAATACTCAATTGTGTAAACTTTTAAAACCTATAGACAACGTTCTTATACAACAAAACTTACACAATCAAACCTATAAATAAATAAAACCATTAATTCCCTACACACATCACAAAAACACACAAATTAATAGAAAAGTACCATAACCTTTAAAAAAAATAACAACACACAATCACAAATGAAACACAAGAAAACAAAACAGAAATCACACACGCATCAATAATATGTGTAGGCATTGACTATAACATTAAAGATTAAAATTCAAATATTATATATATATATAGTACAGCATATAATATAGTATATAATAATATTATGCTATCAACTCTATATATTAATAAATACACATACATATTATAACATATAAACATGTATATATATTTTGTATGCCTGAGCTTTTGATCCAAGGGGAGGAACGGCGAAGAAGGATAGAGAGAGGAAGAAGATAATACTTTTTGTAATTTCATTCCTAATCTCCTCTAAAGGAGTCTCACACGATTATACTATATGCACATACAAATAATAGCATATGCACATGTACAAATAATATACTATTTATATATTATACTATATGCACATACAAATAATAGCATATGCAATGTACAAATAATATACTATTTATATATTATACTATATACTATATAGTATGTATTATTATATCTATAGTGTGTATTATTATACGTCTATAGAAACACACTATAATACTGAATCTATACATATATAATATTAAATACTATATATATATATATATATTTATATGTATACACATGCATATTTTACAGACTTGAATTATGTATAAATATAATTATACTATATAATATACCTATAAATCATAAATATTTACTATATATATGTAACTTATATAAGAAACATTATTATATCTATGCATACGCTAATATGCACATGTATGTGTTTATGATATGCTATGTATGTATGTATGCAATTTTGGTAAAAACATGCTTCTCCTAGCGAGAAATTTGGTTTCTGATTCCAACTCATGAACCAACTTCTAAAGTCCAAGAGATGAGTATCTACGACAACATAAAAAGATGAACAACAAACTTAAATTCAAATCCTAAACAGAGATAGTTTAGAGAGAGAATCCGAAACAAAATCGTAGTAAATGAGGTACCTGACATTAATGGAAGGATCACAAGTAGACTAAGGTCTGCACATAGTGGAAATTATTATGATGAGTGGAGTAGATTGAGGTAAAGAAAAGAAGCAATTACTAGTTCCTGCATATTCTTACCCAAAATCCAGGAGCAGAGCATGCTATTCCAGCATCAATCATTGATGAATGACGTAATATCTCGGCGATTGGAACATCAAACATCTCCTGAAATTTCAATTTTATGCAAAATGAAGACAAGGACATACCTTTAACTTCAGTAATCAAGTCTCATAAGCTTGGGGAGACCAAGGATTGAAAGTGTGGTAGATTCTAAGAAAGTGACTGATATATCCCACTCCTAGGACAAGATCGTGAGAGAAAGACAGTTGATCAACATCATACCGGCATGATCTGGATTCGGATTCAAACCATAGCAAACATTTAAACTCCTTAAATGTAAAAACTCGAGCAGTTTCCTGTTTAGAAGCGCAAAATTCATTAACTTGTCCCTGAAAAACCAATAGCTAGAGTAAAGTAAAACCAGTTTTCTAGGTGTATCAAAAATGAAAGCTTGCAAAATGTCTTCTTACTTCGATTGGCTTGTTGCCTGAAGCGGAAAAAATTTTCACCTACTCGGGTGAGTTATGGAAATGAGTCTCACATAACAGAGATTCCTCCTTGTTCTGATGTTTACTTGATACTCCTTGGTTTGTTTTGTGGTTAGTAACTTGGCACTATAGATGGAAGATAGATTAGAAAATCAGGGTAGATAGTTAGTAATAAAATCTGAGGATAATATCTAGATATCATAAAATCAGGCTAGAAAAGTTGGTAGTAATAAAATCTGAGCTACCTTATCAAAAACTGAGTCTTTGTCGTCTGGCCCATGTGCATGCATTCTAAGTCGAATTTTACCATTAAAAGCATGTATGCAATTATGTTTATATGTATGTATGTCGATGTATGCTGAAGTATGCACTTATGTATGTATGTAAAATAAGTTATTCAGAGTAATAACCAGTACATGGAAACTACAGAGATACAAGAACTCAAATGAAATCCTCCTTTAATACGAGGGAGAAGCACATGTCTAATTCGTTTCTAGAAAGAGTGTTATATATTTCCTGACAAGAAATCGACAGAAAACCCATTAATACAATTTGTTTCTGTGAATTGTAAAAAAATCAAGGAGAATAAAATTCTAAGGTTATCCTAATTAGTTTCTGAGACCAACATGAAAACCAACTGTTGCAAGGAAACAAATTCAAACACCGAGACCCGTAATCAACATCCGAAAAAATCAAAATTGGCAGAAAACTACACAAGAAGTCAAATGCTTAAAAGAGTAGTAGATATGTAAAGGAATCAACAAAAAAATCTTAAAATTGAGACAATTGATTTCACTACAGTTGAAGCATATATAGAAAAAAATAGCCATTGAAATAATAAAAAGCTAGCCAACAACGAAAAAATACTTCAAGTACCTTTGATAACGCAGATAACGAGAAGGGAAGACATTTTAGCAAACACTTAAAAGAGCATAACAAAAAAAAACGAAAATTATCAAAAGAACCATGAAATTCTTAAGATGTTTCTAAAACTAAAGTGTGTAATAAGCTAATCCAGATAGAGTACAGAAACTCTAACAAGGTTACCAATAACAATTAACGTACCTGATAATCTTTCTCCGAGAAATATCAAGTTAGTATCAGGACAACATGAACTAATAGATTTAGCCTCTTACCACTCAAAACCTGCACTATAAATTCAAACACCATGGTTACAAATATGACTAATAAATCCATCTCATGGCTTAAAGTTAACTTCCTCATTCGCCTCTATAAATATGGCAACGACATTTGATAAAACAAGTGAACCTAACCCTTGATAACAGAACATGAAAGGCAAAATCAAAATCAGGACAAATTTGAATGGAATTCTAAGAGACGAGGATTGCAAACCTTCTGTTCATTTGAGTGTCCTCTTGTAACTTAGCTGAAGAACAACACCCTTAATATCGAACAAGAAAGGCACAAATCCAAAAATCTGAACGATGAGAAAGACAGAACGAGATGAGGATAAAAATTTCACGATGGAATTTGCGACGTATCTTGGCTTCAATTGTAAATATTGTTTGGCTAAAGCTTGGTTCCGAGCCTGAGAAAGAAAAAAGCAGAGTAAAAATAGCTTTTTGAGTAAGAAGCTTTATTCAAGTCCTAAACAATGATGGTTCAGAAAGAAAATCCGAAACAAAATCGTGGTAAATTTTAATGGAGGGGAATCACAAAATAGACTAGATATCAAGGTCTGAACATGTTGTGGTAGATTGAGCTCAAGAAAAGAAGCAATTACTAGTTCCTGCATAATCTTACCAAAACCCCAGGAAAGAGGAAACAATTGTTGCAGAGCATGCTATTCCAACCACAACTATTGTTTCAAAAGAATCAAGTTTCTCATAATTGACATGATTTATTTTGTAAAAGTTTTAACTCTGAAAACTGTTACAGCAGAAGAAAAAAAAACAAATGAAAAAGGAGCCATTGAGACAAAGAAAGGTAAAGAGCAAAAAAAAAAAACTAAGACAATTATTCTAAACACCTTTAAGGAAATCAGAAGAAATTCTTAAAGTGTTTCTGCAACTAAAGTGTATAATAAAGCTAAAAATCGATAAAGAGTAGAGAATCTGTTTTCAAGTTACCTGATAATCTTGCATCGAGTTCGTATAACGATCACAAGAACTAATAGATTTAGCCTCTTGCCACTCAAAATCTGCACAATAAATTCAAACACCAAAGCGTTAATTCCTCTGAAGTATTATTAATTAGCAATTAACAAGGTTACAAGAACGACTCGCAAATATATTTCAAGGATCAACATTAATATCCTCACTCACCTCTATGGTGACTGACATTTGAGAAACCAAGAAAACCTAACATGAAAGGCAAAATCAAAATGAGAACGATGAGGAAGACAAATTTGATTGAAATCAAAGAGACTGAGAATTGCAAATCAAGACTCGATCAACTTCCCTTTTTTTTAATTTAAGTGTCCTCTCAAAACTTAGCGGAAGAACAAAATCCTCAATACCGATCAAGAAAGTACGACTAACAAATATATTTCAAGGATCAACGTTAATATTAGTACAATTTGTTTCTGTGAATTGTAACAAAATCAAGGAGAATAAAATTCTAAGGTTCTCCTAATTAGTTTCTGAGACCAGCTTGAAATCCAACTCTAATGGAAACTATGAAAACTGTTGCAGCAGAAGAGGGAAACAAATTCAAACACAGAGACCCAAAATCAACATCCGAAAAAAACCAAAATTGGCAGAAAACTACACAAGAAGTCATATGCTTAAAAGAGTAGTAGATATGTAAAGGAATCAACACAAAAATCATAGAATTGAGACAACTGATTTCACTACAGTTTAAGCATATATAGAAAAAAAAAATAGCCACTGAAACAATAAAAAGCTAGCCAACAACGAAAAAATACTACAAGTACCTACGGTAACGAGAAGGGAAGATAAAAGCAAACACTTAAAAGAGCATAACAAAAAAGAAACGACAATTATCAAAAGAACCATGAAAGTCTTAAGATGTTTCTAAAACTAAAATGTGTAATAAGCTAATCCAGATAGAGTAGATAATCTTCCTCCGAGAAGCATCAAGTTAGTATCAGGATAACATGAACTAATAGATTTAGCCTCTTACCACTCGAAACCTGCACTATAAATTCAAACACCATGTCGTTAATTCCTCTGCAGTATTATATAACTAACAAGGTTGCAAATATGACTAATAAATCCATCTCATGGATCAAAGTTAACTTCCTCACTCGCCTCTATAAATATGGCAACGGCATTTGATAAAACAAGTGAACCTAACCCTTGATAACAGAACATGAAAGGCAAAATAAAAACCAGAACGACAAGGAGGACAAATTTGAATGAAATTCTAAGAGACGAGGATTGCAAACCTTCTGTTCATTTGAGAGTCCTCTCGTAACTTAGCTGAAGAACAAAACCCTCAATATTGAACAAGAAAGACAGATTTGATAGAAATCAACGAGATGAGGATAAAAAATTTAGGATGGAATTTATGACGTGTCTTGGCATCAATTGTAAATATGGTTTGGTTAAAGCTTGGCTCCGAGCTTGAGAAAGAAAAGAGGATTCATAATCGTAAAAGCAGAGTAAAAAATAGCTGAACAACAAGCTTAAATTCAAGTCCTAAAACAATGATGGTTCAGAGAGAAAATCCGAAACAAAATCGAGGTAAATTAGGTACCTGACATTTTAAGAGATGAGGATTGCAAACCTTGAGTGTCCTCTCGTAACTTAGCTGAAGAACAAAACCCTCAATATCGAACAAGAAAGGCACAAAGCCAAAAATCAGAACAACGAGAAAGACAGATTTGATAGAAATCAACGAGATGAGGATAAAAAATTCATGATGGAATTTGTGTCGTATCTTGGCATCAATTGTATATATGGTTTGGTTAAAGCTTGGCTCCGAGCTTGAGAAAGAAAAGAGGATTCATAATCGTAAAAGCAGAGTAAAAAATAGCTGAACAACAAGCTTAAATTCAAGTCCTAAAACAATGATGGTTCAGAGAGAAAATCCGAAACAAAATCGAGGTAAATTAGGTACCTGACATTTTAAGAGATGAGGATTGCAAACCTTGAGTGTCCTCTCGTAACTTAGCTGAAGAACAAAACCCTCAATATCGAACAAGAAAGGCACAAAGCCAAAAATCAGAACAATGAGAAAGACAGATTTGATAGAAATCAACGAGATGAGGATAAAAAATTCATGATGGAATTTGTGTCGTATCTTGGCATCAATTGTATATATGGTTTGGTTAAAGCTTGGCCCCGAGCCTGAGAAAGAAAAGAGCATTTATATACGTAAAAGCAGAGTAAAAAACAGCTGAACAACAAGCTTAAATTCAAGTCCTAAACAATGATGGTTCAGAGAGAAAATCCGAAACAAAATCGTGGTAAATTAGGTACCTGACATTTTAAGAGACGAGGATTGCACCCCTTGAGTGTCCTCTCGTAACTTAGCTGAAGAACAAAACCCTCAATATCGAACAAGAAAGGCACAAAGCCAAAAATCAGAACAATGAAAAAGACAGATTTGATAGAAATCAACGAGATGAGGATAAAAGTTTCACGATGGAATTTGTGACGTATCTTGGCTTCAATTGTAAATATGGTTTGGTTAAAGCTGACTCCGAGCCTGAGAGAAAAAGAGCATTCATAATCGTAAAAGCAGAGTAAAAAACAGCTGAACAACAAGCTTAAATTCAAGTCCTCAACACTGATGGTTCAGTTAGAAAATCCGAAACAAAATCGTGGTAAATTAGGTACCTGACATTTTAATGGAGGGATCACAAAATAGACTAGATATCAATGTCTGAACATAGTGTAGTAGATTGAGCTCAAGAAGCAAGTACTAGTTCCTGCATATTCTTGCCAAAAACCCAGGAAAGAGCAAACAGTTGTTGCAGAGCATGCTATTCCAACAATAAGAGTTAAGTATCTAGATAGATTAGAAACTCGGGCTAGATAGTTGGTAATAAAATCTGAGTTTATCAAAAACAGAGTCATTGTCGTATTCGTAAGGTCAATGTGCATTCAGAATTTTACAATTAAAAGCATGTATGTATGCACTTATGTATTATGTATGTATGATTTGTTTTTAAGTTAAACCGTACAGAGATACAGGAACTCAAATGGTATTCTCCTTTAATACGAGGGAGAAGCACGTTTTCAAATATCACATAAAACAGACACAATTGACTTCATTTCTAGAAAAAGTGGTATCTATTTTCCCTAACAAGAAATCGACACAAAACCCATTAGTATGATAACTTGCTTCTGTGAATTGCAAAAGAATCAAGTAGAATAAAGTTTTAAGGTTCTCCTAACTGACTTCTGAGTTCTCAGTGAAACCTGAAACCAACTTGTAAAGTCTAACTCTGAAAACTGTCACAGCAGAAGAAACAAAAACAAAGCAAATAAAAAAGGAGCCATTGAGAGAACGAAAAGCTAGCCAACAACGAAAAAATACTTCAACCAACTACGATAACGCAGATAATGAGAAGGGAAGACATTTTAGCAAACACTTAAAAGAGCATAACAAAAAAAACGAAGGGTGCAATTAAGCTAATCAAGATACAGTAGAGAAATTGTAATAAGGTTAACAATAACAATTAACGTACCTGATAATCTTCCTCCGAGAAGCATCAAGTTAGTATCAGGATAACATGAACTAATAGATTTAGCCTCTTACCACTCAAAACCTGCACTATATATTCAAACACCATGTCGTTAATTCCTCTGCGGTATTATATAATTAACAAGGTTACAAATATGACTAATAAAATCCATCTCATGGAGCAAAGTTAACTTCCTCACTCGCCTCTATAAATATGGCAACGACATTTGATAAATCAAGTGAACCTAACCCTTGATAACAGAACATGAAAGGCAAAATCAAAACGATGAGGAGGACAAATTTGAGTGGAATTCTAAGAGACGAGGATTGCAAACCTTCTGTTCATTTGAGTGTCCTCTCGTAACTTAGCTGAAGAACAAAACCCTCCATCTCGAACAAGAAAGGCACAAATCCAAAAATCAGAATGATGAGAAAGACAGATTTGATAGAAATCAACGAGATGAGGATAAAAATTTCACGATGGAATTTGTGACGTATCTTGGGTTCAATTGTAAATATGGTTTGGTTAAAGCTTGGTTCCGGGCCTGAGAAAGAAAAAAAGCAAAGTAAAAATAACTTTTTGAGTATAAAACAGAAGCAATTACTAGTTCCTGCATAATCTTACCAAAACCCCAGGAAAGAGCAAACAATTGTTGCAGAGCATGCTATTCCAACAACAACTATTGTTGCAAAAGAATCAAGTAGAATAAAGTTCTAAGGTTCTCCTAATTGACTTCTGAGTTCTGAGTGAAACCAGAAACCAACTTGTAAAATTCTAACTCTGAAAACTGTTACAGCAGAAGAAGAAAAAAAACAAAGCAAAATGGGCAGAAAGCAAATAAAAAAGGAGCCATTGAGGCAAAGAAAGGTAAGAACATAGAGGAAAATGTCAGTTAGGCATTTTAGCAAACACTTAAAGAGCAAAACAAAAACTAAGACAATTATTCTAAACACCTTTAAGGAAATCAGAAGAACCATGAAATTCTTAAAGTGTTTCTGCAACTAAAGTGTATAATAAAGCTAAATCCAGATAGAGTAGAGAATCTGTTTTCAGGTTACCTGATAATCTTGCATCAAGTTTGTATAACGATCACAAGAACTAATAGATTTAGCCTCTTACCACTCAAAATCTGCACTATAAATTCAAAAACCATAGCGTTAATTCCTCTGAAGTGTTATATAATTAACACTTAACAAGGATACAAGTACGACTAAAAAAATTGAGTCTCTTCTCGTAACCTAGCGGAAGAACAAAATCCTCAATACCGAACATGAAAGGCAAAATCAAAATCAGATCAGATAAATTTGGTTGAAATTCTAAGAGACGATGATCGCAAATTCTACACTCGATTACTTACCCTTTTTTTTAGTCTTTTAGTCTCTTCTCGTAACCTAACGGAAGAACAAAATCCTCAATACCGAAAAAAGAAAGGGAAAAAGGCAAAATCAGAACGATGAGGAAGACAAATTTTATAAAAATCAACGATGTGCCAAATCTTGACTCGATCTCATACCTTTTCAAATTTGAGTGCTCTATCGGAATCCATCTGAAGAACAAAATCCTCATTACCCAAAAAGAAATGGCAAAAAAGCCAAAATTTAACGACGATGGAATTGTGATGTATCTTTCTTTAATTAATTTCGCATATTATGTAATTCTGGTTTGTTAGATTTAGGCTTGGATCCGAGCCTGAGAACAAAGCTTGTAACGGTCGAGTGTGTTTTTGAAATCAAATAATTTAGCCTTGGACCGAGCCTGTGAATTTTAGGCTTGGATCCGAACCTGTGAAATAAATTTGGTAACGGTACTAAACTCTTAGCCGACTATGTCTGAATTAAAATGGTCTCAGCCGTCCGATTCGTGATCACGCTCAACTCGATTTAATTGGGCCTAATATTTGTTTCTCATCTACATTTTGGCCTTTTGGGTCGTGAGACTACTACTAACCCACCATATTTATGTTTTTTTTTTTTTTTGGGTCACATGTTTTTAACAAGGTTTTATGTCTTCTCGATTTTTTTTTTTTTTCTATTGATTTATATAGGAAATGAGCTTGCTTTTATCCCACGGAAAATCAATTTGAATTCCTTATTAATTTATTAACTAGTTGATGGCCACACCGTGTGCGGGCATGAAAATTTTCAGAAGAATAAGTTAACATTAGTATTTAATATTCGATTTTATTATTTATAAAAATTAAATACGTATGATTGTTAGTTTTTAAACTTATATACATGTAAAAATAAATATGGGTTGGATAATATTTTTAATATTTTGAGTGTCATCTTGAAAATTAAGGGTTTTCGTTTTGTAACTTTAATATTTGTGTTGAAATAAAACGCAAATGATATGAAGAAATTAATTCACATACTATTGTTACCTATCCAAAAAAACTAATTAATTAATATTGCTTCATAAAAACCGAAATTAGTTTTCATAGTTTAAACTTTTATGAATTAGATGCAGATGAACCTTCTGAAAAAGAAATAGATCACATTCGCTAATATTTCCTTAGATCCTGCGCGGGGATAAATTTTTTGAAATTAAAACATAAATCAGTACAATAAGTAAATCCAAATCATATTCGTATACATCTATTAGTGTAAAATTACAGTATAAATATCTCACGTAACTTAAAAATATGAATTATTTTGAATAACACGTCTAATAGTCATTTTCGAGTAAACAAAAATATACTCTTACGTAGCGCACAATTTATCATACTAATAAATTAAATCAAAACTCACAAAGGGTTAAACCAAGGGAACCACTTTAAATGATAATAAGATAGTCATTTAATCAAACGGAATTAATATAAAATAATCTAAAATGTAAAGCTTTAAAAACAATACAACACTAAAACTTGAAATCAAACATTTTGGAAAACCTCGTCGTAGACAACATTCACAGTTCTGCTTTGAAACTTTCCATTCTTATCTGTAATCAAAATATTCAAACCAGATCTGTTATCCTCGATACAACGTACAATTACTTATGCGTGAAAACTTACAAAAAGAATAAAAAAATGACACAAGAATTTGGTGGGAAGTTTTGTAAATACTTTACGTGATTTTAATGTTAGTCTGTTATTGTACACCATCATCGTTCGTATGTTTGGATATTTGGATTAAACCAATCTGTGTTTTGGTATTTTGTAGCAAACACTTTTTTCGGTTTTAATGTAAATCTTTCGTAGTATTTAATTGTTGTTTGGTTACTATTTTTCATTGATCATTTCTTTTAACTATACAATATTTATGTTGGTTCTTTCTATTTTTATAGTAAATGTGATACCATATAAAAATCATACCAACTTTTCACCATAAATCTCTTTCACTATTGCTTATATAGGATCCATGCAATAAGTAATCAACAAATCTTCGGGAATGTCAATTTCGCTTTCTCCACTACAACTTTTAATAAATTTTCCATACCAATATCTAGAACCTATTTTGAGAACGCTTCAAACTCAAGTGAATCGGGATCACCATTCCTTTGAAGCATTCCAAAGATTGATATCTATTACATTGTTTTGTTTCATATCATATAATTTAGACATGATTAGCTAAAGCACAAACTCTTTTTTTTTGTTTCTCCTGGTTCTCCATTCTCTAATCTTGGCCAAAGCCTTCTCCACTTGCATATTCATACTGTGCGGTTTATATGAAGATAAGTTCTTGACATGCATTATGAACGTCTTGTATATGTAGTTGTGAATGATGACTAAGTTCCTACAATAGTCCAATCACTGGTTTATAAGAACCTAAAGATAATCAATAAAGGATAGCTATAAAAATCTGAAAACAAAATCATATCAAATAATTGAAGCAAAAATAAGAAAATACGCGAGTTTGATACGAATAGTTCGATTCAACACCACTCAGTTCGATTCAACACCACTCAGTTCTACATAACACACTATACATGCATATCACCGCCAAACATAAATGATACTTTTATTATTCAAAGAAAGAAAAAACAAACAAAACAAAGGAGTGTGATCTTTGATTAATTATTGTTGGCGATGAAAAATCCATATTTATGTTCACCCGATGCATTTAGCTTCGCCTTCAATCCTCCAACAATATCATCGTATTCGTTGTCTAGATTGGCCTTTCCCATGTATAATAATTTTTTATCAATGTGTTATTGTATTTATTTTCTCTTATTGCAGTTTTCGGTTCGATAATTGTTCTCTCTCCAATACTTTTTCTCTTTGTCTTTTTCCTCTGCCTCATCGTTCTTCTTCTTCATTGTCCTCTTTACTTTTCTTTTTCTCACACTTTACCTGCACTACCAATGTCTCACTATCTTAGGACACCCTTTGTCCCCAACGTCTCTCTGTCTCTCTACCACTATCAAATAATGATTCTTCCCCAAACAGTTCTGTTCCAAAGATTAACACAACCCACAATCATTCAACCAAACAAAACCCATCTTAAAATCACTCCAATCACCACGTTACCTTCTTTACCACATCCTTTGACTTAGATGCAGAACACTTACCCATTTTGAAGTTCCCACAAGTTCTTATCGGATCTCCAAAGGTTGCAAACTCTACGGCCACCATCTGTTTCTCTTTAGCCTCATATCTTTGTTTCTCGAAGCTATCTTTGGCCATTCTCTCTTTCACAATTTCACCAATATTGGATAATTCTCTCGCACATGTTCTTCTTCTTTTATCCTTCGTAAAAGATCTCGGTATATGGTACATGTATATTTAAAATTCCACCATAGATAAGTTTAGCCTCGATTTTCTTGTCTCCGAAGTCAATGTTCTAAAAACTCACTCTATTTGAGTTAACTCTCTAAGTAGAAAAAGGAAAGATATCCAGTATCAATCCCTTTCCCATTCCTTTATCATAATCTCGGCCATATTATTTCCTGCTGGTGTCTCAAAGTAGCTATGGAAATCCATTTATTATATCAAAACTGTAGACATTAATTACAAAATATTTTTCTAATTGAGTTAGTATTTTTCACTGTGTACCACGTAAGTGTCCTACGTTCTCCGTGTTCTCTCATTTCACCTTTTTGGATCATTCCTTTGTGTAACCTCTTTCTTTTCACCTTCAATAACCTGATTAAAAAAACTTTATTCACAAACCAAGATTCAGAAATGAAGAAACGTCCATTTTAGGATAAAATATATAAATTTGGTATGTTGGGACTCATACATACGAGATGTCCCCATTGATTGTTCTCGGTTAAATCTCGAACTCTCGACTTCAAACCGATGATCAAAACACCACATGGACCGGCATACATCTTCTCTATGTATTAGTTTGGTATGACATATATAATCTCGATCTTGAATGCCTCTAATTGGTGTACAGTCACATGACGTTGTCTAATCTCTCATACTGATTTTTTCTTTCCTCTTTGCAGATTTCTTAGCTTGCCCATTGAAGCGAGCAACTTTATTTCCAAACTATTAACATGAGGTGTAATAACAATAAACAAAAGAATTTTTAGATGACTTATCAGCATATTTAAATCAATATATGAGACGAATCAAGCCTCATGTCCCAATACAACACTCAAAATCTATAGATATAAAGATATCCAAAAACAGATAATTTCAAAGAACAACAAATCAAGTCTCATGCCTCATACACACTCAGCCTCATACACACTCAACATCATAGACATAAACAGACGATTCCAAAGGAAAATTTTCACACCAAAGCAATCATGTAGTTTATGAGTTTCTAAGAAATTCATAAGTTTCAATCTAGCTTAAATCTGAAATCAAAAAACTAATATATCCAAATCAATCGCTCAAAGAAAGCTAGATTAAAAAAATCTCAAAAGATTTACCAAGCAGAGGCGAAGACGACGGATTTTAGAGTCGTAGTGAAAACAAATGGTTTCACATCGGCGAAGACATCATCGACTTTGAAGTCATCATCGCAATCGATAGAAAAATCATCCCTGAAACCATCGGCCTAGAACTCATTTTCAAAATCAAAGAGATTCGTTGGATCTTTCTACTTCCTAAAAAACCTCAAAGTAATCCGTGTAACTACAAAAGAGAGTCTTGCTAAATTTTATTTCGAATCGAACAAAAAAATCAGTGATTGATATAGAGAAGAATTAAACATCAATGTTTTATCGATGGAGTTGGTGTTAATGGCGGAGGAGAGCGTGAGTTGGCAAAGATGACGACGTGTTGTGGTCGTCGACAGTGAGAATTGGTCTCCGCCGTAGTAAGATGTGAAGAAATAGAGATATAGGTAAAACCATAGGATCCATGTGCAAAATTTATGAAGAAGACGAAGAGATTTCTTTTGTCTCTTCTTCGGTTGTTCACGATGAAACCCATCTTCTTTTTCATCATCTTCATAGTATTTGTCTTCGTAGTCTTCTTATTCTCATTCTCTTCATCTCCTTCCTCTTCTCCAATCATCCTCTTCTACCTCCTCTTCATCTCCTTCCTCGTCATCTTCATCATCATGCGGCCAAATAAAGACCTAATTTTTTAGATAATGCCGAGCTTTGAAGTTTTATATTTATAAGAAACGTATAGATTAAGGTTTGTATAGGTTAGGGTTTTAGAGTTGATATTTGGGTTACTACTCAGAGACCAAATTCTTTCTGTTTCAAGATTTTTTAGGCAAAATATTTTATTAATGGTATTTTAGTATTTTGAAGTCTCAACTTTCGCTGTGAGCCATATTCACTTCTCCAATAATATTATATATATGATATCATCATATTCAATATATATATATATATATCCATAATTAATAAAAAAAATATAAATCAATTATCGAATATATCCATAAAAATATAAAATACTTAAAGACAAAATTTAATACGATGTAATAAAAATTCAACTTTCATTCTGATGCATAGTTACCTCTCTAATAATATAATAGATTGTCTAGATAAATGAAATGAGCTTGTTTTTTCAACTTCTTCTCAAGCAATGTGTTTTCTCATTCTTTTGTAAATAATCTTTTTATTGAGCAATAAATTTAACATTTTAAAATAAATAAATAAATTGCTATGATTTTCTATCAAAAATATCTTCGGGAATTCGCTACCAAAACATATTATGGTTATATGACAAAAACAACACAAAATAGCGTTTGTAGTTTGTCACCAATTTAATGACAAACGCATTTTACTATTAAATATTGATAAAATTTACAACAAGTCATCGTCATTAATTTACCACGATATATTGGCTATTTAAAATTTGTCTACGTTTATCGACGAATTTAAAATATTTTTAACAGCAACGGACGATTAACTAGGAATATATAATTATCGTGAAATTGTCGGTAGTTCGATCGTGTTTTTTTTTTGTCCGTGCTTTACTCTTTGTCTCTGAACAATTTATTTTTTTATATTGATCTGTTGTGGAACATACCAAATTACAAATGATGAAAGAAAACGTAAACAAGTTTAATTCGGTTTGATCAAGTTTAATTATAAAGAAGATGGCCTCATGTTGGGTGTATTCAAATGCAACACGCATGCAATTTGGAACTTGGAACACTATGTGAGTGGCATTGGCTGGACAAGGGATTCTAATGGTGATGTAAGGTGGTACAGTCTAATGGTGATGTGATGTGCTCTAGTTTTAATATTTATAAATTTTGAAATAATCTAGTGCATGGTAAATGCAGTAGTATTTAGGGGTCGAACCACTGAGAACTGAAAAGATGTTACGCTATGAATTTATAAGATTTGAATTAAGCTAAGACAAAATATAGTTACATAAGAGATATATCGATTTAAGGATTTGATAAGAACCGTTCTAGAACTTAAAATCACGAATGAGTAATTGACCTACTCTCGTAGCACCAATTACTATATCTAAACAACATAAATTATGCAACTCCACAGGTAATCAAGTAGTTAAACAAGTATTAACAATTCAAGTTCAATATGTTCACAAAGTTTTATAGCTCTACTCTCGTAGGCTATAATTATTTATTCACAAGACTCTATAACTCAACTCTCGCAGGTTATGGCGCTTTCCTGATCTAAATTAGTTCAAGTAATTTAACAACACTTTCGGTGAGTATGTTACCCTAATAGCAATAGCTAGATTGTCAATCAAGCAAAAGCAATAAACATAAATTTAGATGATGAACCCTAGAATTTTGATAATCAAACATGCATAATCATGGAATCATTGAAAAACCTAAAACCTAACAAGTTAAATACTCATACATAGTAAAAGTAGGAAGACATCAATAAGAGACATTAGAAAGCATCATAGATAGATCAAATATAAGGAGTAAAGGTTTAGAAATCTTCTCTATATCGAAGTACAAAGATGAGATCTTCTCCTTGAAGCTTTTATAATCAAAAGTATGAAAAAGATATATGAAAAACATGTCTACTGCTCATGGTGATAATATGTGGCTGCTTTTTCTCCTAGATAGGCTAAAAGCAAGTATATATAGGTTTACGTAAGTCCTAAGTCGGCTAGGGTTTGATTTAGGGCAAAAAGGAAACTTTAATGCGAAACTGGTCTGGTACTGGACACGGATACTAGACGAATTTCCCGTCCGGTACTGGGCTCAAAAGTGCCTTCCCAAGTTCTGATATTGGGTTGTGATACCGGTCCATGGTCTGGTCTGGTACTAGACTCATTCTGGGCTTGCTTCCGCTTCGAGGCCGAATGACCTATCTTCGGCAAATCGGTGTAACTCTTCAACCATGGTTCCAAATGACATGATTCCAACTCCATTGGAAAGCTAACTCAAAGGTCTATATTTTTTTTCAAATTTTATCCAATTCCAAATTGATTTGAGATTTCGTACGTTGGTAGACTTCTGGTGCATCTGTTCTGTCCAACTTGAGAAAGTGCATATTCTTGAAGATAAAGTGACTTGGGTTGGTTTCTTTGACTTGAATGAATAGATGTAGCATAGGTAACACTCTTTTTTATCTTTTTTGCATCCTTTTTGATGTTTTAACCTGTTAAGATTCTAAAACCTACATATACAAGAAAATTACTTCTTTTGGTAAAAAAGAGCAATAAATGCATAGAAAATATAGTAAAATCCATATGAAAAGCAGTAAAATATAGAGTATATCATATAGTGCTAAGGCTTATCCGAGACTAGTTATAAGTTTGGAAGCAGAGATACAACAACCTTGACTTGGACCATGTCATGTCTGGATAACTTGGGGTTCTCATAAGTAATCTTTAAGAGTGATGCAGATGAGTTGATTAAGGCGGTACAACAATCACATTAGTGGCTGAGACTGAGGAGTTTTACGGGTGAAATGTTAGGTCGAAGAAGGAGATATGTCAAACATTCCTTCCAATTCAAAAGTCGAATGACCAACCAATTATGCTGATACGATCGCAAAGACTGCCTCTTCCTTCTTTATTTATCATAATGTCTTAGACAATTGTACTCTGTAGTGGCTTACACCAATTGTTGAGAAAGATAAACAATTAAGTTGTAATCGGTTATAATTTTATAATGAGTATGTTTGACATAAAAATATATATATATAAAGAAGACTTGGTCAATCCAAATTAAATTTGATGGTTAGGATTTAGAACATACCAAATTACAAATTGTGAAACAAGCCAAATAAAGAAGACTTGGTCAAACCAAATTAAACTTGGATATTTAAAATTTGGTTTGCTCGGCCGGTTTGGACACTAGTTAAACTCATATGTTACTCAATAAATACTACTATAGATATTCATTAGATTCTCAAATTTGTTATAACAGATTTTTGTAATACACAAAACTTTATGCAAATATGTCAACTTTTAAAATTCGACTCCTGCTAACCCTAAATTATAGTATCAACATTCAAATATCTGATTGATCAAAGTACCATAGATCGATAGCTCAACTGAAAATATATTTTGGGGTAATCAAAGAGGTCACATGATCGAGTGGCAGTTGGAATTGATCAATTATTAAAGACTGGCCCGACTGGTCCGGGTCTAGCGTGATGTATATGATTCGATTTTTGTAATTTATTAAAAAAAAAAAAAAACATGCGACCAAAGTAGAAAACTGTTGAATTAGTCACGGGTAGTTTAAATTTAAAATACATGAGACACGGCCCGCAGAAATGCACACTAACGGACTGGATTTCTTACCCAACTGGATTGGTTACCACGAGTAACAACCTTATTAAATTACGATATGAGTCCTATATATAAGCCTAATGTCTCCCCATAAATAACGCGCCTTTGTATCGTTTATGTGTAGATTTGTTTTTTACTTGGTACTCAACCCAATGATTAGATTATTTCTAAGAAAAGATCTCTTGGTTGATATATATCTCGACACATCGATAAATCTACTTACCTTAAGATAACTTCTGAGTATTTATTATTTTGACCAAAAGGTCACATAATGTCCAGTCATCTAAAATATCATTGGTTAATCGAGTTCAATTTTTCCACTCAGCAAATTAGTTCTTGTTGAAATTACATCGTTGTTAGGACTTAGTTGCTACTTGTATCATTTATTACTAGGACTAAAACCATAGGCAATGATGAGTCGCAAACAAGAATGAAAAAAATAGACAATTTCAAAAATACCATTTTTATGTCGTAAATGTTTGGAGTAGATTGAGCGGTATAATATATAGATTGATATTTTGTCACCATTCAAGCAACTTTAGAACAGTTTTATATTTGTATTTTTTGCAAAAAAAAAAAAAAGTGAAAGTGCGGGACTACACGACAGAAACAAGTTGGAATGCACATGGAGTGTATAAGGTGTGGTTACGAATTGTAAGTTGATTTATGAATAGTTTTTTCCAAAACAAAAAATAAAATAAAAAAAAAATTATCATTTATTTTGTATATATATATATAACCACATGGCCATTGTTACACTCAACTCACGCAGAAAAATATAACACAATCAGCTTTTCACTCAACTCATCTATTATTGCTTTGAAGATTTTCTTTAGAAAAATCAAGTACTTTATATAAAAAATTTAAGCAAAACAAATCCACAATATACAATGTGTGTGTTTTGCAAGATTGTTCTTATTTTTTTTTTCAAAAAAAAAAAAAAGATTGTTCTTATTTTTGTTAAGATTTTATTTGTTAAACTCCAATTTTAACATAAAAGACAAAATAAAATATGTTATGGAAAAAATAATAATTATGTATTTATTTTAATAAAAAAAAATTTACAACAAATTTTTACTAATTTGAGAATGATTGTTTTTAAATTTAAAATTAATAAATTATTGACCATAAAAGTAAAAATTTGCTTGAGTTATACATGTTACTATGTAGATTGTGATTACTTATATGATACAAATACGTTAACATATCAATACTATCTTAAAGTAACATGTTTAAATTTAAATAAATTTTATTTTATTTTAACAACAAAATTATTTTTTAAAGATTTTTACTACATGTTTAAATTTAAATAAATTTTGTATTCATAGTTCATAAATAAATACCAAACTACGATTATATTTAATAATTATACTAATATCATAAATACATTTTTATATGTACAATAATAATATCATATATGTATTCCGCACTGCTTGTTGCACTTTTCATCATTCCAAACTTTATTTTTGTACCGCATGTTATTTTTTAATCATTCAAACATTGTCCCGCACCGCCTGTTCCGCACGAACCACATTTATCCCGCTGGATGCGTTTCTCCTACACGTACCGCACTTCAAACCGCACCGCACTTCCTAATTTACTTGTCCCGCACCGCCCAATCCACTGTCACCATTCGAAGCCTCAGTGTGTTTATTTTCAAAAATGCCACAATGAGTTGTTCATTTTCAAAAAATGTTACTTATTAAGTATAAATTGACTAAATTATCCTTATTTATTGAAATTAGGGTTTTATAGAGATTATGATTTAGGGTCTAGAATTTATGCAGTGACGGCTCTGAGTACAAGCTACAGAAGCATGTGCTTCCGGCCCTGTTTAAACTATGTAATTATTCGGCCATATTTTTATCAAAATTTCTAATAATTCAGTTGGTGAAAGTGTGATGTTATGTTCAAAAAGGTGTCAGGTTCAAATTTTCTTGCCTGAAGATCTTTTTTTTTTTTAAATTGTTAACTTATAAGTCTATAAACTTTTTTTTTTGCTTCCGACCCAAAATATTTCAGGGTGTTTCAGGGCCGGGCCTGAATTTAGGATTTAAAAAAAGAAGTTTACTCAAACAACCTTACAAACAAATTTTTGGACCAAAGTGAAGCTTATCTTTCATAATTACTCAAACAACCTCCTCTACCCATTATCCTTATTTCCTTTGAAGACAAAAAAACGTATTTACGAAACTGCCATTAATGAGGCAGGACATGTAGGCGAAGTTGGGGGAAAAATTCCCAAAAAATAAAATAAAAAGTCACCGTTCTAGTGATGGTAGATTTATTTAATGATCGGTAGACTTAATTCAAGAATGTAGACTTAGTCCATGAATGGTATACTTAATATTCAAATGGTAAACTTATTTTATAAACTTATTTTTATTTGGTGGTAGAGATGTTTGTGAGTGGTAGACTTATATTATGAGTGGTAGAGTTAACGCCAACGGTGGTAGATTTGTTTTCGAGTGGTAGATTTAGTAGTTGAATGGTAGATTTATCTCATAAATTTATTATTGAGTGGTAGATTTATTTTGTTTGACGGTAGACTAAATATTTGTGGTAGACTTAAACTCGTTGGAGGTAGACTTACACGTGTTTTAGATCATAGACTTATTTATAGTGGTGGCAGATTTATAATATGTCGTAGACTTATTATTGACGCGGTAGAGTTATTCAATCTTTCGAGTTTACTAAAACAACCTTCAATTGGTAGATTTATTAGTTACTATGCGGTAGATTTACAATGGTAGATTTGTATACTTACATACAATGATAATAAACTTGTATGCTTACATACAATGATGGTAGACTTGTATGTATACATACAAAGATGGTAGATTTGTATACTGACATATAATGATGGTAGACTTGTATGTTTTACATACAATGATGGTAGACTTGTATGTTAACTTGTATATTAATACAGCGAATTTTTAACGCAAACGCCAGTCGCAAATGCCGTTCGATATACAAGTCTACCATCATTTAGAAAACAAGTCTACCGTGATTTCAAACGCAAACGCAAGCGTCAATCGCAAACGCGTATCGCAAACGCGTATCACAAACGCTAGTCGCAAACGCTGATTACAAACGTCAGTCGCACACGCCAATCGCAACGCCAGTGGCAAATGCCAATCGCAATAATCAATCGCTACGCATGTCACAAACCTCAGTCACAAATGGCGATCGCAAACGCATTTTATCATTTTTTTTTTAAATTAAGTTTTTATTAAAAAAATTTTTTATTATTTTAATAAAAAAAATTAAATGCCAATTGTATTTTCGTTATTAAAAATAAAAAAGGTTTAAAGGTCTTTTACCAATTTTTTGAGCATTGTTTTAGTAAACCTATTTTTTTCTCAAAGTTGTTTTAGTAATTATAGGACTTTCCAAGGTTGTTCGAGTTATTAACCCATTTAAAAATTATAAACCCAAAAATCTTAAACCCTAAAAATGGGTTTGACCCCTAGCAAATCCTAAACCCTAAAAACTAAACCCTAAACCTAAAATAGTTAACTCAAATCTAAAAGTTATTTTGGATAAATGATTAATTTTAATGACATTTTTGAAAAGATTTTAGAAGGATGACATTTTTGAAATTTTTTTGCAAAATTTCTATAAAAAAAATGCTATAAGATTCACCACTTAAAATCAGGTTTATTATGTGGTTAGTCAGATATCGGTTAAAATTAGAATTCGATCGGATATCTAATATGCTTTGTTAAAAAAAATATGAATTTAAAAAAAAAACTTAAAAATGATTAAAAGAATAACTAAAACACAAGCAAAAAATTATTTTAAAACTTTTATTTTTAATATTTAAGAATTTATTACTTTATCTAATTGTTTTGATAAATAAAATTAATTAATTTATAGACAATATCTATTTAACTAAAGCATAAATCAGTGGAAAATTATCAGAACGACACATGTCATCTACTAATTCTAAATAAAATTAATAATTTGTTTTTAGTATTTTGAAAATAACCTCCTCCACGATCTTTGTTTCATTTGAAAAAAATATAAATGCTCACATTTTTTTATTTGTTAAGAAAAAAAATAGAAAACATTAATTAAAGAAAAAATAAATTTCCATTAACCTCCTCTCAACTTCTCTATCTCTTTAGCCACTTTACTTTATATCTTCTCCACTATCTCCTCTTAATCATCTCTTAATCTCTTTTCGATTGAAGAAGTCGAAGAGGATTAGTGAACAAAGCCCCCCCAAAACTGAAGACGTTCACGATCGAAATTTTTCAATCACTTATCCTTTTTCTATAATCTAAAAAATCAGGATCGTAGTTTCATCAGTTAATACCCGTGGTTTCCAATCTGTCTGATGCGAGCTCATGTTTGGTATTCACAAATCAAATCTAAGGTTAATTGCTATTCCATATCATCTTTGGTAAATCCGTTTTATTTGTTCAGTTCTTTTGTATCTCACTCTATTCATTTGTCTCTTTTTTTAATATATTTTTGTAATCACAAGAAGCCAGAAAAAAACAACAAATGGCTAGACTTTCTCGTAAATATGATCATCAAATTTGCATTTTGCATTTATTTTTCCATATAAAACCATAGCAAAATCTTAAGTTAAATTAATTTTATCCGTGACCCACGTAATTACGTCTTATGACGCGAAGTATATAATTTTCCCAAATTTCCGTCATCGAGTTTAAGCAATACTGCAATTTCTTTTTTTTTTTATGTTGATTAACATTTTGTTTTCTTTTCGGTATTTGATTTTCTCTGTTGTGTACTTGTGTTGCAGCAAAATGATAGTTATGAAGTTAACATCTGAAGAGATAATTCCTCTACTTTAACCACTGTTGGTGGAGATCACGAAATTGGGCACAAAGTAATTTTTTTCCTTTTTTGTAATGTAATTTTCCATTTTATATATGTTTTGTAAAATTTTATTATTTTTTACAGAATTTTGTGTGTAACCAACAGTCAAATATATGCATAGAATAACATTATGTATGTGTGTATTTAAGTATATATTGAATATTTTCTCTCGTAAGCGAAAGTGCTTAGATAAGTTTTAGCTTTTCCTTGCGATGACTTTCAAATAAATTTTTATAATCTTTCATTTGAGCAATATATTTATGTTTTCTTTTTGTTTGATTCAATTTGTAAACTGGATGTTTTGAAGCTAATGAATTTTTGGAAATGATCAGGTTCATGTTTCACATATTCTCATTCATTACAATTAAAATAATTTGATATTAATTTTTTAATTTTTTGCTGAAAAAATTAATATCTTTCTTTTTTCCAAAATTTGTTTGATTTTTTACGAATATAATGATTATATGTTTTTAAAAACTACTAATACACTGAATGCACATTGTTCTTTAAAAAACCTAAATGTACAAGCTTAATTTTCTAAAAATAAAAAATGGAATGTATTTAACAAATATTTTACCCCTGCCTTAATACTAGTACTATATATATTTTCAAAGCGAGACGAGTATCCAACGTGTTAATTTTTAATATTTGTAAATTGCTGTCCATCAACTTTTTTACCTGGATTTTTTTTAATCAAATTGAAATAATTAACGGATGCAACCGGATTTTGAATACTCATGTGTTTTCCCTTTGACGACGGAGCGTGCGCGTCACTCGCCACGGTCAGCGCGTGAAGAAGACCCGAAAATTAGAGAGAGAAAAGAAAGAGACTAAAGAGCCAATAGTGCCCACCGAAACATTTTCTTACCGAACCAAACAAAAGCTTTTAACAAAAAAACACAATTTTTCTCTCTCTAATATCTCTCTCTCTCTATCTCAATGGAGAATTCGCCGAGATACAGAGATGCTTTCGCAACGAATCTGATTCCGTCGCCGAGAGGACACAGTAGCAGCTGCAGTATGAGCAGTAGCACTGAGAGCAACAAACCACCCACAACTCCGACCCGACATGTAACCACTAGATCCGAATCCGGCAATCCGTACCCGACAACATTCGTCCAAGCCGATACTTCTTCCTTCAAACAAGTCGTTCAGATGCTTACCGGATCCTCCGAGAGACCCAAACACGTCTCTTCTCTTAAACCCATCAACCCGACCCATCAACCCGACCCGAGATCCTCTTCTCCTTCTTCTTTCTCAATCCCTCCTATCAAAGCCGTACCAAACAAGAAACAGTCTTCTTCTTCCTCAGGGTTTCGTCTCTACGAGCGTCGTAATTCCATCAAGAATCTCAAAATCAACCCGTTAAACCCGGGTTTTAACCCGGTTAATTCAGCTTTCTCGCCCCGGAAACCCGAGATCCTCTCTCCAAGCATCCTCGATTTCCCATCTCTCGTCTTAAGCCCGGTCACTCCTCTTATACCCGACCCGTTTGATCGATCCGGGTCATCCAATCAAAGCCCTAACCCGGGTGTAGATCCGGAAGAGAGAGCGATGAAAGAGAAAGGGTTTTATTTGCATCCATCGCCGGCGACAACTCCGATGGATCCGGAGCCCCGACTTCTCCCTCTCTTCCCTGTGACTTCACCTCGACTCACAGGTTCTTCTTCACCTGCTGCTTCTACTTCGTGAAAACCCTAATTTTTCTCTCAATTAAAATTTTTTTTTTTATCCTTTGTGATCTTAATTATATATTATGTGGAATTCGAGATGAATCTTGATGAGAATTATACGAGAAAGAATTGTAATGCTGCTGAGATGTTTTTCCAAATCCAATCGCGATTTAAAAATTAATCGCTCCATTTGTATTAATTAATCAATCTCTATGACTTCTTATTTGTTTTGATTGCTCATGTTTTGGCTGGATTTTACTTCATTCAAGAATGGGTTTATTCTGCAAATTTACAGTACTAAAAGAAATTTACGACGAAGAGATATGAATCATTAACATATGATAAATAAACTAGTATGAATGTTTCAATTGTTTTAGTGATTTAAAAATTTTTTTACTGTAAATGGTTGTGTAATTTTACTGTAATGAGGAAATGGGTGTAATTCAATTATATATTTTATTTCAGTAAACAAATGATGAAGAGATTGGTCTTAGAGAACCAAATTGGTCCAACCTTCTTTTTCTAAGGATTTAATGAAAGTGTGTAAGAAGAGAAAAGGAGTGTGAAAAAAAGAGATTTTTTTTTTTAAAAATAGTTTTTTAATTTCTTCATTTTCTCCATTGAAAAAGGAGAATACAAATTGAAAAAAAAGAAAGAAAGAAAAGAGTAAAACTGGATAGAAGGGAGAGAAAGAGTGGGGCTTAGCTGTCTAAAGAAAGAGTATTAATTAAGGAGTAAGGAATCTTTTGACTTATTTTTTCTTCTCTTTTGATTTCTTTTATTTCATTTTCATGATTTGATTGGGGAACTCTTTTACCCATATTTTTAGCCTAATGATATTGGGTGACATTGATATCTTCTTATCCTGTACTGTTTATACTGTGATTAATCAGAATGAGGACAAAACTGTAAAACGAGTTTTATTGTTTTACGTCTTACAATTCTCTCTTATTTTTTTTGTTTTAACTATTTTGCGGTTGTTTACCTCTCTTTCTTATCGGATAACAAAAATTCCTATTGTTTTGGATTACTAATCGGATCCATCTTTAACAAATATAAATTACATATAGTTAATGGTTATAGTTTTATCCTGTTTGATTTTGGTCAGTGAAATTTTCATTTTAAAATATAGTTGAAGTAGGCATATGGATTGAGATGATGGGAAAATGTAAAATGGCCCCATGTGATTTTTTAAGTGTTTTTTTTTATTAATCATGTCCTTTGAATATTTCTTGGTCAAAGGTTTTTTGTTTAGAAAGAAAAAAAGGAAGAAAAGAAAAGAAAAAAGAATTAGGCTTGTTTGAAAGTTTCAAACTTTAGGCGTTTTAATTGGTTTGCACAAATGGGACGTGGTCTATGGAAACAATTAATTAATTAATATTGTCATTAAATGGTCTTTTTGATGATCAAAATTAATAAATTAAACTTGACTCAATCTCTCTTACGGTGGACCGTATCTATCTCTTTCGTTTCTCTCTCTAAAAGGTTGAAAATTCTCATGTGAAGAGAGTTGATGTTGTGGGGCCCGCTTCCACTATTAGTGGTGGTGCCACTGAGAGCGATTGCGGTTGACCCATTTAAATTTTTTCTTGGAAAAATAATAAATATCCTAAAAAAAGAAACTTTTTTTCCTTTTTCACTCTTTAATGGAAATATTTTTTGTTGATGTATTTATATTGGTAAAAATCTTACCCACTAGAATCCAATTCGTTTTCTCTGATGATGTTGTACCTAAAATCCTTAAATATATATTGAGGATTCTCTCGTTTTAATGTAAGTGAAACATTGTTAGATGTCCTACTATATATTTCCATAAAATAATTCATTATTTGTAGTTGTATTCTATTTTATATGGTTTTTATTGATTCTGATTAGGGAAAAATTAGATATTACGGATGAAAATTATATTGAAATTGTAAAACAACATTATCTTTAAAAAAATATTAATACGAGGTTTATTCTGAAATAGAAATAGAAAGAATATATATTCATATCGAAAAATGCTTTTTTGGAATATATAAATAACATTAGTATATGAATAAATTCCAAAAAGTTAGAAACACGAAATTTAAAAAAATAGCATAAATTATATATTTGTATTTTTTTATATTAAAAACTTTATTTAATATCTAACGAAAAATAATCTAACAAATACTGCATAATATAAATAACCATAATATATAAATGAATTTAATTTTGGCATAGAAACTTAAAAAAGAAAATCAAATAAAATGAAACAGGAAAAAAATTTCTAAAACATCATATGCAAAAGAAGTAAGGTAGTAATTTTTTATTTTTTTCCAATCTCATTCCAAAAATCATAGTGAAATCAAAGATTTTTTTCTTCCTTTTGTGAGTTTTTTTTGTAATAAAAGCCAATAAAAAAAAAGGAAGAAAAGAGAAGTCAAAAGTAATGGAGATGTGGTGTGAAGAGCAATAATGTTCATAAGTTAGGTTCTCATCTCACTTCAAAGTCTTCTTTGGCTTTTAAAAAAAAAAAATTAATAACTTTGGAAAAAGACCATACAGTGCTGAATGAAGTAGTGCAGGTGGGTCTTGTGACCATGAAACTACTTCACATTTCCTCAGACAAACAAACAAACAAAAAAACTTTAGATTGGGTCAGAACACAGTATGGTCCTAAGTGAAGAACATTAGATTGCCCGACGAACTTCAAACTGTTTTGAGTATGACCGGTTAATATTCTCAAACTCTATACCTGATTGGCTTTTATGTTCATAAGTTAGTTTCGATCAAAATTTTAACATTGCTTTCTAGTGTTGAACTATGAAACTATATATGAAGTGTCTATTAATGCCAGCCAAAATTTTGTTGTCATTCATTTTAGTTCCGGTTTTTTTTCTTTCTTAAACACGTATCTTAATCTTTAGGTATGAAACTCTTCGGTTTGTTTATGAAAAAAAACTGTTTCTATAAGAAGTTGAAATAAGTTTGATGGAGGTCTCAAATTGGCCCCAAATCACTTCTCCTAAACATGATGATGCTGCTTAGTTTGGGCTCGGACTTGGGCTTTTTGCAATATCCCAAATGGAACCCCAAAACACTTCTCTTTAACAATTCGAAATCAAGTTTGATTTGAGATCCCAAAATGCATCCCCCAAAAGACTTCTCCTAACCATTACATTTTTTCATTATTGTCACGTAATAAATATCCGGTAATTGGCTAGAGAGATAACCGATTTGATGGTGATGTTTCATGATTTCAAAGTTATAGTTTCATGTAATACATTCAAAAATCTTAGTATTGATCGACTCGGAAATTTAGGCATGAAACTTCAAACGATTGCTCATTAATCCAAGGTTAGTCATTTGTGACCCTTTGTTGATAAAATAAGGAATACATATTCAATCTATTGGTCTGGTCGGGTTGGATTCATAATTTATAATCTCATCTAAATAACCAAAACTTTACCGTTTGTTTCGAGATAAAATGCAAAAGGAGAAATACAACAAGGTCACGAAAATAAAAGAATTAGAAAGAGGTACAATTTAGTCCCACTTCAAAAAACACATGCTTAATTAATTGTAAAACATCATGATGTATATAATAGAGAAACAAAACTTAATTATATGAACGAAACGAAATATAAAAGAACAACAACATAGGGGAAAAAAGCGATATATCAATGAATCAAAGCTTATATGCATCATGATGATGATAATCAAATAAATTAAGAAAAAAGAACAAAAAGAATATAGATTGTATGTATAACATAGAGTAACGTTAAGAAAGAAAGAAAGAAAAAAAAAAAGTGAACGGAGGAGAGGCAATTTAATATCAACGATCAAGAATGAAGAATGAAGATCGATCTAACGGTGTTGAATCATCTTCCTCTATCATTTAGCGTACCTATAGCAATGCGTGATCGCACTGCATCCACGCCTATAAGGATTATTCCTTCTCCTCTTCTTGCAATCGTAGTAAGATCGGCCACGTCTATTGCAAGGCACATTGTTCTTTTTTAGAGCATCATACCCAATGTAACGTCTTCCTCTTGCTAGTTGACGACGATTAGTCTCTGAATCCATTAGAGATTCAAGCTCATCGTCTTCTCCGATGCAACCTTGACCGTTGATGCCTGATTTAGTCAATGGATAGGTCGCGCTGACGGATTTAGCTACCATAGCTAAGATCAAGATGCCGAAGATGAATAACAATTTGACACTCATTTTTTGTTTTTTTACTTTTATTGTATGGTAAAATAGAGAGTTATTATAATACTCTTTTGCTTTAGTTTTTGGTTTCTTCTACGCCCTTTCCTTGTGAAAGGAGAGGGAGAAATAGAAGTGTGAGATTGTGCAGAAGAACAAATGAAGGATTGGTTTTGTTGAGGATAAAAAAAGGGTTAGACAGATAGAATGCAATTTTTACTTTTTATTATTTTGTGGTCGTTAATTCTGTTATTTTGAAATTGAGGTTTTAACCTTTTTTGTAGGTCTCCTTTTTTCCTTTTTTCGGCTTGGTGGTTAGTTCTAAATTTGCTAAGGTATATTTAGTCCTCCTCTTTGATCGGCTAACTAACTTTATTTTGAAAAATTAGCAAATTTTTGAAAAAAAAAATACTTAAATTAGCATGTAATGTTTATAATCAGTTTTGTAACCAATTTCAGAAAACTTAAGAATGAGTAGCATAATGCGTGGACCTTGGTTCTAGATGATGTACGGATCATATATAGGATCTAATATTTTTTTGGATTTTGTGATCCGTAAATGCAAAAACTCTGCTTGCATCAGTTTTTCAGCTCCTCGATCGTGCATGTAAGCATCTTCGAGAAACATTTTCCATATCTATTTTCATGAATATCATTAGCATATGTTTCAGATTCCTTGGATCGTTGCGTTATATATATTATCGATCGATTCAATGTTTTTTAATCTTTCTATTTCATCGGCTTCCATTGATAATAGATAAATAAATTGGTCAATATTATTTTTATAGAGTTTTAATGAATTTAATCAAAACCGGTATTTGTGGAAATAAATGTGGATATATTTGGAAACTTTTATAGTTAGAGATGGTACCGGTAAAGTAGTATATTTTCCGTGTATTTAAGGTAGGTTTACAAATATAATCATGAGATGTTCTCAGGATTGATTGAACACAGATGTTCTTAGCCTAAACATTCACTGAAGCAATAAAACAACAATTTCAAACATCTATTTTGAAATATGGTTATCAGAAAAGCATGCATGATCCGTGTTCTCATATGAGAAATGGTAAAAAGACATAACAATATAGAATAGTTCAGAGGCACATAAACTAAAGGTGACTTTGATTACAAAATCTTATTATATAAATTAGGATATGCTCAATATAAACGCGACACATAAGCAAAATTATAATTTATCAGTGACACGTATTAATTTTAATTTAGATTGTGACATATTTAAATCTAGATAATGTAAAAATATAAATTTTACTTTTGTAAATTAGTTATTTTTTAAATCAAATTATTGTGTACCTAAATGGAGATAGTAAGATTAAAAAAATAAGGAAAATAAGACATATTATTAAACATTTTTTAAAAAATAGTAAATAAAAAACTACCAAAAAAGAAAATAAAACATATTATTTCATGTTGCACAAAAAAAAAAATATTATTTCCAATTTCTAAAAGTATTAAGAAGTTTTTTGCCTATGCGTGATTTAAAAAAGAAATTTATAAAAATAAAATAAAAAGTAAATTAAAAAAAAAAAAAAGCTAAACTTGACGATGATATCCATTTTTAATTTAAATTTGATGATTAATTGCAAAACATATGTGATCATCAATATCTATATAACATATCGAGAATATTGAAAATAATTTATTTAAAATAATTAAATAAATAGTAAATTTGATTAAAATAAAAAAATCGAATTTAAATTCGATAATTAGTCACGAATTATACATGACCAATCATTTCAATATAATATAATATTTTTTACTTTGTTTTTTCGTTTTATAAAAGTAAATAAAATTCTATTTTAAAGAATAAGGTAAATGGTAAATTTCAGTAAAATAAAAAATTTGAATTTAATATAATAGTTGATTCCATAAAATAAAAATAAAATTTATAAACATGCAAAAATTTATATAAAACACATCCATTTTTATACAATAAGATATAATCATACGATGATCTTTATTATTATTTTTAATAGTTTTTTGTTTTTTTAAATAGTTTATATGGTAATATATTTGTATGTTATTCTTTATATATGTGTTTATGTGCTCAGACGTTTTGGTGTAAGTGTATATATATATGTGTGCGGTTTATCTTTATTAAGTTTAATTGGTTACGGACAATGGGTATTTTACTTTACTTTTATAATATATAATAAAATTATTTTAATTG
This sequence comes from Pseudoturritis turrita, assembly GCA_900406555.1. Taxonomy (NCBI): domain Eukaryota; kingdom Viridiplantae; phylum Streptophyta; class Magnoliopsida; order Brassicales; family Brassicaceae; genus Pseudoturritis; species Pseudoturritis turrita. The sequence continues at coordinate 121,344 of OVBL01000398.1, forward strand.
GAGATTTGTGGAAGAAGTTTAAACCGGAAATTTTATTTTTATCAGAAACTAAGCATTGTTTTAATTATATGGAAAAATTTAAATTTCATTTTGGTTATAATAAGTTGTTCACGGTTGAACCTCGGGGTTCCAGTGGTGGTTTAGCTTTTTTTTTTAATGATGAAATAAAACTTAATGTTCTTTATTCGGATAATAGGATCATTGATATTCATGCCACTTTCGATGGCCAAGGTGTGTTTATATTCTTTGTATATTGGGGATCCGGTTATAAAATATAGAGAGTTGGTATGGGAAAGGTTAACTCGGATTGGGATACGAAGGTCGGAGCCATGGTTAATGATTGGAGATTTTAACGAATTGACGGGGAACCATGAGAAAAAGGGGGTCGTATGAGATTAGCGGCATCGTTTGTACCATTTAATAATATGATACGACATTGTGGGATGCTGGAATTTCGATGTATGGAGAACAATTATCTTGGCGAGGGCGACGAAGTAAACAAACAATACGGTGTAGACTGGATCGTGCTCTTGGAAATGAAGAATGGCATGCCATTTACAAAAGTTCTAATGTTAAATACTTAGAATTGATTGGATCGGATCACAAGCCAATAGTTGGGGATTTTAGCATATACTAAGAGAAATTCCGGAGATCTTTCCGTTTTGATAAACGATGGATAGGTAAATAAGGTCTACCGAAAGTTGTTGATGCAAGATGGAATAGGACAAGGAACTTCCGGTCTCTCTCTCTGGGTTTAGTGGATAGAATCGCAAATTGTAGAAATTCAATTTCATGGTGAAGAAAAAATAATATTTTACCGGGGCAAGCTAACATATCGGCCTTAAGGGAAGCGTTGGAGGAACCTAATAATGATGACTCAAAATCTCAAGATGAGATCCGGAACATTACAAGGAAACTACAGAAAGCCTACATAGAAGAGGAAGAATATTGGAGACAAAAGAGCAGGAAACTTTGGTATAAACATGGGGACAAAAAAAAGTATTTTCATGGTTCCATGAAAGAAAGAAGAGCGAGGAATAGGATAATAGGGCTTTTTAATGAGGATGGTATTTGGGAAGAAACAGAGAGGGGTCTGGAGTCAACGGCAATAGAGTATTTTCAAACTCTTTTCACATCCACTCAACCGAATGAATTTACAGAGGTTCTCCAAGCTGTACAACCAGTAATTACCGAAGATATGAACAACTTGCTTACAAAGGAAATTGACGAGGAAGAGGTGAGAACGACACTTTTTGTTATGCATCCGGAAAAAATTTCCGGGTTCGGATGGGATGACGGCCCTTTTTATCAACGGTTTTGGGCATCTCTAAAAGGGGAATTGACTGGATTTATACAAGATTTTTTCCGGACTAGGTATTTTGATACCAGATTAAACATGAAAAATATCTGCCTTATTCCAAAGAAAGAAAAGCCAAAGAAGATGAGTGAATTTAGGTTAATCAGTTTATGTAATGTGGGATACAAGATTATTTCTAAAATTCTTTGCATTCGGCTTAAAAATGTGTTACCAAAGGTTATATCGGAAACACAATCCGCGTTTATGTTGGGGAGACTCATAACAGATAACATATTGATAGCTCAAGAGATGTTTCATGGGCTTAGGACAAACTCAGCATGTAGGAATAATTTTATGGCAGTCAAAACGGATATGAGTAAAGCTTATGATAGGATGGAATGGGATTTCTTGGAAGCTGTGCTTCTTAAGCTAGGATTCGAACAAACATGGATTTCCTGGATAATGGGGTGTGTGAGATCAGTTTCTTATCAGATTCTGATTAATGGTCAACCAAAAGGATATATCGTTCCAAGGAGAGAGTTTCGGCAAGGGGATCCACTTTCTCCGTATTTATTTATCTTATGCACAGAGGTTCTAATTGCGAATATTCAGAAAGCAGAGAGAGAAGCTCTCCTGACTGGGATAAAAATATCCCGGAGTAGCCCTTCGATATCTCATCTTCTTTTTGCAGATGGCAGTCTCTTCTTCTGTAAAGCAGAAGAAAAGGAATGTAGGGTTATATTAGAGTTGCTAAGGAATTATGGAAAAACATTCGGACAAGAAATTAATTTTGAAAAATCATCGGTCATGTTTGGCCAGGATGTTCCAAGCGAGTCAAAAAGTCTGCTTAAACTTACTCTGGGAAATGAAAAAGAAGAAGGAATGGGTTCGTATTTGGGTATCCCAGAGAGTCTGGGTGGATCAAAAACTAAGATTTTTAATTTTATAAACGAAAGACTACATGACCGGGTCAATGGTTGGTCGGAAAAGTTTTTTTTATCAAAAGGACGAAAAGAGGTCATGATCAAATCAGTTGCTCTTGCTCTTCCGACGTATATCATGTCATGCTTCAGACTCCCTCCGTCGTTAACTTCCAAGTTAACCAGTGCAATAGCCGAATTCTGGTGGAGCTCTAATGGGTGTAACCACGGTCTCTATTGGATAGTATGGGAAACATTATGTATCCCAAAAGAAGAGGGTGGTTTGGGATTTCGCTCTTTGGAGAATTTCAACTCGGCTTGACTGGCAAAACAACTTTGGCGAATGTATCAATATGCTAGTTCTTTAGTTGCAAGATTTTTTAAAGGAAGATATTTTAGGAACATGCATCTGTTAATGGCGAAGAAGCCATATTCCCCCTCGTATGGTTGGAATAGTTTATTATCGGCCAGAGATCTTTTGTATCAAGGTAGTAGGATCAGATTAGGTTCCGGGGATAGCGTTGCTATTTGGCAGGATCCATGGATTCCATATACTTTTCATAGGCCGGCAAGAGGTAGGGGAAGTGTTTTGCATCCTAATTTGAAGGTCAATCATTTATTTGATCAAGTCACGAAGGAGTGGCATCTCCCAATTCTTCAGGAGTTTATGGACCCAAGGGATAATCATTTAATTCGAGGTCTCGAGATCAGCTCCTCCTTTATGAGGGATAGCATTATTTGGCATTTCACAAAATCTGGTAGATATACGGTTAAATCGGGATATTGGTTGTCCAATGAGTTGGAGAAAAATTTAGAAGCCATTCAGGTAGTAGAACCAAGCATCACAGTTTTAAAGGCACACTTATGGAAATTAAAATGCCCACAAAAGATTAAGCACTTTATCTGGCAGGCTATTTCAGGTTCTATGGCAGTGTTATCAAGGTTAATCCAACGTGGGATCAATTGCTCCACTATATGTCAGAGATGTGGAGCAGAGGAGGAAACAATTAATCATGGTCTTTCTGAGTGCCCCCCAGTTTACAGACTTGGGCATTATACTCATCCCCTTAGGGAGGGGATTCATTCCCATATCCTTCGGTATATACAAATATGGATTTTCTTTTTCTTTTGGAGGAATTCGAGGGGGAATAATCCTAATGGGGAATGTGAGCTATTCCCATGGCTCTTGTGGTTTATTTGGAAAATAAGGAATAAAAAGATTTTTCAAGGGGTTGAATCCGAACCACCGGATATTTTTAAGATGGCGAAAAGTGAATTTTTGGCATGGAATGAAGCACAACTCGAAACATCTGAGACATCACTGGCTCCATGGGAGGCGACCCAAACAGAGGTCCAGCAACCGACCTATCTACGCTGTCAAGTTGATGGATCATGGAAGGAGTCAGATTCAACTTCAGGATTAGGATGGTTTTGCCTTCAAGGCGATCACACTTTGCTTTTAGGTGCTCGAAGACTCAAATGTCGGATGTCTCCTTTGCATTCGGAGATGGACGCGTTACTTTGTGCAATGTCGTGTATGTTGGAGAAAGGGCTGGATTGCCAGACTTTTGAGACAGATTGTTCAGACCTTGTCCACATCGTCCGATATCCCGAAGAGTGGCCTGCCTTTTCCATCCTATCAGATAAGTTCAGGGAGTTGCACGGCCATTTTTCCGTTTCTTTTTGTCTTTGATTTCTCGTTCTTTTAATTTAAAGGCGGACTGTTTGGCCCGTTCAGCACGTTCTAGAGTTATTGATTTTTCTTTTGTAAGCAACTCTCCTCCTAATTGGCTTACCAATTACGACGCATCTTTTAATTAATAGTTTGGTTGACAAAAAAAAATTATTATTAAAACATGCGTTCACGCGGGTTCTAGTTCAATATAAAAAGCTAAAGAGAAGCAAGAATAATTATGAGAATTTATGTAAAAAAAGACAGAAACCTGGGTGTTCTAATGTGACAAGGGGAAATATTTGGAACAAGTACTCTTAACTTATGCAATTTTTTCAGACCAACTTATACAATTTATAGGCCTTCGATTCAAGCTGGATGCCTGGATCTATCTTAAAAGCCGATGAGATTATAAAATGAAAGGTATATCATATACTGCAATCGGATCAAATGAATATTTTACTCTTTTTATTCCTAAGCAAAATTTCACTTTTTTATAAAAAAATTTATCTGAAAGTTTTTTAACTATAGAAAAACATAATTTAAAAATATTTTAGACGATTTTTTTTCTTTACGGTAAAATAGTTTAATATTATGGTTAATAATCCTGTTAATAATTTAATAGTCGAAACAATTTTTTTTCAAATCAAACCATTATACTCTCACGGTATATTGAACAAAAGTAAATATATGGCTCTGAATAGTGATATATTGTCCCGCATCGCCCCGCACTGAATAGTAACAAAAATCTACACATAAATCTGTGATATCATTTTTGTTACTCTTCTGCACGCACCTATTCCGCTCACATCGCAGTGTCACCATTCAGAACCTCTGTGATGGAGCCGGGTTGAACATCCACCTTGAAAACCCAACCCAACTCTGAACTGACCTGCAAGCATACTGGAGTCCGACCTAAGAAGGAGGAGCGAGTTAGGCTCAGGCAAGTCGAGAAGCCCATTACGCAAGCTCGGCCCACGTCGGTCGAACCCTTGAGCTCGGCCCAAAAATAAGAGTTCGGTCCATACAATGCACGAAGAAAAAGGAAATCGGAGAGAATTTCATTAGGTTGATTTGACCGACTCAAAATCATGTATAAATATACTTGTACCTTAATTAAAGAGGGGGATCAAATCATTAATAAAATACACTACAAATTTACAGCTTTTCTCTCTTTTTTGATTTTTTTGCCTTAGCTTTGGACTTGTTTGATCGATCCAAGATACCAGGTTTTTGGTTTATTTGTGCCCCAACTCTAGGCACCTATGAAAATACCTTTCCAAATTATGAGACAGTGTATCCGCATACCCAAACTCAAAAAAATTCAAATTCTCATACCAAAACTTATAAAAATAGTCTTACACATACATTTCGTGTTACGGTGTTAATTTATCCGTTAAACCTGCTGACTAGGATGCTTAGTCATCTAAACGGGGTTATGAGTCAGATTACATTAATTTGTTTTTAGTATTTTCGTAGGAACAAAACGACGTTATTTTGAAATTTTATTTAAAAAAAGGCACAACAAAACTATGTCATTTGCTCTGTAAATCAAAAACCCTTATCTTACCGTGGCTCATCTTCTTGACGACGAGTCTGAAGCAGAAAAAAATTGCAGAATTAGGCGAATTTGAGTTGGAGGGTTTCGGGTTATCAACGATGGCGAGTAAAATGTCTCAACGAATTCAATGTCAAATCCCACCTCCTTCATGATAATCGAGGGCCTGTGCTTGAAAGTATTGTCGCTAGGACTCTTAGGCAGATCGAAACCACAAAGGAGCATATTCGTCTGGTAGGTTTATCGGCGACACTGCCAAATTATGAAGATGTGGCCTTATTTTTGCCGGTGGATCTTAAGGATGGAGTGTTTAAATTTGACCATAGACCTGTGCCTCTCGCTCAGCAGTATATTGGTATTAATGTGAAAAAACCATTGAAGAGGTTCCAATTGATGAATGATATTTACTATCAGAAGGTATTGACTGATGCTGGAAAACACCAGGTCCTTATTTTTGTCCACTCGAGGAAGGAAACAACAAAAACTGCAAGAGCAATAAGGGACATCGCACTGGCAAATGATACCCTCAGCAGATTCTTGAAGGAAGATAATAAAAGTCGTGAAATTCTTCAGAGTCAAATTGAACTTTTCAAGAGTTATGACCTGAAAGATCTTCTGCCTGATGGTTTTGCAATTCATCATGCTGGGTTGACAAGGGTTGATCGTCATATAGTTTAGGATCTCTTTCGTTCTAGGGATGTGCAATGTCAAATCGTTAATAACCTGAAACCCTCAAACTCAATTTCGCCAAATTCTGCAATTTTTTTCTGCTTCAGACTCGTCGTCAAGAAGATGAGCCACGGTAAGATAAGGGTTTTTGATTTACAGAGCAAATGACGCAATTTTGTTGTGTCTTTTTTTAAATAAAACTTCAAAATGACGTCGTTTTGTTCATACGAAAATACTAATTTTTTTTAATACATCTTACTCATAACCATGTTTAGATGACTAAGCATCATAATCAGCAGTTTTAACGGATAAACTAACACCGTAACACGAAATGTATGTGTAAGACTATTTTTATAAGTTTGGGTATGAGAATTTGAATTTTTTTGAGTTTGGGTATGCGGATGCACTGTCTCAGAATTTGGAAAGGTATTTTCACAGGTGCCTAGAGTTGGGACACGAATAAGCCGAAAGCCTCCAAGATACCTTATGGTATCCGGATTCATCACTATTTTTTTTTTGTCATCTGGAATAATATTATTAAGCTTTTTGAAATAATACAAGAGCCGGCGGATCTAATTCCCGGAGACTAAGACGGCGGATAACAAGATATCTCCGAAGGCAAAGCCCAAAACAAGGGAAGCAAAACGAAAGAAACAAGGACAAACACATAAACTAACAATACGAGATCAAATCCAGTAAACAAGACAGGGAAAATACAATCTTAAACCCAAAACATAGGAAATACACTATACCTATCATAAAACCTATCTCCTGAAGAGCAAGCGATCAAACAAGTCGGAGCGGACGATATAGCCCACCAAACGACAAAACGAATCCTCCTATAGTGACTGGATACTACCTCACAACCTTATAGAAACTATGCTTCCATACCGGCAAGAGAGATCCAAGACAAACCAGTCTAGATCATCACTTCTCTCCCGGAAGCGGCAATGTCAAGAGAAACACGACTTTTAAAGCCTCGAAAGAAACCTTTGAATTGAACAAGATCTCGATCAGATATTTGGAGTAGAGACAAGGAGCGATTACCCAACCATTCGGGTCATACCGAGCTTGAAACAAGATCACGAAGAGATCGAGCCGAATAGAAACCATAGCAAGCACAAAAAGGAGACAAGAGAGACCCAATGAATCATCACATAACCGCAAAAGTCAAGCCATTAACTATGTCCCTTCTTCATACAGGACCGAACTCATACCGAAAAGACAGGCCCGAACCAAGGGAAAGGGGAAGGGGAAACACGGCAAATCTTCCTGGGCGACCCACCACCACTCCGGCTAAAGAGACGGAAAGCCGAAACCCCAAACCAAGCCTAACAAACCCAAAAGGCCGAAGAGACTAGATCTGAGGGATAGATCTCGAACGATCCACCGGAGAAAGAGAGAGAGAGAGAGAGGCGTTTGCATAAGCTCCGTTGGCTGACTGGTTCCGGTGCCCCACTCACGACGGACGCGTCTCCGAACAGAAAGGAGAAGTCTCACCAACACCTTGAAAACTCCAAGTTCACGAAACCTTCTGAAGATAAAACCGACAACTAAAAACCGGATAATCCTAAAAAAACCGACGCCGGTACTGTGTAAACTGTCGATACTGATCACGACAAAAGTTTTGAGGCGGCGGCTGGTGAAGAAACGAGAGAGAAACTAGAAAAAACTAGGGTTGATCAACATCGGAAATTTTGGGATTCATCACTATGTATTTCCAATAAAATATTCATTATGGAAATACAACAAAATTTGGTCTGCGTATGAGCTATTGAGCTACGCAATAAAATGCCATGAACAGCTATGACCTTGTCAAACACGAGAAATGCATTTAACCAAAAAAAAGATAAAAAAAAACACGAGAAATGCATTTAACCAACTACATGTCAATCAATTATATAATCGATAAATATAATTTAATAACAATAATAGGAAAATAAAGAGAAATGTGTCAAATCACGTATCAAACAACTACTACAACATTCGTTGTCCCCGTTTTAATGGTTAAGATGTCTATTGTCATTAAGAACTATTATAATAATTCTATAATTCTGTAGAAAAAGTCAATACCAAAAATACTATTATAATCTCGTACTTATCGTCGCAATCTATTTACTAAACACAGTAGACAAGAAGATACAAACTTTTTTGGTCAACAGACAAACCAATTCAGCTTTTCTAATCACTTTCTATATAAGTTAGTGATATTTTTAGATATATAGGTTATATGATATTTGCATAATATTTTCCACAAATAATATTTAATATTATGTGTTTCTAATTTAAAATTAATTAGCAATAAGTAGATTGATCCATGTCTTTTATATATCGTTCAAAATCCACGTTATTATCGATGTGAGATATTCTCCACACGTCCTTTCAAAATAATGATCCGTCTAGCCATTAATCTCGATAGTATCCAATTATAGAATTAATTTCAGATTAGATTAATCGGACCACTTTTGGACCGGTCGATTTCGGTTCAAATGGGGCAGCGAATATTTGGGCTCTGCTACTATGTTAAGTTTTATGAGATTCTAACTCAGGTTTCGAATAGAGAAAGCGGATCTGGCGGTGCGGATCAGACAAATCAAGCGGATCAAGCAAAATAAATGCTGATCATGCGGATATGACAGTCCAAAATGTTTGTTTCAATGGTGAAAATAAATAAAAAGCGGTCCAAATTACTATACATATTTATAATAATTAATATGAGATTTAAAATTGTTATTTTTTCTTAATTAAAAATTAGTTAATTCTAGAAATTTCAATTTATAAGTGAAACAATTATATATACATAATTATATTTAAAATATTATACAATAAATAAAGAGAAATTTCCTAGGATACCACCAAATGAAATTTCCCTTCCAAATCTACCACCAAAATATCAATGTTCCATTAATACCATTAGTTTAGAGAACAAAAGACATTTATGTCCTCATTTAATTAAGACTAAAAAGAAATTTCTTTGTGAAACTAAAAAAGGAAAAACTTTGTCGTTCTTTACTCTGAGAATTGTTCGATTGAAATCAATCGCCGGCGGAGAGCTGTAGTCGGCGGCAGAGATATGTAGCCGGCAGCGGAGATCTGTAATCGGCGGTGAAGATACGATCGGATTTGGGAGCAACGTCAGAGAGCGATAACGTATGTCCTTCTTCTTCATTTTTGAACGATTTAGGGGAAAAAAACCAAATCGATTGTTTCCTCTGAAACCAAATCGATTTTTTCTCTTTTGCATCGATTCATCACCCATGTCTAAAGTCCTCTGAAACCAAATCGATTGTTTCCTCTGAAACCAAATCCGATCGGTTGTGTTTCGTGGCCTTGCGTTGATATGCTTTTGATACATTATTGGCATTGTATCAATTCTTGATATTTATGTGATTGGTGCAGCTAAATGTAAATTACAAAAAAACTACTCCCTGAACTTCGAGTTGTAGTGTCTATAACAACATTAAGAATTTGAATTTGTTTGTTCTCTTTACTAAGTGTTTTATGTTTCATATGATAAAAATGACACTTGAGAGTGATGATTGCCACTCGTTTCTATTTGTGTGGGATACATGTGATTGTGGAGAATGCTGAGAATAGTGATATACCAACCATTGACAAGAAGAAGTAAGCATATAGAAATCAGTATCCCCTCATTGGGACCTTGACTTGTAATTGATGACTAAATTTTTTTATTTCGGGATCTCAAATTTGCAAATACCTTACGTTTTTCTTTATTTCAGGCGAGCATGGTGGAGATCTACGCTGTTTGTGGCGAATGGAAGTTAGATGAAAAGCTCCAATGGGAGTTTTTTATAGATACGAACAAATGAGGCTCACTTTGTGAAGTAGATGAGAACGTCACATACAAAGAGTTAGTTCAAATGGTTGTAGAAGATTTTGGAATTGATTGCAATAAAGATATTTCACTCAGCTATGGAATCCCAATGAGAATGAAATGGATGGTAGAGGATTCTAACCGATTTATCTCCGAAATGATCGCCAAGTATGAACTTTCATCAAGAAGATACAAGAAGATCATGAATTGATTCGTTTGAGTGTAACGGTAAGTCGCAAATGCAACCGCTTGACTACTGCTACATAGCTTGATGCATAATTCCATATCTTGTTGCATAATTCCAGTGTGTAATCTTTGTTTATTAACTATTTAGGAAACCCTTTCGAATTATTTAGAAAACCTTCTGAAATACATATTTCGGAAGTATTTCAGGACGAATTCCTAAATATTTAGAGAAGGTCTTCCTAAAACGTATGTCACTTTTGTTTTACCTTTCACTTAGTACTCTTTCAATACTAGAAATTCATTTTCTTTTAGTTTAGGTGAGTGACAAATGCAACGACGTTGCAGTTGATATTGTTGGTAGCAGCATTCAATCAAAGACCATACACACTCAACAGATTTGTGATGTGGAGGAAATACATATGTTGCGCATTTTAGATGGTGATTCATACGTAAATGAATCTAATGTTGCAAAAAAACATGTAATATTCTTCTTACACAGATTTTCATGATTTAGGAACCACTCCTAAATCACTTGTATCTCTTGTTTTATCTCAATTATTTTTTTTTATTTGGCTTATAGGTGAATGATAAATTCAACCATATTGCTCATGCTGGAAGCAACACTCAATCAAAGACCATACATAACAATGAAGATTGTGGAATTGACAAAAATTAACGCACACATGTACTGCATAGTTCATATGGAGGTTCAAGCGTAAATATATCTATTATATTTCCCTTGATACCCTCCTTCAAGTACTAAGCAAAGCAGTAGGAGACCGCCTAAAAAGAGAAAGAGATCAGTTGGAGAGTTTGGAGTACCGGGTTCAAAAGTTTAGAAGCACAAGTGCAGCAGATGTGGCAGAGAAGGACACAGCAAGAGTACATGCAGAACCCCTATATGATGAAGTTATATCTTGTGTGGCAGCTGTGGCAGAGGAGCACACAAGAGAGACCCATAGATATATGAAGAGTGATTCTTTTCCATATTACAATTCCAAAAGAGATACAATTTGTTACTGCTTGCAAATGGTTACATTTTTAATGGATGCACTTTATTATTTTATTGATTGATTTCAGGACTACACCTAAGTGGCAAAACGATTATGGAGTAAACTTGTATCTTTGTCTAATTCCATAAACTAATTCGATGAACTGTAAATATTTTAGGAAATCTTCCTGTATATTTTTGATAGCCTTCCGAATTAGGAAGGACTTCCTAAATATGTAGTACTACTTCCTAAATATAAATGAAAGGTTTTCGAATTTAACAGCACCAGAATTTTTGATGATACAAGCATTGCCACTTTTGATTCTGATGAATTTGAAACTTTTGTGACAGTACCATCATTTACAAAAGAAAAAGACTGTTGTGAAATCATATTTGTTCAAGTTAAGAACTTGTATATAAAGTTATTAGTTTGGAAATTAAATCTGCCATCGGCAGTAAAATGGGTCACAGGTTCCGCATCAGCCAAGTGCATCGGTATGTGCTAAGACATACAGTGACCGATGACAAATTCCAGTTGATTATCAACCCCATCTTTATCAATGGACCCAAGAAAGTGTTCTTTATCCGTAAGAACTCCATTGGCGAGAGTATCTCTTTCACAACACCTATAGAATCAAATGACTTGAATTGGTCTATGACAGCAGATCTTGGCTCAGGTGTAAGGCCGAACTTCGACCGAGGCAATGAAATCTTCATAGGAAATGATTCTCCTTCCATATTTTACCTATAAGAACATAGAAATAAAATTGTTACTGTTACTGTTTACGATTTAGGAAGACTTTCATAATTATGTACGAAACTTTCCTGAAAAATACTAATAAGGACCAATCTGTACTAATTTGCAGAAACAAGACTTTCTAACCTCAAAATTTGTAACTTTAACTGTAACATCACACTAAATATAAAAATAAGCGATACGATTTCTAACCTCAGATCGAGGTTTAGTACAATGCCAAAGATTATGCTTGGCGAAACGGAGGCAAAAAGACTTTACTTCTGCCTCCTCCTAGATGGATTGGTGGGCGGTTTCGTTTCTGAAATTTTATTTGTCCATTTTTCATATGCCTTGCTTGATTTCACTTCTCCTGAAAAGGAAATCAGATGTATTACTACCAAATACAATCATAAACCAGCAAATTGCCCAAGTTTACAGAGATTTAACATCAAACACTCAGCTCAACTGGAACATTTTACACTCATCCTCTGATTGGAGAATGCACTAAATCAATTCCATTGGTTTATCAACATTCATCCACGTTCAAAAAAGGAAAACTCATCTTGTAACATCAACGATTCCCTTATATAAAAAGAATATCTAGTTACAATAGAATAGAATAAAAAACAACACCGCACAAAGATTTTTGGAAAGTAACAAAACTTATGAAGAGACAAAAGCAATACCAAAAAAACAGTCAAAAATCTGTCAAGAAAACTTATCGAAATCAGATTGTTTTACTCGCTATCGTAATTGATCATTATCTTAATCCTCGAACGTAACACATTACATTCAAATTCACATAAGAAGAAGAACACACAATGCTTAATTCACAAACTACAAGATCTTGACATAAGAACCGATGACAACTTGAAACGACGTTATGATAACTGCATTTCCACAAATCTTCCAAAAACCCTAGAAGCTACTTTTCCCAGCGGATTCCAACAATCTAATACACAGACTTATTTTAGCAAACAATATCTTCTTACATCTAAACCCAAATTTCACAACCAAACCCAGATTTCATGAGTTCACTAAAAACTCTAGATTTTGCTCCTGCAAACTTCGATTACACTGTTCGAACACTTCGTACTCAGAATCAAACTCAAACAACAACAACAACAACAACAACAACAACAACAACAAAAATCTTTTGACAGATTCATAATCTTTTTGGAACAGATTCCGAAAATCAAAACCCTAGAAATTGGAAGAGAGAGTTCAAAGAAGATTGAGAGAAATTATACGGGAGATAGAGGATAGCGGATACCTAAATTCCGGCAACGATATGTCCTCCGACGTCGAGCAAGCGCCGGCGACGAGAAGAAGAACGAAGACGACGAACGAAGAAGAAGAGTCGCGATTTCTCTCAAGCTTTTTTTGTTTGAGTTTTTTTTATTTATTAACAAATTAAAAGAAGGTCATTTTAGTCTTTTAGTTATTAAATTGTGGTATGAATAGAACATCTTAAAATGTGTGATATATTTGGAACTAAAATTTAATTTGGTGGTATATATGAGAATTGCCCATAAATAAATTTAAATACAATACACTGTTAAAAATAAATATCAAACAAAATAATAACATAAATGTAACGAGAAAAAAAAGTATATATATTTTTTATTTTCATATTGCATGTTTAGTTTTTTTTTTGTCAACTACATGTTTAATATTATTATACCAATACTGTTTAATATCTTTATATCTTTATATCATAAGTTATGTAACTTATTTTATTTTAAATCGTTACTCGAACTCTCACGAAATTTCGAACTCGCACTAAATTTCATAAAGATTATATTTGGAGTCATGTATTTCAGGTAGTTACATGTAGAGTATATGTTTTGATTATCGAAAAAGATAATGGCGGTAACAATCATCCAAACTCATTTGAGGATTGGATTTGGGTTCAAATATGTTAGAAAATTATGGGTAGATTATCTATTTCTAATATTTAAAAGTACTACCAACATACACCTAATAAAATACATAATCGAAAAATTTGAATAACGGTTTGGGTTTACGTAATTCAAATACCTAAAATAATTACATGAACGTTCACTACGGATAAGTAACATAAACAATTTAAAAATGTATCAATACATAAAATCAGTTTTCAACTATACTTTTTAAAATAATTAAATTAATAAAACTGAAAAAGCACTTGAAACACACCATATTTGATGTGTTTCTACTGTTACTTGCGTTCCTTTGTTATTTTGATATACGTGCGGGGGAATTTTATTTTTTTAATAAAAAAATACTTGCATCTACAAATAATGTGAAAGGAGAAGAAAAATGGTTCTCCCTATAAAGTGTACGAACCACCAAATGAACGCCACTGTCATTCACAACCTCAAAATTTGGTTATGAATGGATTGTCCCATGTTTTTATATATTACTCAAAACTCCATCACACTACTAATGTACGATATTTTTCACGTATAAATCTTACTTTTTCTTTATCAACGTATGCATATTTTACAAAAGTTTACAGAAAATAGTTACATACAAATTTTTATCACGGTATAACTATTTTTTTCACTACAAAAAAACATGCCGATTTGCGACTCCGAGTTTGGTCGCAAACGCCTCGCAAATAGCACTTTGCGAGGCATTTGTGACTAAATAAGAATCGTCGCAACGAGCTAGTCGCAAACAAAAAATCATCGCAAAATGTGCGAGGAGAGAAATTTGGTCGCAAACTCGTCGCAAAATGTTTGCGATGAATTTGCTTTGCGATGCATTTGCTAGTAGGGTGGTTTTGCAAGGCATTTACGAGGAGATATATTTTCGAGGATATTGCGAGGAAGTACACTTTGCGAGGCGGTTGCGAGTCCTATTTTTGAGACTAATTTTTGCGAGGAGTTTGCGTGGAGTAATTTGCTAGGGATTTGTGAGTTAAAATTTGCTAGGAGTTTGCGAGTGGACATTTTCTAGGAGTTTGCGGGAAATAATTGCAAGGCATTTGCGGGGAAAAATTGCGAGGCATTTGCGAGGAAAAATTGCAAGGCATTTGTGAGGAAAAATTGTAAGGCATTTGCGACCCATTGAAGGTTTTTTTTGTTTTTCAGAAATAAAATAATAAAAAACAAAAATAAAATAATAAATAATAAAAAACAAAAATAAAATTTAAATTTAATTAATATTAAATAAAACGAGTATTTAGTACAATGAAAAAAATATATATAGAAATCATCGATATCATGATAATCTGAAGCACAACCTTCAGATGTTCCAGATGTTTTAGCTGCTGCTTGTTTCTTCTTCATCAGCATATCCCGAATCTCCGGGTTCGTATCCCCAAGTAACTCGAACATCATATTGTAGGCATTGTGCTGCTTCTTCAGCGATCTGATCTCTTGTTCCGTGATCTCTAGCTTCTTATCTCTAATCGGAGTTGTGGCGTATGTCGAAATCGGGCAATAGGGAACTCCATCGCAATCCGTCGGAATAGATCACATGAAAGCAATCTTTCCCTTTCGTGTACGGAGCACTAGCTGTAAAATAAAATTTAATAAAAAAAAAATCAATACTTAAATAATTATATATGAATTAGTAATTAAAGTTTGTTTGAGAATTTCGTTATCTGAGAGGCGATGCAGTTTACGTCAACTATGGTCATCTGGATGGGTTGACCATCGAGAGTGGGTTGCGATGTGATTTCCTCGACCCGGACAGTCACATCGCCTTGAAGCTGCTCCACCCGTCTATCAATCCACGTCCCGTCTTTGCGTCTGTGGGTCTTCTCCCAAATCTTGGGCATCGTAGCCGGAGCACCTTTCGCCTGTGCCTGAAAAATGGTAAAAATATGTTAATTCGTACGATACTTTAACTTAAGGAATTTTTAAAATTCTAACTATATAAATTGAAATCAACTTACAATACGCCCCCTTGTTCCACAAATGACAATTTCTCCGAGACATGCCTCGAAATCTCCTCCCCGTCAATCTTGGTGTAACGCGCGGCCCGGAACTTGCTGCTCGTGTCTTCGGAAGTCGGCAACTGCCAGTAGTCAACAAGGCCCCCCTAAACCGTCGAGTTGACCACTCCGACATCGCATGCTCGGGGTCTTCCTTCCATTTTTTTTTCCAGCGGCCGACCTGATCAGTAAGGCGATGCATCGCCTTGTCATCAAAAGCATCCCAGACCTGTCCCGTGATCTCGACATCCCATATGCACTTTTGCTATAAAAAATAAAAATTTAAATTAGTATAAATTAAATATTTGTATAAATTATAAATTAAATTATTAATAGAAATAGAATTATCACGAAAGTGTGAAACCACATATCCCTCGTCTCCTGTGGAACCTTGCTCCAACTCAGGTGTGGGGTTTTGAAATTCCGCTCGACCAATTTCCTAATAGCCTGTCCAACTTTATTATGCCCAAACCTGAAAAACAAAAATTATGTTATAAACAATTTTTAAAAATAATTTTTTTTTAATTAATAAATAAAAAAATTATATATTTACCACAAAGTATCCGGGGAAAGATGCGGATCTAATCTCGTTAGAACAGCCCGTGCGGGACTAATGAGAAGCTGCTCCAGCGATCACAAATAGATAAGAGGAAATTATAATTCCCTTTCTAAGCCATTTCTTCCCTGGAAAATATTCAGCAAGCTCACCATTCACATTTATCACAAAGAGTTATACATACCCATATCAAATTTAAGAAGGCTTCTGGTAGATTAAACGTTTTGAGAATGTTGAGTACAAACGTCCAATTCAAAGGATCAAATGACTTTGTGAGATATATCTTGAGGCATCCCTTGGTTATTGGTCGCTATTTATGAAAATCAGCCACTAACTCTAAAGCGAGAAGGACATTTTCGTAAAAAGATCTCCTTTTACGAAGCCAAAGCTTGAGAAGAGATGCCAAAATTCTGGAGGTAACTTTATAAATGGTATTACAACACGAAATTGGCATAAAATCGATCAAACAATCTGCCTCTGTAGACTTTGGGACAAAAGTGATAGCAGTGGCATTGAGTTCCTTCAGTAAGGAACTTGACAAGAAGAATTCTTTCACTGCAAAAATAACATCTTGTCCAACTACATCCTAGGATGAAGTGAAGAATTCCATGGAGAAACCATCTGACCCGGGTGCCTTAGACTTTGGAAGAGCAAATATGGTTTTTCGAATCTCCTCATCCGATGGAATGCTGGAGAGCAACATAGCCATAACATCTGAGCATCGGAAGAGGTGGATTATCTTAATCACTTCCACCGAGTAAGGAGAAACCATGTTGTTTGAAGTGCCTAGAATCTTGACATAGTACTGAGCATCCATTTCTTTCAATACCATTGTATTTGAGATTCTCTGATTATCGTTGTCACAGAGATACACAATCGAGTTTGTGGACTGTTGTGCAACAAATTCGAGATTGCTGCCTGGAAAAAGATTCTTCAACCGAGGCTATAAATGATCATTTTATACCGGATGTAAAGTTCTTCAGCAAAAAGGACTTGAGAGAGAGCACTTAGCATATACCTTTGGATAGTTTAGGATTTCCAAAGCTTCTCTGGTCTTCGACTGAATATCACCAAACTCCGATTTGTTGAGAGATCGACAGCAAGCTTTTGTTTCCTTCAGCTCTCGACCTAAGATAAACATTGTTGTTCCCGAGATCACAAGATCTTTTGGGGGATCAAGAACCTTCTTGTAATAATTTGGATGTGATGTTAGAAAAGTGAAGAATTTGAAGGGAGGGTGTTAACCTTATAACACTTTATAAAACAAGGATGATACAAGGAACGTGATCAGAGTCTCTCGGAGGATCAAAAATTACAACAACATCCGGGAAAGAATCCATCCAATTGTCTCCGGTTAGACCTGACAATAAGATCTTTAGGCCTTCGGTTAGACCAAATTAAAAAGGTGCCTCTATATCTTAGATCGTAGAGGTGACTTGAATCTAGGAAATCCTTGAACTCTTCTATTTCTTGTAATGGTACATCATAATACGCGACTGATAAGTGTTCAGATAAAAAAAAAATTTGATTACATTATCCTATGAATATCCAAGGCAGTTATGAGAATTGAGAAGTAGATAAAAAATACAACAATAATGCTCCAGAGAGTTCTGCAAAGACTGATTGGTGGGAGGATTTGTAACTCCATAAAGGATCATGTGATATGTTTTTAAGGGTATGATCACAAGGGAGGGATCCCAAACAACCTACACTTTTCTGTTATCCACTTCTAGTGAGTAATTATTTTTTATTCTCCAACCTGGGAAAATATAACTGAGAACTTCTACTACTTTATCTTGCTTAACATGTGTTTCCAACAAACCATCGAGTAAAGGTCTATTGGTGGATATCCATTGTTTAACTGCAGACTGATGGCGGTAGCTATTTAACCCGTGAACATTTCAAAAGAATAACTTCATATATGACAAAAATGGTAATAGTGGCGATTAGGAGTTAGACTCTGGTGAGTGGACCACCGCTCCTAGGAAGATAATTACAGTGAGCTTTATTTTGAGCTTTATCTTTATAAGTGAGGCGCTAAGATTAATTTTCCGAAGTAAATCTAGTTGAGGCCTGAGAGGGCTTTAGATATTTTTGTCCTTTAAAAACTGCTTGTGGTGCATTCTCTTTGCTTTTTGTTGGCAGAGGTCGAAATCCATGGAGAATCTACTGGTGCAAGAGACCGTGAGCGATTCCTAATAACGGTTTGACCAACTTCTATTATTGACTATTCCTCAACAAATTTATTTTTGGATAGAGAATTTTCAGATAACATCTTCGGATCTACTGATACTCTACCCTATGGAATCACCACTTCTTTTAACGACATACACATCATCTGATGAAGCGTCAAGACTTTTGGAGTCTCATGTGACATTATAACTGTTGGAAGCAATTCAAGTGGGTAATACCTTAAAAATACAATGCAATGTGATGAAGTTTGTATACCTTTCTCTAATCCAACTATCTTTATTACGAGGATTAAGATCATGAAAGATTCTTTCGCTAATAAGGTCATGGTGAACCCAAAAAATCCAGAGAGGTCTTCCATTAGAGAAGAGAAACCAAATCAATTTCAATTCAAACACTTCATTTCAATTTTCTAAACGCCTTAAACCAAATCCACCATTTCACTTTAGAGTGCATACAAATTTACAAGCAATCTTGGCACCTTTAGCATAGGACTGAGAGCCCTTCCATAAGATCATTGAAAACCTTCTCAAGAGCCAAAATGCACATGTTCGAAAAGAAGAATAGTGAAACCAAAATTTTACTACCAATCCTAAACTGAATCAATTACACAAAAAATTGAGGCGCGCATGGTCAATTAGAGACAGAAAGCAGACCTGTCCAGAGTAGTGAGCTGCCTAAAGCAATTTTTTTTGGTGCCCATTAATAAACACTAATATAAAAAAAATGATTTGACAATATTATTTGAGGACTTGAACCTAGGACATGCTGCCAACCAAAACCGAACATAACCATTGCTTTACAAGAAATTTCAGCTATAATGCTGCCTTCAAAATAATAATAATATATTTCTAATGTCTAAAGCACTAATTTGTTGGATTTTAGATTAGGGTCGGGACTGCATGAAAATCTTGGTTTCTTAAGCAATACTATTACGTAGAGCTTAGAGCCTGAAGGATTTTTACCATCAAGGATTGATGACTTTTGCAAGTTAATCATGTAACGTATGGTATCGAGCCACTTGTTGTTCTATTGTACGTCCAATATTGTAAGATATTTGTCTGAAGCGCATCTACTGATCTACAAGATATTTCTAAAAAAAATATATTAAAAATTAAATTAAACTAATGACATACACATACATATATAGTAACAGAGTTACGAAGAGGAAGAAATGGGGAAATTTCAAATCTCTCTCTGATAGTTTTCAAAGGCTTACTTCGTAGTTTATACGTAGACACCATCACGGGATGCTTTTGAATATAATTCCCAACAATTACCTTTTCTATATAGAAACAAGCCAATAAAAAAATAACGCAAGTGTATATATCATCAAATATCGACATCAATCATCAAAGATATTTTCCCACTTTAATTATTTAAAATGAAAATAATTCGAAGGGAGTTGTGTTGTTAAATTTCCATTCAATTACGTGTATAGTTTGTCTTTGTTTTAAATTCAAGGGGGTCCATCTATAACCAAAAAGACAAGTAATTTTTAGAGGTGATGTCAAGTGACAAATATTGTAGCTGCTGACCGGTGATTTGTGGAATATAAATTTCTAATTAAACTTCTCTAATTTAAAATCAAGTTTTTAGGCGAAGATTTCGTGGAGAAAAAAAAACAAAGCTTATGATCATCTTTTAATCTCCAATAGTTTAGATTATCATATACGAGTATAGCAATAATAATAATAATAATAAAACAATTTGTCGTGGAAATCTGACTAGAATATACATGAATGCTACACAATCCATTAATCTATAATAATTTTATGTGGGCCATCACAATATCACATACACAAAACATGAAATTGAACGAGAGTCTATTCCATGAAGAGTTTGTTCGGTCTGTTGTAGAAAAATATCACAAAGGAGTTCGGAATAGTGAAAAATTGGAAGGCAAATGGTGAATGGATAAAATTTGTAAGAAATAAAATATTTTTTATATTTATCAAAATAGAATAAAACAATTTATAGATTTATAACAAGGTTGAATATCTCTATTACATCGTTACATGGGATCTGTTAGAGATTTTTTGTTTTGTTTTGTTATTTGAATTTTGTGGGTCTTCGATCAAATTGTTCTTTGGAAAAAGTTAAATTCAGTCGTTGATAGAAGCAAATTATTATTTTTCTTAATCGTAATGATAGTATCCAAATTCTAGTTGGACAAATTAAAAACACAATCTTTTCAACTTGGTGATACATAGAGAGTTTGTTTTATTTATTTATTATAACTGATGATCTAATTCTTTGTAGGAATTGGAAAAAAGATGAATAATTTTATGGACGACTCCATAACATGCAATTCAATCTGCACAACAAAGATGTATGATAAATAGTTCTATTTTTACCATGTTACAATGGATAATTTTATCTTTAACATATTGAATCATGCGAACGGTTTTACTTATAACATATTGGAAATTTATTTTAAATTTATTTTCATTAATTAATCTGTATAATTTGTATTTTTCGGAAATCAAATTTTAAATCTGTAGTATAAGCATTAAGGATTTGACCAAGGGGCTTCCACGGTCATGAGAGTTTATAGAGAAAAAAAAGATATATAAAGTGATTCACAGTGTTATTAGAATAATAAAGGAAGGTTTGGCTTAAACGTCAAGGAATATTTTACAAGTGGGTAAATTTTAGTCCTTGTTAAAGCAAATAATTTAGCTTTAAGAAAATTAATTAAGCATGGTTTAATCATTGAAGACATTTAAGAAGACATGACAAGAAAAAGAAAAGAAAAAAATTGTTGGAAGAAGAGGTGAGATTATGGATTAGATATGCATCCACCTCTGCATCTCCATCATCATCATCATCAATTCATCATCATCATCATCAGCTGCCTTTTTAATTTGTCCGTTTCACAACTGAGCAATCCTCTCTTTCTCTCTCTTCCATGCGATACACTTCTCTTGGCTTCTTCTTCTCCTCCCCAAATCCGTACGTCAAAGTTTCTTCTGGTAAACTCTTCTTTCATCTAAAGGAACCGATTTTCTTCTTCACCTCTCTACTATGTTTCTGTGATGCTGATATCTCTTATTAGCTGATCTCTTGTGGGTTCTTCTTGATTCTTTTTATTCTGGAGATTTCACTTTCTGGGTCTCATTAATTTCACCCAAAGCTTGTGACTTTGAGCTTTACCTACTCTGTTTTATGAGAAAGTCTTAATCTTTTGTTAGTTTTTCAATGTTTCTCAGGATTCCTTTTATGCCCTGTTACCAAATTTCGAACACTCTTTGAGATTCTGAAAGAAGATGGAAGCTTTACCTAAGAGTAATGGCGATTCAGCTGATCAGAAACAAAACCCTAATTGTCTTGTAGAGGTAAGTTAAAAAAACCCAGCTTGGTTGCTTTTGCTTAAAGAATCTTTACTCTTGACACACAATAATGATGTTTTTTTTTTCTTCTCAGGTAAACAACATTGAGAAACATTTATGGACATTGATCCATTCAAAGGGTATATTACATCCTGATGTTTCAGAATTATACACGAAATCAGGTTTTACTTACGAGCAAATCTTTAAAACCAATCTCCAACACGAAGAGCTTCAAGAAGCTGAGTTCTGTCTTTGGAAACTTCATTATAAACACATTGATGAGTTTCGTAAAGGCATTAAAACAACAGATGATCAGATCAAGACAAGCAATCATGTCAAAGCATTCAAGTTGTTTCTGTTAAAAGCGACCGAGTTTTACAAGAATCTGATTTCGAAAGTCAAAGGATATTATCACAGACTCTCTGAGGAATCTGGAGAAAAAGAAGGAGAGATCAATTCACAGAAAAGCAGATTCTTATGCCATCGTTTCTATATTTGTCTTGGAGATCTTGAAAGGTACAAAGAACAATATTTGAAAACACATGAACATCCTAATTGGTCAACTGCAGCTACATACTATCTTGAAGCTGCAAAATCTTGGCCTGATAGTGGAAATCCTCATAACCAGGTAATTGATTCTTCTTTCATTACTCTTTTTTAGTTCTGTTTTTTTTTTGCCGTTTTCTGAGTGATTTTCGCTTACATTTGTGTAGCTAGCTGTATTGGCGACGTATGTTGGTGATGAGTTTTTGGCTCTGTATCACTGTGTAAGAAGCTTAGCTGTGAAAGAACCTTTTCCTGGTGCTTGGAACAATCTTTTTTTGTTGTTTGAGAAGGTGATTTGATTCACTGATAGATACTTCTCTATGATCTGCAACTGGATTGTGTTCGACTTACATTGCTCAAAATGCTTGTTTTCGTTACTGCAGAACAGGTCTTCTCCTCTGCAGTCTCTGTCTACTAGTGCACAGTTTAACTTTTTAAACCCATCAGAGAGAAAATTTACTATGAAAAATGTCTCAGAGGACCGCGATTTCTCAAACGCAAAAAGAGAATTAACGTCTGGAGTTGATTTATGGCCACTGGTTGTTCGTACAACTAGCTTCTTTTTCCTCAAATCCAGGTCAGTTTGGATCATGAATAACATTTGAATGAAGTGCAACATTTTCTGTTCTTTCTAGCTCAAGGTCTTGATGACTCTTTGCCAAACTCTTCTTATCTTAACTCCTTCTGGTTTGTTTCAGTTTCGATGAGTTTGGTTGCGCATTTGCATCAACTATGAGAGAATTGGATGCAGCGTTTGCAGAAGATGATAGAAATCTAGAAGCTATGTTGGAGTCTTATCAAGTAATGGACACGGCAAGAAAGGGACCTCATAAAATCCTCCAACTTGTTGCGGTTTTCATCTTCATCTTCCACAATTTAGCCGAGTTTAATGAATCAGACAACACGGAAGAGAAAGTTAAGCTAACAAATTTAGCATTAACAATTGTGTTCATCGTCATGGGGCGAGTTGTTGAGAGATGTTTGAAGACGAATCGCTTGGATTCTTGCCCTCTCTTACCTGCACTACTTGTATTTCTAGACTACTTGCCGTTTCTGCTTCACAAAGCAGTAGAGGAAGAATGCAGGTTTGATGAGAAGAGCGAGATTGCAATATCTTACTTCTTTGGCAAACTCGTTGATTTCTTGAACCGGTTAAAGGCGAAAGGCGAAAACTGCTCTGCTAAAATGTTGGTAGCTCTTTGGGAGGATCATGAACTGAGGTCCTTGGCTCCTCTGGCTCCTACGCAAGTACACTTGGATTTCTCAAGTCATATGGATCTAAGAGAGAGATTTGATAGAGGCAAGGAGCTTCGTCTTCAACGGATTATAAATTCTGCTATGGAGATCACAAGTAGACAGAAGAAGGGTTCTCAAAAGTGGCTATTCTTTGACAAGCAAGGGACTCGTTTCTACACAACTTCAGGCGAATTGCAACGCAAAGAAGAGCTCTTTCATGGAAATGGAGAGGGAATTAACAGAAAATGTGTTACTTTAGGAACGGTTGAGATCATTCCTAGTGAGAATGAAAGATCTCTGCCTGCAGAAGAGGAAGAAGTCATTCTTCTCAAGCCGCTCGTAAGGTGTCAATCTGCTCCAATATGTTCTTCTGACATTGTAACGAAGCCACTCGGCTCCGATAACACAACTTCAGGAGATCAAACAACTTCTTCCGATGAAAGCCTAAGACGTAGCTCATCACTTGTTGTGAACCATACCCCGCAAAATACTAGCTCTGAAAGTTTCAGCTTCGTGCAAGGTCTTAAGGACATGGATCCGCAACATTTGCATCTAGAAGAAGGCACTACCATCCCAGGAAGACCTCCATCGCTGAGCGCTTGGGTGGTTGACAAGAATAAAGAGAATGGAAGATTTGGTTTAAGTAAACCAAACGGGTTGAGCCCTATTGATGAATCAGGTCCTGTCACATCCTTTGATAGTCTCTCCATCAGTAGCAGCACCGAGCATCCTGCTTCTTCGTATTCACCTCCTACTCCGTCTGCTCCATTACTGCCTGAAGACGCTTCTTGGTTTCATAATGGCGTTAGTACTAACAAAACAGAGAGCTTCTATGACCAGACAAGATATATGGAATGCCCTGGTTTCACGACGCCATACTCAAACCCCCCAGTTGTTGGGATTTCTTCTTCTGAATGGTTACGTCGGTACAGAGAAAGTCGGAACCTTGGACCAGCCTATTCCTATCAAGCTCAGGGGACAAACAATTTGAGGAACTTCTTGGCTCATGGGTCGTCTAAGTTCAGTCTCTTAGCTAGGTACGGGACACCAAATGATCAGTCGATGATCTGTTCTGAAAACACAACGTTATACCCTCAGCTCTACAAGGAAGACCATGAAGCTAGGGGAGAGAAGCTCTGCAACGGTCAACAAAGCACAACAAACGGTTATGGCTTCAGTGATGATCCCGGACCGTTTCTTCGATATCTGAGAGAGAAAGAGTGGCTTAATGAGAATGGTCAGAGGTTAAGAGGTCCTCCTCCTGCATATATGAACAACTAAAGATGAACAAGTGATTGAGTTTACAAGAAATTTCTCAAGCTGCCAAGTTCTGGCAACCTATAGTTATTGTCTTGCCTCCTTGTGTTGTTGCTCAATTTTTCAAGAGAAGGAAAACCCAAATCAAGAAAAATGTTTGGTTGTACATTAACAAACAAAGAAAGGAAACTTCCAAAGTTTTTAAATCCATAAAGTTCTTTTGTTTCTTGAGGAATTAATTTGAGTTAGATTAGCCTTGAAACCATTTTTTAAAAAGGATAAGTATGAGAACAATAAGTGTCCAATAAAATTCATCTCCTTACATGGAAGAAATAAACTTTAGTTTGACAAAGCTTCCAAGAAGCAAAAACCTATAAAGAGAATCCAAAAAGGAACTAATGTTGGAGAACTGAGAAAATCAAATCCTGACCAAGATGAAGTTCTTGTTTCAGTTCCCTTGCAGTTTGTGCTTCTGTTTCCTCAAGCCAAAGAAAGAAAACAAAAGAAGAAGAAAGAACCCAAGAAAAGAGTAACGAGAAAGCAAATGCCGATGTCTTGAAATTCTACTGCCACGAGAAACTGGATTTTCTTGTTGTACAACCCCAATCCTCCTATTTGCTTGATATCTCTATTGTTGAATGTTCTGTTAATTGTGTTTGCGTCTGAGTAATAAAAAGATAACCTGTGCATGATCATTTGGTTTTATCATTAGGTAACAAGTTTAGCTCCTGCATTTGTGTCTCCACTTGAACTAGGCCTGTCTGATCAAGAAACCTGCAGAACAAAGGCATTGTAAGCTCTTCAAGATGCTCAATAGACTCCATATTTTCAACAACATTGATCTATTTCATTAATTTTTTCAACCTGTAGAATCTTAGAAACCTTGGATGACACAAAGATTAGATCTTTTCCAAGGATATACAAAACTAGAGAACTAAGAACCCTTTTTATATGATATCTAACTCAAATTCACGAAGAGAAAGATGAAGAATTACTCATTGGAACATGAATAGATTGGGCTGTGCACACATAATCAAAGACCATATGATAAAAAAAACAGAGACTTGATAACAGTAATGCAGAGAAATATGTTTGAATCCTTGAATAAAGCAACTCAATGATTGACCAGCGACAAAAAAGACACCAGACAAAGTTTTGGATCAAATCTAACAAAGGGATAAATCTCTTGTTCTAACCACCGAAAACCCTAGACAGTATCAAAATCAAAATTGAGTTAAGAGAAGGAGAAATTGACATACCAATTAAGGAGGATAAAGAGAGTAGATGCGATTATAATGAGAAACCCAACATGGAAAAGCAACATAGATTGGCCACTGGTGAAAGCTAAGGAGAGCATGAAAGTGAGACAGAGACCCAGAAGAAGAAACGCGAATCTCAGAGTGTTCCATGTTGGACCCTGTCAAAATTGCGATCAAACTAGGGTTTTATAACCAAAGAAACAGTCATAAAAAAAAGGGCGTAAGAGAAAGTAGAGCACGGACATTGACGCCTGGAGCTAGAGCTCCAAGAAGAACAGCTTCTGTTGAAGAAATCTCCTTCTTCTTCTCCATCTTTCTTCAGAGATTTTCTGGGAGGAAAATGGACGGGCGAATCTGGTTTCTCGAGGAAAGTAAACAATTTTACAAGTTTAAATTAAAACCGATATTGTAAAGCGATTCCTACCGGTATATTGCGGTTCTTGTATTTGACTTTAATCCCTCTTTTGGTTTCATTTCATTTTTATTATTATTATTAGTTGCGGTTTTTAATTTTTTTTTAATCAAAATATCTATTATTTAAAATATTTTCAAACAAATTGAAGTGGTTTAATGTTTTCTAATTCATTTTTGTGATATAAAAATATTTTTAATTAGTTATTATAATATATGATGTAATTCCATACATCAATTTGAAATATAACGAATAGTTCCAAAAATGATTTTTACATCAGACAATTCTACCCATATCATAAGGACTTACGATAGACAATTTTATCTGCATTGATAGATAGCTTTACCTTTAACACATTAGACCACGACGAATGGATCTTTCTGCACCACGCTGGAGATCTCCGGTAAATTTACCTCCATTAATCTGCATAATTCGCAATCTTTAGGAAACGAACTTCGAACTTGGTGTAGAAATATTACTTAATTATTGGTTAACCACCTAGATCAAGGGGGTTGCACATTTTCTATACTGCTAAAAAAATCGTATATCCACGGAATTTTTCATGGCTATGGCATCATATTTGTGACTATATGGACTTACAGCCACGGAAAACCACAAATAAAATATGTGGCTATAGCGTCGTGGCTAATTTAATTCGTGGCTTTTCGTGACTAAATAGCCACGAAATGCCACGCCTAGTTCGTGGCTAATTTAGCCACAAAATGCCACGTTTAGTTCGTGGCTAATTTAGCCACGAAATAGCTGCGGTTATGTCCGTGACTAATTAGCCACATATTGAATAGTGGATATTATGTGGCTATATTAGCCACGAACTAATAAGTGATTATTCTGTAACTAAATTAACAATGTACCCACGATTTAAAAGGTAGCTATTCAGTGGCTAATTTAGCCACAAACTGATCACAAATTAGAAATATTTTATTGTTTTAATAAACTAAAGAATATCATAAATTATAAAAATTAAAAAATATTAGTAAATCCGAAACTTAAATATATAAAGATGTTTTGATGTTAACATACAAACACTAGCCACAAAAAACATAGATTAAAAACACAAAACAATAGATTGTCCGATTAAGATTTATAGAGTTCAATAACCAAGTGATCGACACGAATCGTCAAGATTGTTCGGAGGCTGTTCTGAAGTCGCACTTGGTCTCTCAGAAGTAGTTGTGGCAGTGGCTGGGACAGTGGCAATTACCGTGGAGGGTTGGTCTTGTAGATTAAAATTCTCTCTGGTAGATTATCATTCATACTCAACCGAGTATGGGCTGGTCTTGTCCTTCTAAGTTTGGCTAACTGTAATTGCACGACAAAAATGTGCTAGATAGACCTATTGAAAATTATTTCTGCCCTCCGCTTATCGGCCTAAGGAAGATTCCTCACGATGACTAACTTCTCCAAACCAACGAATCCAGTTCTGTCTGGGGCTTGACCTTCTGCAGAAAGAAGAACAAGAAAATAAAAAAAGAAGCTTCTGAGCTTTTCAAATTTGTGTGAAATAAGCAATTATTTGATTCAAAGAAAGATGAGATTTGTATTATAAAACAATTGAATCTAACAATGCCCTTCTGATGAACAATCTGAAAATAGCAAATCCATTAAACTCAATCATAAAGATAAACTAGAAAAAATGTGTTCTTCCCCAATTTTATGACCCAGAAGATTCCAATTAGATATAAGCAAGTTTAAGATAAACCCAGAAACAACAAAAAAATCCAGATTTATTAGGATCCGATTTCAAAAAACACGAACAACTCAATTTCAAACACAAATCAAAATTGAAAGTTAAAGAACCAACTTTGCCACCAAGATAAATCGTTCCAATGTCGACGGAAATGAAGCCGTTTGACTCCGACATTGGCAACAAAAGCTCCTCCGTTTCCACCGTCATCTTGCCGTCTTGTTACCGCCGGATAACAAAAGCTCTCTTCTCATTTCTGCTCTCACGGGACTCGTTCAAGGAACTGAATCGACAGCTTTCTCAATTCATATCTCAGCTCACCGCTCATTAGCTCCACCATCACTATATGACCAAAGGCTTCGTGAAGAATCTTCACCGGTATTCCCAAACTTCGGCTCATCTCTCTATCACTCTCTCTACAAATTCGGTCTCTAGTCAGGTTTGAATTATGGTGAATCTCGCTCTCTCGCTAAGGAAATGAATCGACAACCACCGCTCAAACTCATCTTCTCTAGTCAGGGTTTTTAGATTTTGATCACCCTTCTTTTGATTGGTTAGCCATGAGTTATGCGGATGCCAATGTGGCAACTATCACTTTGACTGAATTATTTTTTTATCATATAAATTTTTATTTGGATAGAAAGTATTCATTTGTAATTATAATTCTAAACCATGATTAAAATATTTGAATTCATTTGTAATTATAATCTTAAACCATGATTAAAAGTCCATGAATTTAGTATAAAGTCCATCAAATATTATTAAGAATAAATCATATCTAAAGTAAACTTGTTTTATAAATCAATCTATGCCCTAAATAGATAAATCCAATACATGGTACACATTTTAATTATATTATATAAATTCTTTATACTCCATCAATATCCAAAGTTACATATGTAATGTGATACCCTAAACCTTAAATTAAATATTCATTTATATTAATATTTTGTAATATATAATCAATTTAAAATCATTACATTATACAAAATTTGAAATATTAATAAAAACAAAAATAAAATATAAAAAAAGAAAGAATATACACATAGTAACATAGCAAATCATTAGTCATTTCTAAATTTTCAATTCCCTAATTTACAAATTTCTAATCATTCCTTCAACACCAAAAAGCATTACCCATTGATGAGTTGCCATTCGTGAGAGACAATGACAATGACTGACAAAGAATTTAGGTGTACAGACAAAAAATAATTATCCACTAGTCTCACCATAAAAGATTATACAAAATTAAGGGAATGTTAGATTTAAGGTTTGAAATTTGAAGATGGCTTAAACTCTAAAATTTTAAAGAAATGATTTTTTATCTATAATTCTAATAACCCAAACAAATTAAACCACGAGAAGGTGCAAAAACTTATTAAATAAATGATTGATACATTACATTAGAAATAGAAAATGACATAAAATCCTATATTGAAAAATTGTATTTAACTCTTACCATATTATATTCAATGTTGGCAAATTGAATATATTCTCTAACCCGAGTCGCCCATCCATCAAAATAACGTCTCATCATCCGACATGCGTTGGGAATATATTCGATTCTAGCCATGGAAATTTTCATGGTTAATTCGTGGCAACAAAGCCACGAATCAGCCACGAAAGTATATGTGGTAAGATAGCCACAAAATATTCGTGATTAGTTCGTGGCTATCTTGCCACGCACACATTCTGTGGCTAATATGTGGCTATGTAGCCACGAATTACCACGAATCAGCCACATATGTCATAATTTATATTTCGTGGCTTTTTAGTAGCTTTATCATGGCTAATTTAAATTAGCCACGGGTTCGCATGTTTTTCGTGGCTATATACATAATTTCTAGTAGTGCTATTCAATTCAATTTTGATATTTAAAACATAGAAAGAACAACAAATATATTTAATTTGAATTAGCGTTTTCTTTTTCTTGCGTTAAATTTACGTTTTTCAAATATCAATGCAAGCGTGATTTTAACATCTAGAAAGAAGAAGAAAAAACATTATGGTGGAGGGTAACAGTAATAGAAGCATTACAGAGGAGAGAGATCAAGATTGATACTAACTGCCTGCTCTGTAGAAATGAACCGAAAACATAAACCATCTCATCTTCCAATGCAGAGTGGCTTAAAAAATCTGGAAACTATCACATATTCCACATCCTCCAGGTGATCATTTCTTACATAATTATTTTCATGATAATGTGGCATATGTCATATCTTTAAATGCATCAAGGGATAATAAATCATCTCAGCTCTCAACCTTCATTGAATGGAGAATTTGACGTATGAAAAATGATTTATTATTTCAAAATAGAAGATGGTTAATCTATGATGTTATAAGTAAATCTTTTATAGATATGAATTTATGAAAAATGGTTACAACCATGGAGAACGAGTTCAGAGGACATATTCCTAGTGAAGAAATCAAATCAACAAATGATGATAAATAAGCTATGAGGTCTCCCCAAGAAGCTATAGATGCAGCTAATACCTTTTGTTGTTTTGTAGATGCATCATGCGTGTCGAATATGCAAAGAGCAGAGATAATATGGATCCTTTACAATAATGTAAGAAACCCACTCCTCAAAGGCTCAAAATCTGTAGATCCAACATCAACCCCTTTAGAAGTGGAAGTTATCACACTAAGAAAAGTTGTATATCAAATCAGGAGATTGAGATACATTGGGGTAACATTCCATTATGATTCCAAGACCCTTTTTAGTCATATAATGTAACAAAAATTGTCCCAAGTACATCAGAGCAAGACAAATCACATCATGTCAACTTACATTGGTGATATTATGCGTATAATTGAGCCTTGTAATCAATTTCACTTCAAGACTATTGCAAGAGAAGCCAATGTAGAAGCATATAGCCTCGCAAAGCAAGCAAGAATATGATATAAAGAATATGTTATATCTTGGTTGTAAACTTTTATGTAATGAACTTTGTCACTACAAGTATGAGAATATGAGTACACACAATTTAACAAGGTTCGACAATGTGCCTACGTCCTCATATCATTCACTACAGATTATTTAGACAATTTTACTACAAGACTTTGCCTAATTGGAATTACTCGACACTAAAACACCCATTAGTTCGTCACCAAATAATCCCTATGGTTACAATCAAAATCTATGAACCAGACTATTCTAACACACGAATTCGTGTTGCACCGAGCAGACTCGTGCTCTCCAATAGAGACCAAAAACTCAACTCTCTTTTCATTTCTCTCCAAAATATTTCGGCTAACCCTAAGGACTGCCCCCCCTTATGTCTATATATATACTAGATCCTAGTATATCACGCGTATTCAATATTTTTCTTTTTGATTGGTACACCAAATCTTCGATTAAAGCAAACTCATATGTTTTTTCTGAATTTTCTTATTCTCCAACTACTTGTGCCACGTCTACTGATGCCACATTAGCTTCAGTACTCCTTAGGAAATTCTCGCACCCACATAACTTCATGTGCCAGACATCGACTTCATGTTCCAAACATTGATATCATGTTTCAGACATCGACATCATGTCCCACCGCCATTGTAGATAACTCTTCACAATTTATCTGTCACAACAACATCGTTTATTCTTCCATTCTCCTCTTTTTATCTGAGTGTGTCAACTCAAACTCATCATCGGAAACATCCACATACTTGCATATACACATTGAAATTAGGATAACACTCTCCCTACATCTTTGCATCACATTCTTTTCCTGTTTGAGTGCACACTCATGTAAAAACCTACATATTTCTTGTATCAACAACCATGAATCTGTTGGACACATAGTTAGTGAACTTCTGTTTTAGCTCCAATTCTTCTGTTTTAATACCAATTTCTGACGACATGTGTATAACATTGCCCTATATATCATTCTTTCTCACCCATATTTTGTGTGTTTTCTTAGAATCCACAACACGCATGTTTTGTCTCCAAAATCGTCTTATTCATCTAGCAAACTTTTAACAGTAAACTTTGATATGGTCGTATTTGTCACAAAGTAGCATCCATGTCGTTGATACAACACATGTTGTTGAGGACCACACTTCTATGAGTTCAACATATATGTCCTTGCATTTTGTGATGTGTTGTCTTTTACAAAGTTGTCAAATCCCTTTGTGTTATCTTCGACCATGTTGATACTCCATTTTAGCCCAACCTCCAATGGTGTTTATCTGTTCTTCCCTTAGCCAATATCTTATCGAGATTTTAAGAGCCGTTGTTCAACATTTGAATCTTCTTCATGTTCTCAATTAGCTCATACACAAGCTCCTTATTGACACAAGCACATTCCACAACTTGTTGTTTTTGTTTTCCAATGTATGTTTTTCAGATGCAGAGATGTCTTCTCTTTTATTTTTGCATCTTCTTCTTTAAGCTTTACTATCTGATCAAATTCGTGATCCTTATTGTTCAACACACAAAGTCTCTTCTGGTTTTCAGCAAGCTTTATTTGCAACTTATGTAATTTATCTTTCTTATCAACTAGTTCTTTCTTAAGCTTTTTCGTCTTAGACTCTAACCACATCTTTTCCTTGACCAATGCTAGATATTCTTGACTAATCTTCATCCAACAGAGACCAAAAACTCAACTCTCTTTTCTGTTCTCTCCAAAATATTTTAGCTAACCCTAAAATCTACCCCCTTATGCCTATATATATTAGATCCTAATATATGAGGCGTGTTCAATCTTTTCCTTTTTGATTGATACATCAAATCTTCGATTAAGGCAAACTCCTATATTTTCTCTGAATTTCTGTATTCTCCAACTGTTTGTGCCATGTTAGCTTCAGCACTCCTTAGAAAATTCCTGCATTCACATAATTTTACGTGCTAGACATCAACTTCATGTTCTAGATATTGACATCATGTTTCAGACATCGACATCATGTCCCCCGCCATTGCAGATAACTCTTCACAATTCATGTGTCACAACAAGATCGTTTACTCTTTCGGTAACTTTATATCTTAGTGAATGAATCAGGTTGCCGCCAAAAAAAAAAAAACATTCAGAAAAAAAAGAAGAAAAACCCTATTTTTATTTCAAAATGTAAGACAAACGTGACAATGTGTGATCGAAAACAGACAGGTCTGATGTAACCTTATTTTTAACAAAGAAAACTTCCATATTGGTTAAAAAAAAACCTTTTATAAGGTTGACCAATATATGTGCAATCTTAACTCGATTCAGAACTTAATATGTGGTTATTTTTTTAGTTATCGTATTCATGGAATCACCATTTAAAACAATTTATACTTTAGAATTAATGATTAATGTGATTTTAAATGGTTTTAAAATACTTAAATTAACATATTTTAGTTGGTAAATTCATTCAATCCCCAGTGTTTTCGGCCAAATTGGTAAAAAAAAAAAAATTGTCCTTTTTTAGTTTCCACATATTTTAGGTACAAATAAAGGAAAAGAAATAAAAATGATCTCAATATAAGACTTAAAAACATGGTAAACAAGCCAACTTTGGAACTATGAAATAAACAATTTTGAACTCAAATCTCATCAAACTCAATAGATTTGGATAACCACTTACTATAAACTTTTTAACGTATCTTTGATCAAATTCGACAGAATTACCACTCACATGTCAGTGATGGACTAATGGTTGGCAGATGACTCCCTCATTGATCCCTAATCGTCTCAAAATCTTAGATTTGACTGAACTTGACCTAATTTTTATTTCAATAATTTTGTTTCAGATATATAAAAAGGAGAATATTTACAACCAATGTTCTAAAATACGCTATGTGCTAGATGCTTACGATAGAACCATACAACATATAAACGAATATGCAGTCATTTATACAGAACTATATGGTGGATATATTTATGTATAAAAAAAATATAAACTTAAAATTTGTTAGTATATTCATATATAATCACATATATTATAGTAAAACTTCATTAAAAACAATATTCCATATGTTTTACTTTAAGTAATGTTTAAGTGATGTTTAGACAAATTGCACACGAATTAAGTAAAATTACAATCATCCGCCTACTTTTCGCAGACGGCACGATCTGACCTAGTCTACGAATCCAGACCAAGTATTCTTTATAAAAACTCATTTGTTTCGCACAATGTAGAGGACGTCTGACATTAGATTTGAATCCTCTTTTCTAACTCAAGACATGGGCACAGTCCCCAGACATCATTTAAGACATTAGTATTGCTGGTTTATAAAAATGAGATCTTATTCGAAGTGGGAGGAGTTTTCGAAGAAATATCTTACTCCGAATCAATAGTAACGCAAAATCTAAAAATTCGTCCGAACAATAGATATAATTTATTATAAATAATTTTTTTAATCCTATTTAATACAATATTAAATGAAATTATATAATAATAATGTGTTACTTGAAAACATATAACATCAATATAATAAAGGCTGTATTGTGTGTAAACAAGTTAAGACCACATTAATTTATTTTTAATTAAATCTATACTTGTAATAAACGGTTATATTAAACACAAAAAAACTAATAAAACGAATGGAGTATAATATAGTGCGACAGATGAGCTAATAATGACATTATTCATGAATGGCTGCTTGGTAGTGATTAAACAAATGTTTACATTAATTTTTAAATCTTAGTTGTCACAAACTCTATAATGATGCTTACATGAGTGTTTGGACAATAATAATAGCCTATTGTTTTTCTATACTTTTTAATTAGATGTTAAAGTTTCACGCCCAGCAGTAACAAATCGCCATGTGTACCTTATAAATAGTTTCTTATTACAAGATAAGTTTTTTTTTTCATATAAAAACAGAGATTATCATTAAGTATAATATTGTAAAAAACAATAATCAACGAAAACAATAATCAACGTGCTTAAATTTTCGTAGAGTTGTAAGATTTTCCTTTTCCTTGACTTATAATTTTACCGTAACTTGCATGTTTTTTTTTTCCACATACAGGAAATCTTACTTTTTTTATTCACAGACAATGTTATTAACTTTTTAATTACATTAGGGATAATTAGATTAATGCATAAAAGTATAAAACATAATTAGAAATAGACAAAAATTGGATAGAAGATCCATATTATCAATTTTGCCTTTTTGTTCACGCGGATTTATGTATTTATTTTGGAGAGTATTTATTATTTCTTCGTCAATTTTGACAGTATTTTATTTGTTTGAGAGGGATGGTGAAAGAGTGACTTTTGCCCTTGTTTTTGGCTGAGAGATTCCTTGATTTTTCAAAATTTTCTGAGGAATCAAAACCCTATCTGCCAATCACAAACCCTAGATTTTGTTCTTCCGAATTCTCTTTGATCTGTGTCGTCTTCGTTCTGATTTTGTTTCATACCCTTTATTTGATTATTTTGATTTCGATTCTGTTTCAGCTCAATTTTTGTAGATCAGATTTTGTAGAATCGAATTCGGTTTTTACTTGAACAATATTTTGTTGTTCAGCAATTTGGGTATTAAGCTTAAAACTCTTTGATCTGAAAATTGGAGTGAAAGCAATCGAATTTGAGTTTGGTCGGTCTTTGGGCGATTTCGATGGAGTGATTTGAGGGAGAAGAAGAAAGAAAACGGGAACGATGACTGGATTGGGTGTTCGATCCAGTAGCTACGGTTCCTTGGAGAAGACGGGACTTAACGGCGCCGTTTTGCCTATCCAGACAAGTACTACGACTCGTACCAAACCATCTAAGATGCAGAAGGAAAGAGAAGGTATTGTACATTGGATCTGCAAATTCGCAGGTCGTAAGAAAGTGGGCATGTTGCTTCTCTTCTTAATCTCAGCCGTTGTCTTCGTTCGCGTCCTTTACGTTGGAAAAGGTAATAGCTTTTATTCAGATCAATTTGAACATAGCTTGTGGAGTAGTTGAAACAATCTTAGAAAAGAGGAGTATGCTTGTGTGTTTTTTTGTGCCAGTGGGTTGTGTTTTTGGCTTAGAATTTGAGGAGTATTGTGACCGAAGGTTGTGTAGAGACGTGAGATCGTATTCGATTAATGACTGAGAAGGTTAAAAGAACACTACTTCGAGCTAATTTGAGTTAGAACATAACTGGTGGGATTTTGATTCAAGGTTATGAGCAATGTGACTTTAAATCATTGTGACTGTTCTTTTGCTTTTTGGAATCAGGTGAAGATGCTCGGGAAGTTCAAGTTCCTCCGAGTCTTCATTTCAATGGCAGTTCAGGCGTAAATTATTCCAACATTGTAGCAACAAATGAAGAGCAAAACACTAATATTCATAATCTATCTTTTGTTGGAAAAGATGTTCTAGTGTTCCCTCCTCCTCCTATGCATTTTCTTGGCTATACGCTTCCTCAAGGTCATCCATGTAACAGTTTCACCTTACCTCCCCCACCAGCAGACAGAAAACGAACAGGACCACGCCGTAAGATATAAATTCTTGGTTTTCAGTCTCCTTCCATTATTCTGTTTTTTGTTTTTCCTTTTCTGAGATCACTATAAGATTTAATGTCGTACAGACGTTTTGTAAGCAGCATTGGTTTGTTCTGCCTGGTTTTGATTTCAGCATGCCCGGTATGTTACCTTCCAGTAGAAGAAGCAATTGCCTTGATGCCAAATGCCCCGTCATTTTCCCCTGTTCTTAAGAACTTAACGTATATATATGAAGAACCACTAAACAGAGAGACAGAGTTTGGAGGGTCAGATTTTGGCGGTTATCCTACTTTGAAACATAGGAATGATTCTTTTGACATTAAAGAAACAATGAGCGTACATTGTGGGTAAGTATCTTTGTGGCTTTGTTTATTACTCTGTCTTCTTTTCTTCCCATCTTAGTAACTTTTTCGTGTTTTTATTGATGATTTTTTAATCAGGTTTGTCAAAGGGCCTCAACCTGGTCGAGGTACAGGATTTGACATTGATGAGGCAGATCTACTTGAAATGAAGCAGTGTCGTGGGATAGTTGTTGCTTCAGCAGTATTTGGTAGTGCTTCTTCACATGATACTTATCTATTTTGTAAACAATCTTTCTAGTCGTTTTGCCAATTTTGTGTTTTCTAATGAAGAATATCTCTCTTGTTTTCAGATGCTTTTGATGATGTAAAAGCCCCACAAAATATTAGTAAATATTCGGAGGAAACAGTTTGCTTCTACATGTTTGTTGATGAAGAAACTGAATCAATTTTGAAGAGAGAGCGGGGCCTTAATGGCAACAAGAAAGTAGGGATATGGAGAGTTGTTGTTGTTCATAATCTCCCTTATTCAGATGGAAGGCGCAATGGAAAGGTAAATTCACCTCTCTTATCTTTTGAATAAGAAAGGTTATGGACAAAATTATGCCTAAGTTAGTCCAAATTGAAACATGAACTTATTGACATGCTACATATTTTCCCTTATTTTCACAATCTTTCTCCAAAAGAACTGTATCCAAACTGGTGTAGCAACAGCCTTTCCGCTTTAGGTCAGGCTTGAAGTTGTTTACCCAGAGAGCAAACAATTCCTCTTAGAAACCCAAGAAAATCATATTTGAGTTACAACATTGATTTCACTGTACATGGCTTATTCCAATATGGACAGTGTACAGAGATAGATTATAAATGCCATTTATATGCGGATGCCTTGTTCTCTTGTAGGTGCCGAAGCTTCTTGTCCATAGACTGTTTCCAAATGCTCGATATTCTTTATGGATTGACGGAAAACTTGAGCTTGTCGTTGATCCATATCAAATTCTTGAGAGGTAGTATTCCCATTATTCTATCGCAACCATGTTCAATTGTGGTTAAAAATATTTTCATGTAGTCTCCCGCAGTTACCAAATACCGAACATCCCCGAATCATATTAGTGAATTGTTATGGTAGGAATCTGCTAGTTCCACCACTTTTTTCTTTCAAGTGAATTTCCTTAAGCAGCTAGCTATCTGTTCTTAATATTCCAGTAACGTTAAAAAAAATGTAATTGTACAGTTTGAGTTTAGAAGGCCTTAGGCTTGGTGATTCTGTTTCTGGGCTGCAGCATTCTGACTGACGTCACTTTTCTTCAGGTTCTTGTGGAGGAAAAATGCTACATTTGCGATCTCTAGACATTACAAGCGATTTGATGTCTTAGTGGAAGCAGAAGCAAATAAAGCTGCTGGTAAATATGATAACGCCTCTATTGACTTTCAAGTGGATTTCTACAAGACTGAAGGGTTAACCCCTTATTCTGTGGCGAAGCTCCCAATCACAAGCGGTATGTCTCTTTCGCTTACTCTTTCTAAAAGTCCGCTTTTGGAATCCAACAGTTTAATATATACACAACTCTGTGGTCGGGATATGCAGACGTACCAGAGGGCTGTGTCATTTTAAGAGAGCATGTTCCAATCAGCAACCTTTTCACTTGTCTTTGGTTCAACGAAGTAGACCGATTCACTTCTAGAGATCAAATCAGTTTCTCAACAGTAAGAGACAAGATTGCAGCAAAAACAAACTGGACAGTAAGCATGTTCCTTGACTGCGAAAGACGAAACTTTGTAGTTCAGGTGATTTCTTCTTTTCAAGTTGACTTGACCTAAAGAAAAGGCAGTAAAAGATCCTAACTTTATCACACCCCGTTTTATCGTACACTCAAATGCAGAGATATCATCGAGCAGAACAAGAAAGATTCACAAGGCAACGACCTCCGATACCTAATTTTTCTCCTCCACCGCCTTCACCGCCTCCACCGGCTTTAATCAGCAGCGATTTGCCTAGAAAACTGTCAAGTGGAAGAGCGGTTAGCACAACGCCGCCTAGAAGGCGTGGAAGAGACAGACGGTCCGGTTCAAGGGGTCACAGGAAAGCTAACTTGCCTGTAAGATTACCAGATTCAGCTTTAAACTGAAACATTCTCAAACCCCTTGCAAAGAGTTGGGTTCTTCTTCTTCTTCAACGTCACTCCCATCACCAAACCACACATTCCAATTTTACCACACAGTATGTTCTTTTGTTTGTTTCTCTATTGATTCTTAAGGATTCAAAATCATTTTTTTAATGTATATATATATACACGGACATTTTGTACTTGAGATAATAAATTATAGTTTTGAATTTTTGAAGAAAGTTAAATTTACCTAAGAGACCATCTGAGTTTGATTTGGTACTTGGTCTTTTTCTTTTCTTTTTTGTTCAAAAGAAAAAAATAAACAAAAACTGTAGTTAAATGAGATATGTTGTTGTCTTCTAACAAGGAAATG
This sequence comes from Pseudoturritis turrita, assembly GCA_900406555.1. Lineage (NCBI taxonomy): Eukaryota > Viridiplantae > Streptophyta > Magnoliopsida > Brassicales > Brassicaceae > Pseudoturritis > Pseudoturritis turrita. Next base: position 160,796 of record OVBL01000398.1, read on the forward strand.
ATCCTTATTGGATATTTATACTTGATAGCTCAATGTTTAATATGTACAAAAATTAAATGGGTCCGAAGAAATCATGGGTTTATTCAGAATATTTATGTAAATGTTTTCCTAGTGGAGCAGTATCCACTGTCCACAATATCATGTGCTGGGTCATGGGTAAAGCGATAATTCCTACTTTTAAGCACATTAATACATTAAACAAAGTTTTGTCTCGTCTCGTATATGGAAAGAGATTTTCAATTGTGACAAGGTTTCAAACTTTTTGTAGGAACATCACATGAATGGGAATTCCGGATAACTGTTAAATTAACAACTTTTAGAAATTAACAAGAGAAATTGAATCGTATAGCCATAAAAAAAATCGGGTTAATTAGGATAATGAACATCCTTGAAAGAAAAAAAATTGACTAATTTATTTTGTAGAAAGACGGATTTGTCTTTGAGAGGTCTATACTCTTATGACTCTTATGAAATTAAGCGGCATCTCAATGAAAATACAAATGTGTCAAATGATGTGACGTTAATAATATGAATAAATTGGCCAAATAAGACACATATAAAAACCAAACCTAAAATCTAACCAAACCCATCTTATGAATCAACATCCCAACTCTTCCTTTTAGGTTTTTTTGTTATATATATATATATATATTTTTTTTTTTTTGCTATTCCACAAATTCACCCTAATAATATCTACTTTTTACTCGCTATAATTTTTTTTTTTTTTTAAATGTCACTTTTGAAATACCACTTTTCAAAAATGTCATCTTTCTAAACTTTTTTCAAAAATACTATTAAATTATATAATTTATTCAACCTCAGTGAAAATTGAATCAAATTAAAATAATTTACTTCTTACCATGAGCCTTTTTACCATTAGACCACCGCTACTTGGTTGTCAATTTATAACTAATAGTTGCATTTTCTTTCTGGGCCATGACTATAGGTTCTATCATAAAGAGACTCGGATTAATTGAATTTTTCTCTTTACTGGTCCATGATTTTAGGTTCTATCATAAAGAGAAACCAACTTGTTGGTAACCAATAATGACCAAGTCTTTTTTTCTTTTTCTTCGTTAATAAATAATAAAATTCTATTTTGTTATTTACGTACACAATGAAATGCATGTGACTCACAGTAGTACAATAGAGTCAAAATCAGTAGCGTTATTGTTTTCAGGTCTGTAATAAAGTGAGCGTGGAAATATGCAGTCGTCGAAGAATATCTCAAACTTCATAAGTCACTTTTTATTTGGCTTATTATGAAATACACCACCAAGTTTGACTTGGTCTTTAAAGCTATAATATGATATAAAATAGCGTTTGATCGTTAAAAAATATATAAACAACTCCCAAATTGCAAGATAAAAAGTGAAAAACGTAACAAAGTTTTATTGGAGTTGATGGTCGGAGTGTTTAATCCTCCCTTCTCACCAAGAAACACAGTATTCGAACTTCCTATTAGTAGAAAGTTAAAGGATGGTCTAGAACCACTAGACCAAAGTGGAAAAAAGAACAATAACAAATTTTTAATTTGGTCCCAAATTCTTCCTATTACAGGCCAACAATTTCTTACAAAGAACCACCGAAAATTTGTTCCCTCTTATAAAATACTCTACTTGGTGAATAATGACGAGGCTCAGGTCAACTTTTTTTTAAACAAAGTTTTACTATTTTTTAAAGAGTGTTTTTTTGTTAACAACTTTATAATAATTAAAATTATAATAATTAAAACGGTTTATAAATTCAAACCAACGATACAAAATTTACATAAATACTGGCATACGAATATAATCGAGCACTTTGTGCTAACATGTTTGTCTTAGTATTCGAATAACACGGGATGAACGAGATAGAGAAAAAATAAACAACTCCTTACTCTTAACGAATTCTTCCAAATGCATTGAAAATGGAGGTCAATCCGTCGGTGTAGACACCATCCTCACCAGCTCGGAACATTCCGTTGCGAAAATTACCATTGACTTCTGCTCTGCGATCAGAATGAGTGCTTCTAATTCAGAATGTAGTGGAGAGATACTTATGCGTAAATTTCTAGCTCTCATAATTGATCTTTCTACATCATTTTGAAAGCAATGTCAGCCCATACCTGGAAATAAATCGGTCTCTTTCCTAAAGCTATCTATAAAACAATGAAATCATGTATAACCTGAAACTATCAAAGAGAGGACGATTTGTGGTTGTTCCAAAATATGATCTTCAATTTGTGCCATCTTCCAAGTAGTAACCTTACTTTCCGCAATCCTTAAGATCTCTTGTGTGTCTTTATCCCAGTATTTTAAACGCGACCTACTGGACGGCATCTGTGTACTACGCGGTGATCAGGCATCCCGATTTCAGACTATGCGGTGGTTTAGGCAGATTAAAATAATTCGGGCGCCTAATAACATCTAGGCGGACGTTACGCGGTCTAGACAGACGCCTGAATGGATTATAGGCGATAACTTTTTAGAAAATACAAAAAAATATTATAATTATATATTATTTTGTAAACTAATATTGCCTATCTTAAATAATTATTATTTTAATCTATAAACCTATTAAATTTTATTTATTTACAAAACAAGTTTAAACTTAAATATTTATCCTTTTTTACTTTTTAAAAAAATTATGTTTCTATTTTATTTATCATTTGAAATCATTTATATATTTTAAAACTATATTGTCTTTTCTATAATAGAGTTTATTGAATTTAATATATGAAGATATATTTTAACTTTTTATTAAACCAATAATATAGGTTTTATTAATTGTATATTAAAAACAAAGTATCTATAAATCTAAAAAAATTCGTCCGTCTAGATTCCGAATAAACGTCCGCGTATACAGTTAGGCGTTCATCCACCGCCTAGTGAATGCATAGCGCGTTTTAGAACACTGATTTATCCAAATTTTTTAAAATCTTATTGTTTTGGGCTTTGCAGATTTAATAATCCATGGAAAATTATTTTTTCTGGTTTTTAAAACAATGTTCTAAAATACACATTAGATTGTGGCCAGACATAGAGATTCCATACTATTCGAGAGATTAAAAATAAATAAAAATAAAGGTGCTAGAGAGCTCCCAAGCAGGTAAGGAAGAAGAATTATTACTAAAAAAAACTATTAAATAGCCATATAAAATAGAATTATCAATAGGGACACTATTAAAAAGCTTAATAAAATTACACTAATTTAAAAAAAAATTATGGGGGCAACTTTCCCTCACAAGCATCTGCCTAGGTAGCTGAAATAGTGATATATATATATATATATATTTTTATAACTAAGATTTGATCTAAATTTTTGATCACCCGAATAATTTTTCAGGATGAGTGTAGCCGTAAAATAATCCACTCACCGAAATTTTTAATGGATATAAAGCATGATACTATTTCGACTAACCAAATGAGAGTGGTTAAATAATTTCATGTCTAAGGAGAATCGATCCTTTCTAGACAACAAGGACAACTCATCCCCAAGTGGGAACTACTAACTCACTACCATGTAGTTACAAGTAGTGATTTAGACTGACGTTAAATGACACTCTTTAAAAAAAAAAATTTAATATAATTATATATTATTATGTAAGCATAAATTTTTAATTTTAAATAATTTTTGTCCTTAAACCTATTAAATGTTTTTTCTAACATGTATTATTTGAAGAAATAGTGGTAAATTTACATATTCACGTAAATTTTTAAATGTAATATTATATAAAGTTTTTTGGATATTAGAAAAAATTCATTTTTTGAAGAAGAATACATTTTTAGAATTTGAGACTATTTAGTGTTAAAGAATAAATTCACGTTAATAATTAAAAATAAAGTAATTTTAGCACATTACGTCAGATTTAGCACATTAGCAGTTGATGTAGAGTTATGTTCGCATAAGCATTTAATGATTTTTACGATTGGATAAATGGTCAACATCAAAACCTCTAGAGAGATATCCTCATAGGATTTCAATATGGAAAGAACTCTCTTTGGGATAAATGGTCATGGGATGGTCGCCAAGTCTGATTCCCCTTCTTGCTAGGTTCTCAACTGATTTTTATCACCACGTGACACCTAGCGATTCTTTATTCTAAATTTACCATGGACAATATTTATATTGTATATCACTTGGTAAAATAAGTTTACATATATATATATATATATATATATATATAAATATTTATATAGATTTATCTTTTAAAAATTACTATATTTATATTTAACGATTCATATTGTTACAAGTTTTAAAATTAAAATTTCGCGCAACGCGCGAGAGTATAAATCTAGTATAAATAAGAGTTAAACATTTTTTTACGGTGATATAGCAAAAGGAAAGATTTGCTACAATAACCCATAAAATATTTAAAATAGCCAAAATAACCTATTAAAAATTTAAAGATTTTCAAAATACATTTTTCCAATATTACCCTTAACCAAAGAATTTATTCATTTTCTTGCCACATAAATATTAACAACAATGATTTAAAAGAAAAAAAAATCAAAACACGTTTTTTCAACTCTAACTCAATTTTTTTATAAAAAAAAATAAATATAAATCATTTCATTAACAAAAATTGTGTATAACAGATCATTTTAAATATTTAAAAAAGTTAAAAAAAATCTGGAACCTATTTTTTTTTTTTAAATCCTTTACTATAAAAGAAATCTATTTTAAATAAAAAAAACGAAATCTCTTATATCTTTAACATTTACTAAAAAAAGAAAAATTAAATCAAAAATCTGCGCATTTTTGGCAGACTTTAAAATCTATCTAGTAGACTTATATTTAGTCTGCAGACTTGCATCAAGTCTAAGCATTTCTGGCAGATTTAAAAAATCTATATAGCAGACGTATGTTGAGTCTGTGGAATCTAGCAGACATACGCCAAATCTACGCATTTTTTGTAGACTTCAAAATTCTATATGATAGACTTATGTTTAGTCTACGAAAATGTAGTAGATTTGCGTTAAGTCTGCGATAAACATATGTTAAATCTGCGGACATCTGGCAGACTTACGTCAAGTCTATGTATTTTTGGCGGATTTCAAAAATCTATTCAGTAGACTTATTTTTAGTATGCGGATATCCGGAAGACTTACGATAAATTTGCGTAGACTTTAAAAATATATATGGCAGACTATTGTATAGTATGTGGAGAATGATAGATTTGCGACAAATCTACGTATTTTTGGTAGACTTCAAAAATATATCATACATACCTTTTTTAGTCTACAAATATTTAGTAGATCTGCGTCAATAATAGTTTGAGAATTATAAAAAATAAGTTATAAATAATAAAAAAATTGATGGGTTATTTTACCTATTTGAATTAAAAAGTGGGTTATCTAAAGTAATTTTCTCTAGTAAAAAAATATATTATTTTAATAGTTATTAATTACAAAATCAGAAAAAGAAAAAAAGTGGTATCAAAAACGGTATTGTCATCTATTTGTATATTACTATTTCTTACCACCACTATCTTTTACCGTTTCCATTATTTCGTTATTTCTTTCCACTAAAAGAATCTTATCACTTGATGTCACCGATTATATCCAATATTTTTGGCATCGTGTCCAATCGAAAATCTTTACCTCTTAAAATTAAAATTGAAAATCTTTACGACTTTACCTCTTAAACTTCAATATTTGAGCTAAAGTTATTATGTCACTATTTATAACCTAAGTATAACAATATTTCTACTTAATTACGTCAGTCTTCTCTTGTGGAAAATTTATCTTCTTACGTTTTATACCGACAACCATTACTTCCACACAAAAGAAAAGAAAAATTTAACTTTTAACACAGCAAAATATATTCAATCTCAAGTCTTTGTTTTGTCATTCATAATGTGTGTGTAGTAAGGTAGAGCAAAAATAACACGTCTCCTTTGAACATGATAAAACTTTAAAAGGACCATGTTTGATTGAAAAATCAAACTCCAATTACATCGTTTTTTTTTTTAAGTCGCAAACGTGACGTCCCACCATTTTAATTCCCCCATTCCCAGATAATGCGTCACACGATTCAAAACCACAAACAAACAAAAAAAAAACACATATTAATAATTGCTCTTTGGCCTTCTTGAGCCTAATAAGAAAAGCCAAAACAGAGGACAACAAAACACAGCAAACATCAAGAAGATGAAGAATTGTCTGTTAATCATAAACTGCATTATCCTCGCCATAGGAACATGTGGAGGTCCTTTGTTAACTCGTCTTTACTACAACAATGGCGGAAAACGAATCTGGTTCATGAGCTTTCTATCAACCGCTGGTTTTCCAATCATCTTCATCCCTCTCTTTTTCTCCTTCCTCCACCGCCGCAACCGCTACAACCGCAATGAAACCGCCGCGGCTGCAGAAAACGCGAAAAAGGAAGGGATGTTTCTCATGGAAACTCCTCTGTTCATAGCCTCAATCGTCATAGGATTGCTCACAGGGCTTGACAACTACTTATACGCATACGGATTAGCTTACTTGCCAGTTTCAACTTCGTCTCTCATAATCGGAACTCAATTAGCTTTCAACGCTCTTTTCGCTTTCTTCATGGTCAAGCAAAAGTTCACTCCTTTCTCTATAAACGCCGTCGTTTTGCTGACGGTCGGGACAGGAATCCTTGCGTTGCATAGCGACGGAGACAAGCCGCCTCACGAGACTCACAAAGAGTATGTGGTTGGGTTCCTAATGACTGTGGTTGCAGCTGTTCTCTACGCTTTTATATTGCCGCTCGTTGAGCTAACTTACAAGAAAGCTCGACAAGAAATCACTTACACACTTGTGCTCGAGATTCAAATGGTTATGTGCATCGCTGCTACTTGCTTCTGCCTTGTTGGGATGATCGTAGATGGCGATTTCAAGGTAAGAAACAAAAAAAATAACATTTTTTATGGTCTTGTTTGAATATATTTGGATGGATTTTGATTGATCAAAGATCTAAGACTCACAATATGCATATTTTTATGCAAACATTTCTTTAAATTATAGTTTTCTTTGATTTTATGATATATCAAGATTTGTTTTGTTTTTTGTTTTTGATAAGGATATATCAAGATTTTATTATGGATTTCCAAATTATAAGGAATATACCAAGTTTTTGCTCTTTTGTTTTATTATTGGAGAAAATCCATAAAATAATTTAAATATATACAATGTATTTTAAAATCATTAATTGAATAAACACCAAAACGGTTCTATTGGTATGTGTATTTTAAGAAAATTTCCAAATAAAGCAAAGAGTATTTATTATATATATTTTAATACAGATTTCCAAATATACACGAGTTTTTTACTTAAGATTTGTCTTTTGTATTTTGATTAGAAAAGTTCTTGAGATTTTGTTCAGATCCTTATCTTGTATTTTAAAATCATTAGACATGATTTCAATTTGTACATCAAATCATTTACTGAATAACATAAGATTAAAAAAATAACACATAATTTTCCAAATCAATCCAATAAACCGCCTAAATTTTTATTTTATCATTAAGTATATAACAAACAAATTATGATTGGATCTCAAAATATCAACCCAAATCATCCAATCAATTAAAATAATTTTTTTCTTGATATATTGGCAGGTGATAGCAAGAGAAGCAAGAGACTTCAAGATTGGAGGTTCTGTGTTTTATTATGCATTGATTATGACCACAGGAATAGTCTGGCAAGGATTTTTCTTAGGAGCCATAGGGATTGTGTTCTGTGCATCATCTCTAGCCTCTGCTGTTCTCATCAGTGTTCTGCTTCCGGTGACGGAAGTCTTGGCCGTCGTTTGTTTCCGGGAGAAGTTTCAGGCAGACAAAGGTGTGGCTCTGCTTCTATCTCTTTGGGGGTTCGTCTCTTACTTTTACGGCGAGTTTAAATCTGGCAAGAAGGTTCTTGACAAAGCTCAGCCACCGGAGACAGAACTGCCTCCTATTCCAGTTAGTGATTCTGTTGTTTGAAAAAGTTTTAAAGTCTTTTTTTGCTTTTCTATAACCGAGCATTTCGGTTAATATATTTTTGTCTTTTTATATATACAGTGTGATTATGTATATTTTTAGTGTGTTTGTGTATAATTAAATGTATTATTGTCTATGTATGATGAGAAATAATAAATAAAAATAATTTTGCTAAATTTAATACATACGATCGAAATTTCGGTGATTGTGGTTTCTTCTCTCGCCATTTTGAGTAGTTCTCCTTCTTCGCATGTCCCTGTAGTTTAGCTCCGGTTAGTCTTTTGTCCATCCTCAGAGATTTTGCCGGAGTAGAAAGACTATTGGAGGCGAACTTTTGCTTTCGCTTGACAAGGTTTTGGTCAATGCTGCTTGTTGTGTTTAGATGTGACTTCAACTCCGGGTTCAATCTCAGGGAGTTTGGCTTGTTTGTGTCTTTTGTTTCATGTCTTGGTTGCTCTGGTTCTCTAGTTCTTGTGTTGATCTTTTAGGTATCTTGTCGGTTTTGATATCTTGATGTTCTTGAATGAGTTCAGTGTTAACCGATTCGAGGTGGTTTGGCTCCTTGTTTTCTACTTATAAGACTTGATCGATGTCTGATCAATTCAAAGACTTCTACCGAAGCGGACAAAGGTCGTGTTTTCGACATCGCCGCTTCTAGAAAAAGAGTGGAGAACTTGATGCTTTGTCTTGGTTCCTTTTTGCAGGATTAGAAGTTTAGGAATCCATGGTTTATGAGGTAGACTTGCTTCGCTATAGGAAAAAATGTGGGTCGTATGTTTTGGACTCATATTGTCCATTTCGATTAACTTAGATCATCCAGTTGTTAGGAAACTTTGGTTGATAAGACTTGTTCATTTAGATATTGAGCCTATGTCAATGTCTTTTGTTTTTGTTTTTGGCTTTGTTCTCAATTATCCTTAATTTTTACTTTGTTTGTAGGTATTTTCGTTTGATTCTCTTTTTTGAGCTTAACTTCCGGAGATTTAATGTTTTTCCGCCGGATTAGTTTTCGGGATTAGTTGTTATAAGTTCCGGTTTTGTATTCCTTTTTGTATTCCACCGTGGTTTTATAAAATACTAGATTAGGACCTACGTAATACGCGGAATTTTAATTATAATTTATTTATAAATAATAAAAAACAAAGTAAAACACCTGTTGTCGGTAATCGATTAAATTTAATAAATATAAACTTTATGAAAATGTAAGAAATATACGTTAAATCTTGTTGATGTAAATATTTAGATTTTGATTGGTTACTCGCACACTTATTTTGGATGTTGATTAGTAACTTCGTTTCAAACTGGATTTCATCTCGCAATACAATTCATCTACTTTTCCATCATATTAAAACCATATTTTTACTCCATGTGTTCCTTGTCAATCCGTAATACCCAAAATTTTCATATCAAAATAATATATGCATAATGTATTCTATCAAATTTATGTTTATATATGTCATTAGTATTAAACAAATAGTAAGAAAATTAACAAAATATATTAGTAAGAAAATTAAAAAGTATTATTAAAAATATATGGAAATTATATCAAAATTAAAATTTTGACACATGTCGTAAACTCATGAATATCAATTTTTTCATATGTCACACTAATACTTTAGAAATTGGAAATAATTTTTCTTATTTTTCTTTTTTTAGTCTTTTTGATTTACTATTTCCTTTTATTTTTTTAATAATATGTCTTATTTTTTTTTTTACTATTATTTTATTTTAGTTACACTACAATTAGAAATAATTTGTCTTATTTTCCTTTTTTTAGTCTTTCTGATTTAATATTTTTTTTTAATAATATGTCTTATTTTTTTGTTTTTAGACTATTATTTTATTTTAGTTACACTACAATATGATTTAATAAATAAATAATGTAGAAAATGAAAATTTATATTTTTATATTAATATATTGACATGTGAGACACAATCTCAATTAAAATTAACACATGTTACGATCTGGTGAATTATGATTTTATCTACGTGTCACGCTCAAAGCACATCATGCTTTATATAATAACTAGGTAAATGATCCGTATATATGCGGGTTTGTAATCTAATATTTTATAATCTGTAAAAAAAATTAATCAATTAAAAGTAGAAATCAAAATTAAATCACTCGTAAAAATAAATAAAATAAAATTGAAAACGCTGATGCAAAACCACTAATTCAGAAGTCTAACATTTATTTATTTACTTTGATTATTTTATTATTTGATTTTCAATTAAATTTTATCACATACTTTCAAATTATTAGTTTTCCTATTCTATTTGAATTAATATTACTTTTTAATCCATTTTTTAAATCTTGATGAATTTATTCTCTGTTTTAGTCGAATTATTTTGACTCCTTTAATATTTTATAAACCGCATAAAAAAAAAAATCATATCATCCGTAAAAATTAAGAAAATAAGATTGAAAACGTCGATGTGAAATCACTCATAGAAAAGCCTACAAATTATTTATCGATTTTGATTCTCCTACTTTTTTTATATTAACTGAATTTTCAATTATTGTTTTTCACATATTTCTAAATTATTAGTTTTTCCTATTCCTATTTAAATTATGTTTACTTTTTTATTATATAACTAATCATATATCTTTTTTTTAACTTTTGATAAATCGATTTACGTATTTTTATTTGAATTAGACTTACTCACATTTTTTAATCATATTTGAATTTTTCTTTTTCACTTATGAATCAAGTATTATCTTTCTTCCAATGAAAAACGAATTATATGTGTTTCATCATTTGGTTTCTTACTTTTTATAATTTTCACAACATGAAAAACTTTCAAAATAATTTTCTTCTCATACATCAATTTTACAGTATTTAGGATGCCTACGTAGTGGTAAGTCTTTAAAAAAATCACAATAAAATGTACATTTTTTAGTCTGATTTCAAAATATAATGATATTAGATTTTTATAAATGGAAAAATTTACTTTGACATGTGGCTAAAGTTGGAAACAAAATTTTAGAAGAGGTTATTGAAATTTTAAATTGCTTGGTGGGAAGATCGAGAGATTACAAAATTATTTAAATAAATGTGAAATATTATAATCCTTAAAGATTTGGGTATGTAAACCTAATTCTATTTAAAATATTTTTACACGTGTATTTAATATTCTAATGAGAAAACGTGTTTGATTTTTTTTGTCATATCTATTTCTATTTAAAATCAAAATATATGTAAGCGTGTATATATGTAGCTTATTTACCTTTTTTTTTATAATTTTCTACCATGTACCGTGGTCCACCTGTGAACGAAGATGGAAGAACTATTCTCTTACCTAGTTTTTTCGAATCTGCATCCCCTTGTACAACTGCATCACATACATTATTGTAGAGATCTGCTCTAAGCTTTTTCTGATTATTATGGTAAAAATTCATACGTTCTTGTTCGATTGCAGTATATGCATCAACGATGTATTAATGAAAAAGATGACCTGGACGAACTATTATTCCTGGAGATGTTAATCTTGTATGTATTTGGTATGCATAATACTCTCGCATTGTAACATATGATCTTTTGGTAGCATATCCTTGGGAACTATATGGAATGCTTTTCTCACTATAACTTTGTTCACCATATGCAAATAACAAAAGATATTGTAGTGACATATACAGTGGATGTAAAATACTTATCCACTTAGGTTTATCCATTTTAGGATGCACTATTATATCCCTGTCACAGTTTGGAATAGACATGTCACCCACAATAAGTCCAGCAATCTCGTCTCCTTGTGGAAGGTAAAACCGTCTACCACGCTCTTTGTTTTTTATTAGTCTAATTGAGAATTCTTCACTTGTTCCAGACTCATATCTATCTCTAGCCATTCTGAACACTTTAGCTAATTCGTTGTACGCGTCAACCATTTTAATCAATCTGCTTAAGATATCTTCATCCAATTCATTTTTCTTTCCTTTTGTTAGTGCGTTGAGACGGTTTTGTACATCGTGAAAGGTATCATATATGTATAGCTGCGCAAAACGTGGTATATCTCCTTCTTCTGGTAGCAGAGATCCAATTTTATCGTAATTCTGACCATGCATACGAAACGTGTAAGGACCATTTCCTGAATTGATATCGTAGTCAATTTTTCCTCCCATTGATGTAAAAGCAAGCATTGAATTGTATGCTCGTATATTGTTACGAAACGATGTTGACTGTGATAATAAGTAATCTAAGTAAGCTGGAGGTTTCCGAGATGGCGACAACACAGCCCTTCCTTGCTGACAGCAAATCGAAAATTTCAATTGTTTTCCATTCAGTTTTAGACTTTCAGATTTCCACATTAAAGCCTCGCAGTAAGTACATGTCACCAATTCGTTGATTTTTTTTTGACTATTTTTATGTATTGCTGTAGAAACTACAAAGAATAATATCATATTTGAGTTGAAAAAAAAAGAAATATTCGTATTGAAAAATATTATGTTAACATTGTTGGAATATAATTTATGAGATTCGTACCACGATTGTATTGTCTCTTTCTTCTTAGACATCGCTATTTTTTCTCGGCTACATTCTTATCAATGTTTTTTTCCTCGTATGCATTGCCATCAGAACTATTTTGAGATTTACACTCTTCTATAAGATTATCTTGCAAGATCTCTGCATTTAAATTTGATGGGCTTGACTGCTTGCTAGTTCGAGCTACCTTTGCTCTTCTGTTGTGAATCCTGCAATATATTTTTGTTAGATGAAAGTCAAGTATCAATTGGGGGTTTTTTTTATTGGATATAAAAACGGTTCTTACCAGTTTCTAAGTTGCTTAGTTGTAATTTCAGAACCCTATATTTTGTAAAGTAAGGTTAGAGAAATAAAATTTAAAATATATATCAAACGAAATTTGAGTTTTATACTTACACACTGATTTAAATTGTGTACCCATGTCTGAAGTCTAACTAAATTCAGTCGCATATCAGGTTCATCTATAAGTGCTTTCTCGATCATAGCAATCTGATCGTCATTCATGATACCTCGGTTTCTTTTGTTCATTGATTTTTCTATTTTTTCGCTAATTTTGTTATTCTCTGTGGTGGTGTTGTTTAATGCCACAATTGAGATTTAAACTTTATGCAATGTTTGTTCTTCTTTTTTCAAATAGCATTAGGTAACTAAACTTTTTACTTTTCCCCTGAAAAAGAATAGCATATTCCCTTTGCCAATAGGATTAGTGATTTTTTTTTTTTTAAATTAATATGAAGGGAACTTAAGTATTTTATTATATAGAGGTTAATAATATAGATATGATTATAATATTCTGATGATCCTTTTCTTTTAGGTCGTAATTAATTCGAAATCAAACATCTAATCTTATTAAAAATATTAAGTTGTTTCTTAGTATGATTCGGAAATATAATGGCATCAAAACTTTTGAGATCAGGCTACTTTGTTTATTGTTTAATGAAAAAACCTGATTAATATAATAAATCCAGGAGAAAACGACAAACAAAATAAAATCACTAAGTTCAAATTATCGTTTTCTTAGTATATATAAAAACCTATCTTATATAGCGATGTAAGAGAGTAAAAAACTATCCTATTTATTATTATAGAAAATTAAAGATCGATTCAGCCTTCAGTTCGTGATTTCTTTCGAACAACTCCGATTGGTTCTTCATGCTCTTCGTAGTCTTCACGTTTGCTTCCACAATTCTGATTATCCGAACTTGTCTAAACATAAAGACAAAAAAGCGTTGTTAAATTAAATAATATAATGAAACGATATCTTGCAAAGGAGTATATTAAGATATTTTACCTTTAAATGGTCGAGAATATCTGAAACTGTGAAATTTTGATATGATGCCTCAAAATCTTTTTTTTTTTAATTTTAATCTCGAACAAATAATTTTCTCCTACGATTGACTGCACACTTGTGGGAATGTCTTCCAACACTTTTTCGCCAGAGTTATTCTTGATCTGGTTTAACAATATAAATAATTCTTACGTCTTCAGCTGTTGTTCCAATGATTTTTGAAGTAGCTTCATTAAATAAAACAAATGTTGCAGAGTCGTTTCCATCATCTACTATTACTTCAATTCTGAAGCTGAAAAATAATAGATTTGTTTTAGTTAGTTAGTATATATATATATATGAACAATAAATAAATAAAAAATACAATGAATAATAATACCTCAAAACTCCAACGGATTGTGATTTACCACATTTTTTGCATATAGTGAAGATGTTGACTTAAGCAATTTTGTTGAGCATGATATGTAATTCCAACCACTACGTAATACAATATCAGTAATAGTTGCTTTACACACAAATATCTTGTCCTGCGTTTGATAAGTTTGCAAATATGTTAGAAATATGTTAATATGAAAAAAATTAAGTAAGAGATGCTGAAAATTTATTTTGTTTAAATAACTATATAATTAAAAATAGTTGTATTACCTGAGGTTCATCAGATGAGATAAATTTCCAAATATCATTAATTGAATGTTGAATTTTAGAACGTTTATTATTCATTGAATGATGTTCAATCATACCGCCAGATTAACTGAACAACCACTATCGTATTTCAAACTAATTGAATATAATAAATAATTAGTTTAGTAAATTTATTTAATCTTAATTAGTAAATTATATTAAAAAAAAAACTAATAACATATATTTTTCGAAAGGCAATAACAGAATCAAAATCTTGATTTAAATAGAATTTAGTTCCACGAGATGCCGAAAAACGAATTGCACCTTGATGCATCTTAATCAAAACACTTGTCATAATCATAACGGTGTTGTCACTTTTAATCCCACGATATTTATCTGATATTTATCTTCAAATTGTTCTGCTTATTCTGCCCATATCGTTGCTTGCTGGTATTTCAATTCCACTGTTAATTGAATTGAAAAAAAACAATACTAATAGATTAAAACTGAGGGAAAATAATATTTTAATAGATGCATCCAACTAATATACAGAGAAAGGTAGATTCCAATTTTAATTAATATAGCCGCCAATCGGGAAAAAAAAAACAAAACAATGGGTGTAAGCAAAACAAAAACAAAATCGAGGCAGATGAAAATAATATCTAAAGGAATAAATCATACCTTTCTAATAATAAAGTCAAAGTAACTTTTCTAACCGTTGATGTATTGTGCGTACGGACATCTGATTTTTCCATCTCTTTAATATATCCGATTACATCTAAGAAAACAAAACCAATGTTAAAAATATATAATAGTATATATAAATTTAAATTTAAAAGTTATAAATATACCGTATAAATCATCTTGCATATCTTTCAGTTTGGCAAAATTATCGTAATTTTGAAATCTAAATTTTTCTAGAGATATTTGACAAAACTTTGTTCCATGCAGGCAATTGTTGTTCTTTCGTTGAATCTTATCAGGAATTTGTGGTCGGAAATTCGGTAGCTTTTATTGCAATCTTGCAAATTAAAATTACAAATTTCAATAAGATTTCCTTTACATAATTGATTCCCAAATTTTGCAAGAAGCGAATGATGCACAGAGCCTTGAATAGTATTTTCCTGCGATAAAATAAAATCAAATTGTAATTAGACATTAATCAAGTAATCAGTAATACATTAAGATTTTTATTGATATAAAATACAAATACGCTAACCTTTTCATCAAGTAATAGAAAGTCCATTCCTATAAACTCATTATTTTTCTTAAAATTTCTCGCTTCCCACTTTCTGATAAGACGTACTACAATACGACGATAAACACGTTTTTTATTTAACTGGTCTAATGTTAAATAATTGATATTTTTCTTGGATTGAGTAGTCATTGTTTCTGTGATGATATCTAACCTATCGAATAAGAAAGTAATCGATGAAAAATCTACACAAAAATTTGTGGATGAGATTATTGAAGTTTAAAATTGCTTGATGAAAAGATTGAGAGAGCACAAAAAGTTATTATATAAAAGAAAATTTTTATAATCCTTGAGGATTTGGGTATGTAAACCTAAGTCTATTTGAACTAAAAATATTTTGACATGTATATTAATTAATATGACACATGTCAAAATCTAATTGAAAAAAAAATTAACACGTGTCAAAATCCGATCGACCGACGGCCACTTGTCACGATATTTTATTTGTCTTTTATTTCTTTTCACATGTTATAAAATAATTAATTATAAATCCGCATATATGCGGGTTTGTAATCTAATATTTTATAAACTGTAAAAAAAATTAATCAATTAAAAGTAAAAATAAAAATTAAATCACCCGTAAAAATAAATAAAATAAAATTGAGAACGTTGATGCAAAACCACTAATTCAGAAGCCTAACATTTATTTATTTACTTTGATTATTTTATTATTTGATTTTAAATTAAATTATATCACATATTTTCAAATTATTAGTTTTCCTATTCTATTTGAATTAATATTATGAATTTATTCTCATGTTTTAGTTGAATTATTTTGACTCCTTTAATATTTTATAAACTGCACAAAAATTGAAAACAAAATCATATCGTCCGTAAAAATGAAAACAATAAGATTGTAAACGTCGATGTGAAACCACTTATAAAAAAGCGTACAAATTATTTATTGATTTATATTCTCCTACTTTTTTTTTATATTAACTGAATTTTAATTAATTTTTTCACATATTTCTAAATTATTAGTTTTTCCTATTCCTATTTAAATTATGTTCACTTTTTATTATGTAACTACTCATATATCTTTTTTTAACTCTTGACAAATCAATTTACGTATTTTTATTTGAATTAGACTTACTCACATTTTTTAATTATATTTGAATTTTTCTTTTTCACTTATGAATCAAGTATTATCTTTCTTCCAATGAAAACGAATTATATGTGTTTCATCACTTGATTTCTTACTTTTATAATTTTCACAACATGAGAAACTTTCAAAATAATTTTATTCTCATATATCAATTTTACAATATTTAGGATGTCTACGTAGTGGTAAGTCTTTAAAAAAAACCACAATACAATGTACATTTTTTAGTCTGATTTTAAAATATAATGATATTAGATTTGTTTTAAATGGAAAAAATTATTTTGATATGTGGCTAAAGTTAATTGGAAACAAAAATCTTAGAAGAGGTTATTGAAAATTTAAATTGCTTGGTGGGAAGATCGAGAGAGTACAAAATTGTTTAAATAAAGATGAAATATTATACTCTTTAAAGATTTGGGTATGTAAACATAATTCTATTCAAAAAAATTTTACACGTGTATTTAATATTTTAATGAGAAAACGTGTTTGATTTTTTTGTCATATCTATTTCTATTTAAAATCAAAATATATGTAAGCGTGTATATACGTAATTTATTACTTTTTTTAATGAATTACTAAAATAAGTTAATTGGAAAATGTTGAGATATGTTGTTTTTATCGAATAGGAGAGCAATTGATGGTTTTTCTGATAAAAAAACTGAAATAAAATTTGTGGAAAATATTATTGAAATTTGAAATTTTTTGGTAAGAAGATTGAGAGAGCACAAAAACTTGTTATATAAAGGCAAAATATTATAATCTTTGAAGATTTGAATATGTAAATCTAAGTCTATTTGAATTCAAATTTTTTTTTACACATGTATTAATTAAATATTCTAATAAGAAAATTTTGAACCATAATTCATCTTCATAAACGTAAAAGAAAAGAGGGGGAAAAAATGGTTGCACGAAAAAACAAAACCAAGACATATAGTAAAGTCAATATTTATAGGAATAGACCATGCTTATCAACTAATTATTTTAATGAATTATTTATTAAAAACTAATTACTTTTTTTGATAAATGTTGATTTTTATAATATACTTGATAAATATAAATATATAAATTTAAAAAGAAATAAGATTTGTATGACACATGTCAAAATCTAATTGGAAAAAAAAATTACATGTGTCAAAATTTGATCGACTGGTTAACACATGTCACGATCGTGTTAATTACGAAATTTGACGCATCAAATTTATATAATAAGATAATAAGATTTCGGATAAAAAAAATTACACACAATCGAAATTTGTAACCTACTAGTTTATTGGGCCTGGTCCCATGGGTAAAAACAAATCTTGGGGTCCTTTATTAGCAATTTTTGAAAAAAATTGTTCATTGATATTTGGGTAGTCGCACCTTTGCCCTACCTGTTTGGGCCGGGCATGTAGTTTATAATAGTGGTAAGCTGGTAATGTGGTGTTATAATTCTGGTTTAAATCTGGTATAATTCTAAAGTGAATAAAAATAAAATATAATATAATTATCAAATGGCTAAAAATCTACAATTACATATAATTAAAAAATTGGATAAACATGAGAAAATATAAGATTTTCTGATAAATCTCAATATAATCTTGAATTATATATATTATATATATCTTTAGAAATTCAATAAAGTTTTCGAATCCTTGTGCTAAACAAGAATCAATAGTAGTTCCACTTGATAAATCTTCTAATTATAGAGAGAATGATTAACTAGGAAACCATTCTTAATGTCATTCCACTAAATTTAGGTAAAAAATATACATCTAATTTCAAATTGTTGACCCAAAAAAATTTCCAATTTCATATTGGAAAATATGTAAAAAATCAGGGTATGGGATATGGATATTACCGGGCAATGAAGATAACTAACTGTTAGCTAAATTTGTGGAGACAAAATAGGAAAAAATTAGAGGCTCGCTAGCTCAGATAAAAAAATAAAAAACAAAGATCAATCAAAGACAAAATCTACAAAACAGAAACCATCTTTGGGCAAAAAAGACAGTTAGTTAACTTATTGTTCTTTGATAACTAATTCCTTCAAACACAAACCCTAAAGCTTCCATAGATTGTTTAGAAGAGAAGGCAACAAGAAGACAAAAAGAATGGCGACAAAGGCTCTTGTGATCATAAACTGCATAATTCTAGCCATAGGAAACTGTGGAGGTCCTTTGATCATGCGTCTCTATTTCAACAATGGTGGTAAAAGGATTTGGTTCTCTAGTTTTCTTGAAACTGCTGGTTTTCCGGTTATCTTCATTCCTCTGCTTTTCTCTTACCTTAACCGGCGCAGAAGAAACAACAATGGAAACGAAAACATAAGTTTCTTTCTCATCAAACATCGTCTCCTTATGGCTACTCTTCTCGTAGGCATTCTCTCAGGTTTTGATAACTACTTGTATGCATATGGAATAGCTTATCTACCAGTTTCAACAGCTGCTCTTATCATTGCTTCCCAATTAGCTTTCATAGCTATCTTCTCATATTTCATGGTTAACCACAAGTTTACTCCTTTTACCATCAATGCTGTTGTCTTGTTGACTGTTGGAGCTGCTGTATTGGGAATGCATACCGAAACCGATAAGCCCGTTCACGAGACTCACAAGCAATACGTTTTTGGTTTCTTGATGACTGTAGCAGCTGCTGTTATGTATGCTTTTATCTTGCCATTAGTTGAACTTGCTTACCAGAAAGCTAAACAACCCATAACCTATACCCTCGTGCTCGAGGTCCAGTTGATTTTGTGCTTCCTTGCTTCTTTTGTGAGCCTCATCGGTATGTTTGTAGCTGGTGATTTCAAGGTTAGTGAGTGTTTTGAAACTTAAGAACCTGCATAAGAGTTTAAAACAGAGAGATGTTTTTACTAAATCCTTCGATTTTTTCTTTTTTGTAGGCTCTACCGATAGAAGCAAAAGAGTTCAAGCTTGGGGAGGCAATGTTTTATGTGGTGGTTGTGATCTCAGCCATAATATGGCAAGGTTTCTTCCTGGGAGCAATTGGATTAATCTTCTGTGCATCTTCTCTCGTCTCGGGTATTATGATATCGGTTCTTCTGCCAATCACAGAGGTTTTAGCTGTCATTTTCTACCATGAAAAGTTTCAAGCAGAGAAAGGTCTTTCTCTTGCTCTCTCCCTTTGGGGTTTTGTCTCTTACTTTTATGGTGAAATCAAATCCGACAAGGATAAGAAGAGAATCCAGCAGGAGACAGAACCGTCTTCTTTGTCTAGAACCACAAGTGAGTGTTGAAACTAAACGAAGCTTAGTTTTTATTAGAATAGACTATATAAAGTTACTGATCTGAATTAGATTTAGAGGATGTTTTAACAAACTTGGAACTATGCCAAAAACACAATTCTAAGAAGCTTTTTCTTTTTATTTAACTGCTTTAACTTGTTGAGCATATCTTGTTTTGCCATATCAAATGAAGTTTGTGATATAGAATATGGGGGTCAAAAGAATCTCTAGATGATCCTTCTATTATGCTGTTGAACTGTTTGTTACTCCAGCAATAGATGAAATTAGTCTCTTCTGTTGTCTTCTGTGGAATGCTTTCCGCTTTCATCGCTCATTGTGCTTTCATCCCGTTAACTTGTTCAACAATATCAGCAGCAGCACCATTATTGAGAAATCGCGTATGAGCTGAGGGCCCGTCCAATTCCACCTGTAAGTTCAACCAGTAGAGAGCTTCTGGTAAAGCCTGTTTGGTTCATTTTCATGATTATTCATTACAATAGCGAACAACAATCCACCAGTGAGAGGAGATAATATTCAGTTGAAATCAGAACGTAAAGGAAAAATCTTAAGACATGCCCAACAAATCTTATAGCTTTTTCTCTAACGGTGTACCTTTACACTGTTTCCCCCTAGAGCTTCTAGTTTTTGAAACTGAAATACACACTATTGTTATACCTATTTATCTCATTTTCCAACTTTGTATGTTATCTACATATCCTCCTCTTTTTCTAACTCTCGTTTCTAGCAGGCATAGAAAATCCACCAGTAACAACATATAAGCATCATTGATTCTTGTAATCAACTAGGAGTCTAGGTGAATTTTGATAGAAATGCATTTGGGTCTACATGGTAAAAATAAGAATGTACTCACCAGCTTCCTTCAGCGGAACCGCTCAATTCATTGTTAATTTCTTCCTTTGCAAACTCTTCCAGTATAGCACGCTGACGTTCATTAACTTCACTAGAGAATACCGGAAAAAAATATACACAGCATATAAATTCCATATCAACATTAGCACATGGAATCTCTTAAAACATGGGAATGGCAATAAGAGAACCTAACACATCCACATGCTACCAGACACCACGAAGCTGATCAAAATCAACAAGAATTTCTAGAATCAGATTTACAGGACAAAGAATTCAAGATCAGAACGCAAAGTAACAGATAGCAACGAAAACAAATCAAACTTCCCAGGGAAATTGTTTCAAAAACCTCAAATTTTGAAGCAACAAAGTGTCTTGTCCATTCCAAACAGCAGCAGAATTTTTAGCATAGCATAATGTGGTTGTCTCCAACAAATTTATTACTTGAACTCTAAGTAGAAGAAATCTTACGTAGGAAAGTTAACACGGAAGCGCACATATTGATCTCCTTGATCTACAAAAAAGCCTTTCTTCGGTAGCCCTGCAGAAACTCACCTCTTAAAAAGAGTACAAGCAAATAAAATAAAAATTGACTATCTAGGCTGATAATTAGAGTACCTTTGCCTCTTAAAACAACAAGTTGACCAGGCTGAGCCCCCTTTGGTATCTGCAACAATTACAACAAGGCACCTCTATTATCTCTAAAGACTTGAGATTTAAACCCTCCTCTCGGTGAGAGGATAGAAACCAACTTGAACTCAGGTACAAATGGTAAATGCCAAATTGTATAGATATAAATACAAAATATAATATCGATATCCTTGGGAGATGAATCTTACATCTAGCTGTATCTTGCCTGACAGTGTCGGCACCTCAACTTTGCCTCCCAAAATGGCCTGTCAAATAATATTTATAAGACATGTCTAATATGGCTCAAGGGAGCAAAAGTAGAAACAACGTGAGCAATAAGACATGAAAGGATGCATCATATTGGACTAATATTGGTAGCGTTCGGTAAAAAGCAGTTAGTAATCAAAGCTACTGAAAAGAAAAATCCGCAGCCAAGATTCTATAGTTGGGTGGCAAAAACTGCAGCAGCATGCACTTGAGTTTTATGACTGGGTGCCATCAAATTGAATAGGAACTGCCGAACTGATATGCCACATTATCTAGTTAGAGGACAAGCGCATTACATACATAATGATAAAGATGCCATTAATATTATTATACTTAGTCCTCCAGAGGCTTTATTTTGTCATAGAAGATGCCTAAAATATGTTACTGCAGAGCTTTATCAGCTAGCAGTTATGGCTTTTGACCACAAAATGTCACCATGCAGGAAAATTCAGGAATCACCAGTGTGCTTACTTGTGTGAAGCTAATATTAGCATCCACATAAATATCTGAACCATCCCTAGAGAAAGTCGAATCATTAGCAACCTGTGAGCAGAAGAAGATTAGATACTTGTCATCAAGGGAAAATACACATGCAGCAAGACCCTAGGCAAGAATGATGATAGAACTTAGGACTACTTACGGATCTTACAAGATAGCATAAACAATCTATTCACTAGTTGTAATAACTGTTGGTTATATAGTGACAACCAGGACAACAAACACAATAGAGTAGCCATCACATGTACACCTGTGGAAAATGCTGTAGATTATTTTGGAATGAATGCATTTGAAGTCAATATATGACTTATATAACATGACTTTTACGCTTGCATCAACTGTCTTATCTCTTAGACTAAATTGATCATCTTAAGATGAGACTCATACGGTAGATAAGGGTTTGATTCGGAACTTCTCTAAGCACGTCTTAGGAAAAGTATAAAGGTACAAACTTGAAGAAAATACAGATGCTTTTAACGAACCTTTAATTTGATATACAAGTTCCCAGGTTGACTTTTTCTTGATCTAACATTACCAGCACCTTCGATTTTGATCATAGCTTCAGACTCCACCCCTGTGGTCAAGTAAAGAGAGAAGAGAGCAAATTAAATTTTGACAGAATCATGTCAGCAAACAGCAAATCCACTATCTGGTCCAGCAAACTTATGTAAGATGATAAAAATCACAGTTCCAATTCTTTGTTTCCGTCTCTGCTGCAAATACCAAGTGCAGACAAAAGACAATTAACCAGGAAATGCACATCGCCAAGCATAATCAAAAGAAAAGAAAATCCAGCCATACGATAAGTATGACCAATATTCAAATTGGGAAAACATCTAAATCACACAAATCCTCAAATAAAGGAACGTAATAGTGAGAATGAATCTTGCCATTCATTTCATAGCAGAAATGTCATGTTATAGAACCAAAACCAAGTTAAAGATAGACAAAAGCATGAAGATTTCAGACCAACCCCCAGGGATCCCAATTTCAACTGTCTTTGTGGCTTCCACAACACCAGATCCTCTACAAGACATGCAGTACTCCTGAAGAGATAGACAACATATATGCTTGTAACCAGTGACGGAGAGGTAACTACTGAAGCATCAATACAAAAGCTCTTTTTCTCAGACCTTAACAATGTGTCCTGACCCCTTGCACGTCTGGCATATTGTTGTAAAAGGAGGAATAGTTACCTGTTAAAGAGACAGATGGCATAGTACTGTAAATAGAAATTGTATAATTTGTGAAACCTCCAAATAAAAGAAAGATGATATCGTCTAGTTGGCACTTACTCTTCCAACACCCCTGCATGTTGGACAAGCTCTCACGGCAGCATCAAGAGCGTGGCCAAGCCCATCTGTAAAATGATAAATGATGAGAGACTGAGAGTAATGGGTTTGCAACAATATTACCGTCACTTGAGTGACTCATTCGTCCTCTCTAAGTTGGCTGAATCAGCAGATTTCTAAAGACAAAAGGCCGCAAATGTTACAAAAACCAGAAACAAGAGAGGCACCAATCTATACATTACATATACATTAACATCGATTGATCACAAAGCCATTCTCCTTTAAAAAAAATTTGTTTTACTATTTTGAGCAACAGCATAAATGTAATGAACTATGACAAGTTAGGACTCCTCATTCAAAGTGTCAATACTCTCAAGCATCTTTACACGAAATCTTGCTCACCATGGCTGGCTTTATAATAATAGTAAATGCAAAAGAGAAGATATCTGAAACTCTGGGGCCACTCACCACAGGAATCACAAAAGACATATGCATCAAAAGACAAACGCTTTGTGCACCCTTTTGCAGCTTCGGAAAAAGAAAGCGACAGTTCCACCTATTAAATTTTGAACAATATAAACATGTGTATATACCTAAGATCCCTACACAACAAGATTTACATATGCCAACCAGCTTCCTATTGTATAAAAATAAAGAGAAACTGACCCGGATATCAGATGCAAACTGATCAGTTTCGTCCTCAAATATCTGAATCAGGTGTACTAATGTTAGAGATTTGACTAGTCACATAAACAGATGAGACAAATTAGAAACAAAACCATGTACCTCAGAAAAAATCTTGTGGAATGAATCCGAGAAATTGGTCTGGTAAGCACGTCTGAACCTCTCTGCATCACCACCGTCATTATTTACATCATCTGAATTTCGATAGCGCAGCTGTATTGTGTGATAACAGTAAGAAATCCTTTCAGTAATCTCACCACCAGATAAATAACAACAACAACACAAGCGTACCTTATCATATTCTTCTCTTCTTCCAGAATTACTCAGGGTCTGCAGTTTTTCAATCCAACACAAAAGTATATCAGAAGATGCATTCAAAATACACAGAAGGTTGCAGATGGGGGAGATTTAGAGGAAGAAAAATAAATACCTCATAGGCCTCTCTAATTTCCTGGAATTTCCTTTTTGCTGAAGGATTATTTTTATTTGTATCAGGGTGGAATTTTTTTGCAAGCTGCAAAGTTGTACATTCAATCATACATTTGAGCAGACAATTTACTAATAGTTTTTGCTCGGAGGAAAATTGAAGAACAATTCATTAACAATGGGCCGAAAGACTCACCTCATGGAATGACTTTTTAATCTCTTCCCGTGTAGCTTTTGGAGAAACACCGAGAACATCATAGTAATTACGAGCACTGAAGCAGGATGCTCCTGAGGACCATTATCCGAAACCAAAAGCATTTAATGAATAAAATGATAAAAGAAACACAATGCCTCCATCAAGAGAAAGCGAAAAACAAGACCTGTAGCGTGAATGCATCGCTCGAACAACGGCATCTGAAACCCTGCAAAGTGTCAAGACTTCCAAATAATGCAACGCGTATTTCCTATAGATAAACACAAACATCAATTGAAAATTCCCTAATGTAAGCTACCACCATATCCTCAGAAGTCAGAACTATCCCAGATGCCTTCGGAACACATTCTGATTCTCTTAAATCAAGCCGTGATTTACCTTAAATGGTGCCCACAATACTTTGATCCCCATTTCCTTACAAACCCTAAAAACCCATTTCAGCTAAACTTACCACTACAACGGAATTCTAATATTCCAAGTAAACTGACATTGACGTTGCTGCGTTGCATATACACCTAAACCATCTCATCTAAGGCCAGTATTCTCGAACAGCATCATGATCTCCGACTTAAAAACATTATCCATTACCTGGTCGCGATCCGAACACGGAATCAATTGTTCTTCGTGGCTGTAAATGCCGCAGGACCTACGAAGAAAGGATAAACATAGAAATTACAGAAACATTTAGCTCTCTCGAGGAATCGATTTAGAGGGACGAAGGAAGCAAACCCAGTTAAATCTTCGCATCTCTCTCTCTGTGGAATCAAAAGCAGAAACGGAGAGGTTTTTGGTTTTTTAGAGTTAAACCCTACGAATACGCACACAAGAGACGTTTCCTAAATCTTTTGCTTTTTGCCCAATTCGTCTAAAGTCTCTGTCTCCTTCAGAAGATTCGAAATTGGAGACTAATGGTTTACGGTTGATTGTTTCTTGAAGATAAATTGTTGGTTACCACTTGCTAAAAATTATTAAGCTGGGATTTAGTCTGTGTCGTTTTTGTTTTGGGAACCATCTGATTACATACTTAGAAGTTGACCGTGTACCGCGGATGGAGTGGTCGTGGAAAGTCGAGTCCGAGACGAATAGATTACGGTCCGCGGTTGTCTTGCGATGGGAAATGCCGAGTACTGGTTTGGGTGTGATCGAACCTTTCCTTACCGCGGGTAATGTAGCGAGGTCATGAGGTGACTTTTCCTGAACCAAAATGCAATTTGGCTTAGTTCTTACATCTTTTCTCGAACCATATGCATCGAACCTCTTGAATCAATGTTCTGTAATCTTTGATTACGTTCTTCACCGTTTAATCCTATCTTGTCTCCAATTCTATCTTTCTTGCCACAAGTATTTAGAAAGGCATTAAAGACTCCAAAAAGACTAAAACGCATACGAAAGACCAAAATATTCGATGAAAACAAAGCGGAAAAGAAACCTAAAAGACGTTAAAACGTGATATATCTACTTCTCCAAGCTTAGATATTTGTTCTCGAGCAAAGAATGCAAAATAAAATCAAAAGTAGAAACTCAAATCCAAAAGATTCACGAAAAGATTTCAAGATAATATCTTTGGAAACGCTAAAATATTGCACAAACGTTTTAACTCTAGCGAACTTCTTCATGTTCATCGTAATTTCTATCTTTACCCTAAATTCAAAACTGAGAATCCACTTACTATGATTTCAAACAACTCTTCCGCATTCAATTATTCAAACGCATGCGGTGTCACATGAATATCAATCATGCTTTGTAAGGTTCAGAAATGAAAGCTTTTGGGGTGGACTTCATGTTTTTGGTTTTCCACGAGAAGAATGAAAGCAAGGGAGACGTATATCGATTAACATAAAGACTCTTATTCTCATCTTACTCATTCTAATCTTACCCACTCTTTTTCTTTCTTGAATCCGTTTTATTTTTCTTTTCTTTTATATCTTTCTTTCTTTCTTTTTATTTTCTATACACTCTACACCATTATATACACATACATCAACAGAAATACAATCTTAACTTGGACATCTTAACTTTGCAAACACAGCTAGACAATCAAATCTACAAGAGAAAATCTATTTCTGAAAGGGAGAATGAAAGTGCAGAGCATGTTGGAACAAGAAGCGGCTTATTGGAACAAACGCATAATGAGTCAGTTGATGCTGACGTGGCACGTGGAGCTGAGATAAATATTAGAAAGATATTTGGAGAGTTTAAATCACAAAAGACGTGCATGTGAAGATAATCTTAGGGAAATTTTACTTTATGATTTATTTTTTTTATTTTGAAGAGGATATTTTTCTTTTTGTATCTAGGTTAGTCTAGGATGACACCTCATAGGTATATGGGTATATATACAAGGGAGGCGTGTGCTGCTAGGGCTAGCTGAAAATATAGAGAGAAAAACGTTTGTTTTGTTTCGGTGATTGTTAGGCAAGTCGAGTTGCTTGCTAGAACACAAGTCTGTGTGTTGGAACAACGTTTTGTTCTAAGACTTTGTGTAAGGTTAGAGATCGTTTGGTCACAAGCTAAGAGTGTCTTAGGCTGTGTGTAAATCCAGTTAAGAGTGTTGTAAACATCTTAAAGATTTCTAATAAGATTGAAACTCGGTGCGCCGGAGTTTTGTTTATCTCGTGTATTGTCTATCTCTCGCTTTTTCAATTGGTATCAGAGAGGGCATCTGTAGAGAGTCTGACTCAACAAACGGGTGAGGATCCTGGAGAAAGAGATGAATGATATACTACGAGTATTGGTTGCGTGTCAGAAGGATTTTATGCTAGACACCGATAACTATGGATTTTATGCAATCATACAAGGTATTGATGAGGATGCTTGTACAGCAGTGGAAGACGGCTATGAAGCTCCAAAAATTGAAGAGAGAGACGGTTCCATTTTTATCAAACCAAAGACTAAATGGACAAAACATGAGAAGAATATGTCAAGGTATAATGCAAAAGCCTTATCTACTATTTTCACTTCAATTAATAAGAATCAATTCAAGTTGATTCAAGGGTGCACACAGCTAAAGAGGCATGGGACCAACTTCAGAAAATGTATGAAAGCACCACAAGCGTAAAGACATCAAGAATTGATAGGCTGGCCTCTCAGTTTGAAAATCTTAGAATGGATGAGCATGAAAACGTGACAGATTTTAGTGCTAAGTTATGCTCTATTGCTAATGAAGCACAAGTGATGGGGAAGACGTACAAGGACAAGAAACTTGTCAAAAAGTTGCTGCAATGTTTCCCGAAGAGATTTGAGTCCAAAACGACGGCTATGGAGGCTATTTTTAACACGGATGAGACACCACTCGAAGAAATAGTGGGGATGCTACAAGCGTATGAGATGGAACTCAAGGACAAGGAAGTTGTTTCAGAAAATTCCAACATGTTAGATCAAACTGTAAGTGGCGACAAGCTGAGACTACAAAACTTGGACGCAACTATGAGCTCACTTGTGAAGACGTTTGGCAAACATCTTGAAGTTTATCTTCCGGATCTACTTTACACTGTCTCGGTGTAAAATCCTATAATTACCCTTCTTCGATTCTCTCGGAAAACCCTTGTTTCAATTCCTCCATAAGGTAGCATTTTGGTCACTCTCATCAGTCTGATCACCAACATCAACATCATCAAAGGTCCGGAGAAGAAGGGGAGAAGATTTTCAAGCTAGGTCTCACCGCAGATATTGGTTTATCTATCAGAAAAGCTTTCACCGGTTATCTATGCGGCAGCACGGCGCTTATAGCGGATGCTGCTCATTCCATTTCCGATGTGGTAATATTCATTGCTTGTGTCTGGGTCGTTAGAGTGATTAATACAGAGAGATGATTCTTCCTTTGTTTCTCACATTCTTCTCTCAAGTTCTAAGTGGTGTTGCTCTATTCTCTTACAGAGCTACAAATGTTCCCAAGGACAAAGAACATCCATATGGTTACCTACCCATCACTACATCTACATATATATATATATTATAACACCCTTTTAGGTTTTTACTAGTTTACATTTCCTTGGGGTTTCTCCTTTCCGCAGGTCATGGTAAATTTGAAACTCTTAGAGCCCATGGAATCTCTGGCATGCTTTTGGCAACTGGCTGTGGTATTGCGTGGCATGCTTTACAGCTTTTATTTGTATGAGCTTTTACAGATGACTCTCTGATTTGTTCATTCGCTTTTCCTTTTCTCAAGAGACATAAATAGTAGCATTTGAATACTGATCTGCGCCTGCAAGACGTTGGTTTTTAATATGTGAAATGAGTTGGTTTCTGCACTCTCCGCAGTTCCTGATCTTGTCCAGGAGATTCATGGAAATCATAGTGACGGAATAGATATGAGTCATTCCATTCTCGCATTGAGTGTAACCATTGCTTCCATTTCTATCAAAGAAGGGTACAAAAAATGCTTCCATTTCTATCAAAGAAGAGTGACCAAACTACATGCTTTGTTTTGATTTTTTTTGTTTTTCAAAACACAATATTCAAAATCGAAACAAATAAAAAATATAATCGTTAGCTAAAAGTCTATCTCCCGGACCTACTTTACACTGTCTCGGTGTAAAAGCAAAACCAAGAAAGAGGAAGTAATCAAAAAAATAAAATACTTAAAATGAGATGAATCAGTTTGATTGGTAACACAAGATGGTACACAATTTTTGATGGTACAAAACAACAGTACAAGCTGATAGTATAGTTAGAAGCAATGTGAATAGTGATAAGAGATGACAGTACAATAAAATAAATAGTGGTACCACTTCTCGTAATGCTATATCTTTACTACTTCAAAGATGGTTCACAAAAACTGGTACATGTTGTAATACTGCGTTACAACATCACCATTCACAGCAGATATGTGCAATAGAAAGAATAGTACCTTGTGACTAAAAAAAATTCAGTGTTGTAATGGTGTGGGAACGGAGGAGTGAAGCATTGGTTGTCTGGGAAAACAGTCGATTCATACCCGTACTGTTGTACACGGTCTCGTTACGTTCATGTACTCGAGACCTGTGCGAATACATACCCGTACCTAGTTTAAACTCAAAATTTCTACCCAAACACTTGTATTGCGGCTTTTACATACGTTGACTGATACCTGTTAGTCAATCCGTTAGTAGTGTCTTACGTGGCAACTGACTCATTTTTAAAATAAATACATATACACACGTGGAGAAGACGACATCGTTTAAGGCTCTTTTGTAGAGGAAAAACAAAGCTTAAACCGACGTCATGTTGGTAAAAATAGGACAACGTCGTTTTGATAGACTGCAGCTCTTCATCTTCCCCGATTCATCACTCGGTGACTCAGAAACTTTTTTACACAGAAAAAAAAATCGAGCTTGCTAATGTTCAGCGACGACATATAAAGGAAATGCGACGAAATCGAAGCGGAATCGGAGCTTGAATCAACAAATGGACTGACTTTGGAATCGAAAATGAGGTAACATGTTGTGTTTAGAGGAAAATTACGGAAATTTAGTGATTTTAGGGTTTGTATCATTAGGTAAAATCGATAAAATATCTTAGGGTATATGGAATTAGGAGACTTGTCGGTATAGATTTTGGGTAGATAAGGATTTAGGAGGCTGGTTGTGTGAATGTTATTCATGATTTAGTTGAATACATATTCTGACTTTTTGTGCATATAAGGTGTTCAATTAAATATCTGAGTGAGCATGTTTTAGTATTTGTGTTAAATTGATATATGTTTTTGGTTATTTCAGAGATGGAAACGATAATGTTTTCATTATATACTACAATGGGAAGTTTGAGACTCATGGTGAAGACGTGATATATGTTGACGGTGAGACACATCTACTTGAATCACCTCCTGAAACACTATTTAGCAACTTAAGGTCAGATGGTATAGTGGATTTGTATGGTCAAAGGGTCTGGTATAACTTGCCGTTTGAAGGCCTAAAGGATCTAAAGGTGTTGTGTGATGGTAGTTATAATTTCGAGAATATGTGTAAGGCTGCGCATTGGGGTAAAAATGTTGAAGTCTATTTGGAGCTTGAAAATGCTCATGATGAAATTGAGAATTTAGGAGAAGAAGCTGGAGTAGGGCAGAATGGTAATGATGGATTAGAAGATTTAGATAATGCTGGATTAGGACAGAATGGTAATGGTGGAGTAAGAGAGAATAATGATGCTGGACTAAGACAGACTAATGACGGTGGTTTAAGACAAAATGGAAATGATGAATTAGAACATAATGGTGATGGTGCTACCAATGTAAGAGAGAATGCTCATGTTTGTCCTCAGGAAGCATGTGTGGAAGAGATTGTGGCTGGATTTGTAGAGGAAGAGGAGAATGATGATTATCGAAATACTCCTCCAACAAGTGACTGTGAGGAAGAACAGAATGAAAGCCATGAGAAGTATAGAAGAGGAAGTGGAGAGCTTAAGATAATGCAATTATTTGAGAGTGTCGAAGAGTTCAAGATAGGAGTGTTGGAGTATGCGTTGAAAGGAGGATGGAATGTCAGATACACCAGATGGGGAGATGAGAAAGGTGAGGCAAAATGTGCTGTAAAAGAAGACTCTCCTTGCCCGTGGAGAATTTATTGTTCTTTTGATGAAGCAGCTGGTAAATATATGGTCAAAACTTTCCAAGAGGAGCATACATGTGTGAAGGATGGGTATTGCAAGCTACTGTCTGAAGCTGTTATTGCTAATCTATTCCTATATGAAATTAGAAAGAATCAAGGTTTGATGCCTAAAGCAATTCAAGACCTAATTCAAGATCGTAACAATTTGGTTGTTACACTTGATATATGTAGTTAGGCAAGAAAAAGAGCATTCGATGTTCTTCGAAATTGAAAGGTAAGTTATTATATAACTTTTCTAATGTACTAACTGTCTTAGCTAATTTAAATATTGTCTTAAGCTAATTTAAATACTGTCTTTGGTAGTTCAAATCCTGGTTCCACAGTGGAGCTTAACACAACCATTAGAGAAGATGGTCTTGAAGTATTTGACAAGTTCTATGTGTGTTTTGAGGCACTAAAGAAAACACGGATTACACACTGTCGACCAATATTTGGGATTGATGGTTGTTTCCTGAAATCTACCACAAAAAGACAACTACTTGCAGCTGTGAGAAGAGATGCGAACAACCAAATCTACCCTATTGCTTGGGCAGTAGTAATGGTGGAGAACTATGACAACTGGTTGTGGTTCATCCAGAAGCTCAAAACTGATTTAATGCTTCGCAATGGTGGTGGATTCACATTGATTTCAGACAGACAAAAGGTAAGTGTGTGTTTTAATATAGTTAGAAAGTTAGTGAACCATTGTGAACTTAGTTAGACAGCCAGTTAGATAGACAAATAGGTGGAGAGAACTTGAATGATGAGTGCTCGATATTTTGTATTCATTCACCAGGGATTATTAAGGGCAGTGGAGGAGTTCCTGCCAATGGTTGAGCACATAAATGTGCAAGACACATATATGGCAACTTGAAGAGGGCTTTTCCAAACAAGCCTCAGTTGAGTAGCTTATTTTGGACAGTGTCAGACAGTTATAACAAAGCAGATTATGAAGCTAATTTGGGGAAGTTGAAACAATATGATTATGGTGTTTATGAAGGATTGATGATGAGGAACCCTAGAAACTGTTCTCGTGCATTCTTCAAGACTACATGCACCTGTGAAGATGCACTCAACAACTTCTCAGAGTCATATAATAGTGCCATTGAGAAAGCTCGAGCTCTGCCATTGGTTGAGATGTTGGAAACCATTAGGAGGCAGGCCATGGCTCGCATTGGACAGAGGCTATCAAAGGCTATGAAACGTAAGGGGAAGTACACTCTTAAAGTGGCTAAGATGATTGCTTTAGAGGAGACAGACAGAAAGTGGCTTCAGAGATTTCCTGGACCTAATGGCTTGCATGAAGTGTCTGAAAAAAGGAATTGCACACACAGTTAATATGGTGATGAGAATATGTACCTATAGAATGTGGGATGTGACAGGGATTCCATGTAGACATGCCTTGAAAGTCATTTCAGATAAGAAGCTCAAAGCAGAAGACTATGTCTCAGACTGGTATTTAACCACTACTTTGCAGCAACAATACAGTAATTCAATCAAGCTAATGGATGGTGAGAAGTTCTGGGAAGAATCTGGTGAACCAAAAATATAAGCACCCCACCTGATAACTCTAAGGGTCGAAAAAAACTACCTGAAAAAAAGAAAAAAGGGAATCCATTAGTCTCCAACAAAGGGTTAAAAAGTTACCAAACATGCTCGTATTATGCATTGTTGTCGATGTGGGTTGGCAGGACATAATTCAACTTCATGTGCTAATGGAGGAGTTCCTTACAAGCCTAAGCCTAAGAAGAAAACCAAGAACAAGAAATCTCAATTGTCTCAGGCTTCTACTCAAGATAATGGAGAAGGACCAAGTCAGCCAACTCAAATTTCTTCTGTTAATGGTTAAAATTCAGGTATTACTTGATTATTGTTTTTGTTCATTGTTTGGAAGTTGGCCAACCACTCAAACTTGTTCTGGTTTTGCAGGTTGCTGTTTAGAATGGACCTATGAACAACGGTGAAGGTTTTTGTGATTGTTGTGAGGTCTTTTAGGCTCGGTTATTTAGGTTGGACCTATGAACAACGGTGAAGGTTTTTGTGATTGTTGTGAGGTCATTTAGGGTTGGCGGTTATTTATTAAGTCATTGTGATGTTGTTTTTTGGATTAAGTATTTAGATGATAAACATATTCACAAGGTGTAAAAACTCTGTTTATATGCACCACCATGTGATTGTTCTAACTCTCTGTCTCTTTCACTTTCTAACTCTCTGTCTCTTTCACTCTCTAAATATGTGGCTTTTAATGACTAAATCAAACAAAGAAATAAACAAAAGCAATAATCCATTATCAAAGTTTCCAAAATCAGAGTTAGTTACATCAAACATACTCCTACAAATCCGCATACAAGCATGACATTCTTAGGATAACTAAGCCAAGAAGAAATAATAGACGAGGACAATGCCTAATCCTCCGCATACAAACATGTTCTTCATTCTTGACAATTATTTCTCACAACCATGGACCACAATTTTGATAGCTTCTACCTCTCTCTCATATCCACTCACAACAACCTTCAATTCTTCAATCTTCTTCTCGTAGCTATCAATGATTTTCTTAATATCAACAATTTCTTCTACCATTGATTCGTCGGTCCAGTTGAACAAATGCGTTTTTTCCTTCAAAACAAACAGATAACTCAATTACATATTCCTTCATAAAATACTTACCGAAGTTTAGTTGAGGTTTACCTTTTCACTCCCATTTGGACAACAATGGAACAATCTTCCCGGATTTTGAAAGGTCTTCGATGTTCTTATCATAGAAGCTTCTCCACACCTACATGTACTCGGCATGCCTCTCTCCATTTCACCACCACATCGTCGGGAAATTGCAGTCGCTCCTGATGTCGAGGAAGAGACTCGATTCGATGAAGTAGACATTAGGGTCGATTTTTAGAAACCCTAAAATTTCCTATGTGAAGAAGAAGAAGAAGACTCGACAAAGGGGGAAAAGCTGGATGAAGAAGAAGACTCGTGACCAAGACAATGGAGAAGACGATGTCGTTTTGTTTTTATTCATTCTGACCTAATAAACAACGACGTCCTTTAGTTTATGTTTATATATTTTTTTTTTTCACAAAATGACTTGGCATCCACGTAAGATACATATAACGGATGTCTGAAACATATAACGGAATTACATCCACGTCAGATAAAAATAACGGATTGACTAACGGGTATCAGTCAACGTATGTAAAAGCCACAATACAAGTGTTTGGGTAAGAAATTTGAATTTAAACGAGGTACGGGTATATATTAACACAAGTCTCGAATACATGAACGTAACGGGACTGTGTACAACAGTACGGGGATGAATCAGCCGTTTTCCCTTGGTTGTCCTCGAGAAAGAACTCTAAGTTGGAGACATTTGTGATCGTGATTCAATGGACCATAGATAAGAAGCAACAAACTTTGGTTTATCTCAACTTTCAAATGCTCACCTTTATCCTTTATCAACAAAACAAAAATTGATGGATGATAAAAAATATAATGCGATTTCTAAAGGGTAAACTATATCCATATTATTAACTGTGTAATTTCTCAAATATCAATTTTGATTATATTAACATTTTTTCCATCTCTAATTTCTTTTATGAATTTCGGTTAAGAAACTTATGTTTTTCCTTGTTTTTTTTTGGGTCAACTATGTTTTTTCTTGTTATTTTTTTTTAAATCATGGATTTTAAGATTTTAAAAATAGATTTTTGTCAAATGTTATTTAATTCAGACCTTACAAAATTATTACTTTAATAATATTTATCTAATATAATATATCAAAAAAAAAAATTTAGTATTTAATAACTCGATTTTATTATTTATAAAAATTAAATATACATAATTGTTAGTTTTTAAACTTATATGCATGTAAAAAAATAATGCGCATAAGATAATATTTTTAATATTTTGAGTTTTATCATGAAAATTAGAAGTTTTTCCATTTTCAAACTTTTATATTTGTATTAAAATAAAACGCTAACAATAGATAACAATATGTAAACTTTCGTAATTAATGAAAGAATGGTTTAACATATTGAAAAAATTAGATATGGCGAGAAATAGAGGAGATACAAAACTGCAATATTTAAAAAAAAAAAAAAAACATGAAACCAAACAAAATGATTATTTCTTCTTCTTCCTAGGCAATCCACTCGCGCTATGCGCATACATAAAGAATTTGTAAACTCCGTTAATGATAGTAATTATCTACGTTTTGTTATTATTCGTTAATGTTTTTTTTTTTGACATTTATATAAACTCTGTTAATTGTAGTAACAATATATATTTGTTTTGTTTTTTTTTTCTTCTTCTTCTCGATCTTTATTTTTGTTCTTATTCTTGTGATTCCTCTTCTTTTCCTTCTTCTTTTCATCTTCTTCGTCTTCCTTGTCTTATCCGACTTCTTATTCTGGTTTTTCTTTGTCTTCTTCCTCGTCTTCGTGCTCCTCTTTGGTTGTTTCTTTGTTCTTCTTCCTTGTTGTTCTTATACTTATTCTTCTTTTTCTTCTAGAATTGTTACTTGCGGCCAAAGTCGCAAGTCTTTATTTTCTTTGCGGTTTCTTTGTTCTTCTCCGACTTCTTCTTCATTTTTTTTTTTTCGGTTTTGTCTTCGTCCTCTCTTCCTTCTTCTTCCAATTTTTATTCTTCCCCTTCTTTTCCTTATTCGTCTTCTCCTTCCAGTTTTCTTTGTCTTCTTCTTTCAGTTTTTATTCTTCTTTCGGTTTTTATTCTTCTTTCAATTTTCTTCTTTCTTTTCTTTCCTTCTTCTTATTCA
The DNA here is from genome assembly GCA_900406555.1 of Pseudoturritis turrita. Lineage (NCBI taxonomy): Eukaryota > Viridiplantae > Streptophyta > Magnoliopsida > Brassicales > Brassicaceae > Pseudoturritis > Pseudoturritis turrita. Next base: position 196,911 of record OVBL01000398.1, read on the forward strand.
TCGTCTTTATCTTCTTTATCTTATCCGACTTTTTCTTTTCTGGTTTTTCTTTGTCTTTGACTTTGTCTTTGTCTTCATTCTCTTCCTCATCTTTGTGCTCCTCTTCAGTTTTTGTTCGCTTTCTTTTTATTCTTCTTATTATTATGTTCCTTCTAAAGTTGTTATTTGCAGCCGAAGTCGCTATACTTTTTTTGTGTGGTTTCTTCGTTCTTCTCCGACTTTTTCTTTCGATTTTGTCTTCGTCTTCTTCCAATTTTTATCATTTCTCTTCTTTTCCTTTTTCTTCTTCACCGTCTTCGTCTTCTCTGACTTCTTCTTCTTCCGATTTTTCTTCACCTTTTTCTTACGATTTTTTTTTGTTTTTGTTTTTCTATTCTTTCTTCCGATTTTTCTTCTTCCTCTTCTTTTCCTTCGTCTTCGTCATCGTCTTTTTCTTATTTGTCTTATATGACATTTTTTTTTCTTCTTCTTATCTTTTGGGTTTTCTTTGTTTTTCTTCGTATTCTCCTTCTTCTTTTTCAACATCTTCTTATTCTTTCTCTTCTTCATCTTGCAGATTTTCTTCTTCCTCTTCTTGTTTTACTTTTTCATCGTTTTCATCGCCTTCTTCTTCTACATATTCTTCTTTTTCATCTCCGTCTTATTCTACGTCTTTGCTCGAAGTATAGTTTTATTATGAGAAATATTGCTCTAATATTTATAAGAGTTTAAAAATAGGTAAAAGGATTTAGGAATCTATCATTGTAATTGAAAGATGTTTAGTGATTCTTTTTTACCTTGAATGTGTTAGAAAGTGTAGTGGTTATGCATTCAAGCACATACATAGTTTCCACCTAATGTTCCAATTATCCCACCTATGACTGTAAACCCTCCAAAAACCATGTCTGAGTTTTTTATTTGGAAGATACCAAACCCAGCTTAGTAGTCTATGATTACAAAGTTGTAGATCATGTAACCAAGAACATTTATATACCCTTTCCCGATTACTACTTTCTCACAGAAAAAACCTTCAAATATTTTTCGAATAAGACTACCAGTATCCAACTCTTTGGATTTGTAAAAAAAAGAATATTAATATATATATTTGTCTTTTACATAGACCAGAACAATGAAGAAATTATCAAAACTCACTTGATAATTTTAGTTTTAATTTGTGAAACTTCAGTATCTGTAGGAGCCACCGTTTCAGTAGATGTCAAATATTTATTTGAATATTTGGAAACAACCTATACGCAAAGTGAGTAATGTGTTTTCTATGAATTCAAGTTTTGGTCGAGACATGGTCGCTTCAAATATATACATGATTGAAGGGTATTAGGGCATTGGCCGATTATGTGCCCTTAAATTGCTTATTTTTTAATCAAAATATAGGAAAAACATAATTACAAAAAATAGTATTGACGATTTTAGTTAGATAAATATCTTAGGAAAAAAAAAATTTGGAAAGGAAACTAAGAATATATTAATCAATATCTTCAAACTAAAGAATTTAGAAAGGAGATTAAATATCTTCATTGATTTCATTAAGGATTAGTCAATTCAAAATCTTTATGTTTCTTAATATTAATTGATTTAGATCTACTAATTTTCTCGAATTTCTCAAACATAGACATAACCATTATTCTTTAAATAAGTTAACAAAAATTAAATTATTATTAGGTGGTAAAAAAATAATTAAGTATAAGAAAAAACATAAAAATTCAAATAATAGAAACTTAAAATCAAGAAACATAATAGAACTTTAAAATCAAGAAACATAGCACTTGGAAACCAAAAATCATATATGCACTTAATAACTAAATTGCTACTTCGATCGATTCACATGAATGAATCACTAAGTATCCTTCCGCTTTTTGAATTTAGTTGAAGAGTTCTTAATTAGTTAATGAATTGTGTTCTTGACTTTGATCATTGCGTTTTGAAGATGGAGTAATTTGATTCAGAAATAGATGCTTTAAGAGGTTCTCCACTTTTAGTTATAAAATGATGATCCTACAATTAATTTAGTACAATCGAAACGATGAATATCATCTACCAACACAAACAACAAATATATAATATATTCACAAAAATCTAGCTATCGGATATAAGACATAATCAATTGAGTTACCTCTATTTATGTCATGTAATATATCAAGCAACATGAAAATTGTTAAGCAAATAAACTGATAAAATTTATGGCTAATATTAGAACATTAATCTACTAAATATGTAAACCTCTAATCTTCTTATCGCTTCACTATCCCTCGTTTTGTCTATTTGTATTTTGTTTTCAATGTCCATTCATACCGTTTGGTGTGTTAATCTTGTCTTTTATGCAACCATCAAATTTGCTTGTTCTAGATCTCTGCGGGATTCAAAACCAAAACCAAAACCAAAAAATTGTCTATTGTTGAGATTAATTAGAGATTGATGCCATGTCATATTTTTCTCAAATACATGTCATCATTTATGCTTATCATGTCATAGTTTTTTGTATGTAAGCAAATGAAATTAAAACAACTAAGCATTTTTAATAATTGCACTTCGCAAATAATAGTAAGAGGATTTTGACCCAACAAAATATATTTGAAAAATACTCTAATATAACACATTAAATTTCCAATAATATCAAAAATTATTATGTGAAAAATAATTGTTTACTTTAAATAAATTATAGACAAAATTAAAAAATTATGTTTTTTTTTCAATTTAGGGTTTAGATTTTTTCGGTTAAGAATGGGTATTAAGTCTTTTTAATATTAAATTCGTGTTATTATTAAAAATCTAAAAGTAATGTGATATTTTTGAGACTTGTCCTATATATTTTATTATAAAAATTAATTGCATTATATATTTAATCTACCAAATCAAATCGTAGACGGAATTCGAAAAAATGTTTAAATTGTCCACTGTAGAATCGTCCATGTAATTGTTCGCATAATTTGTAATAGTTAATATTCCAGCGTTAAAAAAAATCAAAATTTGAGAAAAAGACTACAAGAATTTGAGGGTTCGAAATGGAAGCCTCATTGGTTTAATGGTTGACCAAGGGTTCAGTAATATTTCTACACTATAAGGTATGGAATTCGAGTCATAGAGAATGTGAATTATGCAGATTAATGAATGCAAAATTATATAAAATTTTCAGTGTAGTATAAGTAGAATCGTTCGTCGTGGTTCCATATATTAAAATTTAAATTGTTCATTATATTCATAATTTATAATAATTAATATTCCAACCTAAAAAAAAATGGAATTCGAGAAAAATACTAGAAAAAAGTGACATTAATAATACAACGATTATTGCAAACGAAACTCTGCTGGACCGACGTTTTAATTCATTTATTTATTGTTGTATGTGAGACTCGAACCATTTTTCCTTTACTTAAAACCAAAAAAAAAAATTAAAATTTTTTTTAAGTAAACAGAAAGAAGAAGAATCGCGAAGAAAATCGTGACGTGAAGAAGTGAATCAAATCGAATCATGAGTGCGCCGGAGCAGAATCACGATGGCCGGATCTCTACTCCCGCCGCCGCGTCGTCGGAGCCCAAGGCTCCTCCTCACTCCTCTGACTACGCTCCTTACCCTAAGCTCGACCCTAACGAAGTCACTCCTCCACCTCCTGCTCCCATCTCCGGCGATGCCGCCACCACCATGCCGCCGGAGTTTAATCCTTACGTCTCTCCTTCCCCTGCCCCCAAGAGTGAGTTATTGTTTCATATTCAATTTCGCATCCTATCGAGTTTCTGCGTTTGATTGGTTGATTTTGGTTTTGGGGTAGATACGATGGACTCGGTGAAGGATACGCTTGGGAAATGGGGGAAAATGGCAGCGGACGCCACTAAGAAGGCCGAGGATCTCGCCGGAAACGTTTGGCAGCACTGTAAGCTCCCATTCCTCGCCTCTTTTCTCTCCTTGTAAAGTTAGCCTTCATCAATTCATGCTTCTTCTTCGTATAAACGCCGGAAGTTACTTAACCTTCAACCACCGACACAAAATCCAGCCAACAATTGTGATATTTAGGCCCTTCCTTTTGATTTAAAGCTAATTTCCCAAAACCTTTCAGAGTATCAATTAGTAAAACACTCCGAAAATGCAGAAAAGATCCCCTTCCTTTTGCTTCTGACTCTTGATCTTGAATCTTCTCTAGTATAGGTTTTTTGGCTGGAAATCGAGATTGTTTCTTGCTTGTGTGATATCTTTCCTTTTCTCAGTGAAAACAGGCCCAAGTGTAGCTGATGCTGCTGTTTCGAGGATTGCTCAGGGGACAAAGATACTTGCAGAAGGTGGATATGAAAAGGTCTTCAAGCAAACATTTGATTGTCTTCCCGATGAGCAGCTTCGAAAGACCTTTGCTTGCTACTTGTCTACATCTGCTGGTCCTGTGATGGGTGTTATGTATCTTTCGACACATAAGCTTGCGTTCTGTAGTGACAGTCCTCTCTCTTACAAAGAAGGTGATCAGACCAAGTGGAGCTATTACAAGGTATTCTGGCTTTCCTTCCTCTTTCTTTCTTACTCTTTGTTTTGACTTCTATTCTTCCATTTAAGAAAACAATTTGAGAACAAAGATCCAAATGCTTTAATTATTTGTTGATATATGTCAAGGGGATTAGTCATTTCCAATGAATCTATATACATAGATATATACTATAATACTGATTTTTCTAAGGATATTGTTGGGTATCCAGCTAGTTGTATGCCTTCTTTTTATTAGGTAGACAATTAGGACATTATTGGTATGCCTTCTTTTTATTGAGTAGACAGACAATTAGGACATTATTGGTATGCCTAAGAGAGAAAGCTAAATCTTATAGCATTCCTGATGAAACTTTAGGAGTTCATCAGGTAATTTTTGGTTTGAGAGTTTGACTGGTTCAAATGTAATATTTAAGAAGGAATGCCAGACCCCAAACATGATCTCTGCACGATGGTTGCATCAAGCAAGATAGATTTTGGGTTTTAGGTGGTTCCTTGATAACCTTAAAGTCTATTTCTATGTCACCTTACTTTCTAGAGTCTGTGACCGATGATTTGATATGATGATCTCATATAAACACAGGTGGTACTTCCGGTGAACCAGCTGAAGGCAGTGAACCCATCAACAAGCAGAGTTAACACATCTGAGAAATACATACAAGTGATTTCCATCGACAATCACGAGTTCTGGTTTATGGGGTTTGTGACTTATGAAAGCGCTGTGAAGAGCCTTCAAGAAGCAGTGCAGTCACATGGTCCATGAGGGGGTCCACTGGTAAATGCAGCTCTTAGTGGTATTGTGCATGATATATGGAACAGTGTGTTTAGTATTGTGATACCATTTCAATTTGTGTTGTAGATTTTGTCCTTGCGTTTGCTCATAAACATTGCTTTTGCTCATTTGCTTTTGTATGATTAAATTCGTATTTGTTACAAATAAATCCCATTGAATCTTATCTTGTTCAATTTATAGATCCAGAGATATATGTTCTTGATATTAGGCAACGATGTTCTTTAGACAGTAGCCAGTTCTCTGACAAGAACAAGAAAGCCTCATTGTCATTTGTTAATGTACGATAATCCAAATTTAACTTGAAATTTCTTCGACTTAGGGACAGAAAGCAATCTCCATGTTCCAAGTTTGGCTACAAAGGCATCAAATTTTTTAGTCTTACGAATAAAAAGTCAGATTCTTGGGACAGTCCACAGAACAGACTTGTTTATTTATTTTTTTATTCTTCTGAACAGACCACCTTGTATGAACCCTTTTTGTAAATAATAAATTACGGGGTAAGTTGTTTGAGGAAGTTATAAGTAGGAGGACTTTTGTGTTATTTATCAATAAGTTCCAGAGACGAGTTAGGGCTTTTATAAAAGCCGCCGCTTCAAGAGTATCAACCATCGATTACGTTTTCAGAGTAATTAGGTTTTTTCCGCTTTCGATTCCCATTCTTATTTCCGATTTTATGCTTTTGGTTTTGTTCTTTATACGTTGAAGTTCCCAATGATCGAATAACCTTTATATTTAGTTTCAGCCTTGTCTGAAAACATCAATGTCGAAGAAAATTCATTATTTTCTGAGGGAACTGAATTCGTCTTTTTCTTTTTTTTTTCTCACATTGTTTTAGAGTTTAGTTATAGGAATTTTTGGGTACCCAATGATGATTCGAGAAAATCTCTATATTAAGTTTCAGCCTTGTCTGAGATAATCAGTGTTGATAAGTTCTTCGATTCTGAGGGAAACTCATATTTATTCACCTTTTTGTTTTGTTTTGTGTTGTTCGGTGAAGATTTATGTTCACTGGTTTATACAGACATAAAAACTTTGGCTAAGAAAAGAGTTTTCCAAGTGAGGAAGTTTTTTAGTTTTTGGATTGTGAATGATGAATCAAGTAACAACTTGGTGTGAAAATGTCTACATAATCGAATCAAAACATCTGATATTCCATCTTTTTCTGTCTCCCAACTTCAACAAATTTATAGAGCACTTCCTAAATTACTTTTAGGAAGAATTTCATTAACTTTTTGAAATTAGAAGATTGAAAAAGATGGAATATCGATGACTGTTCAACAAAACCAACATCGGTTTAGGACAGGTTTCGAATTTTTATTCTTAACTGGAACAACATTATCAACATTTTTACACTGTTTTTGTCTTTAGTATCAGCATTTTTCAAAGTAATCGAGCTTCAGGTTTGTCAAGTCTCCTTTATGTGATTTTAAAACAAAATTTTAGAACTCATGTGACAATGTTTAACCATTTCTCAATCTCTAAACAAAATTCCTCCGATATAACTGTTAGACCTCTAAATCCAGAAATGAAAATTGCGATGTAAAAACGAGTTTGTAACAGAAAAAAAAGTTAAAGAAAATGATAAACGATAAAAACGAGTTTTTAACTGAAAGAAAGTTAAAAAATGAGACTTTTAGAAAACGTTTTTGCAAAAAACAGAACAAGAAGGCGAGATATTATCTCTTTCCTTAATTTGATAAACCGTCCGTAATATGTGACAGTATTTTTGAATCCCAGGATATAACTAAGGTGAAACCGATTTGCAACACCCGAATCGGAATTTTTACGAACTATATATACTTATACTCTCGAACTAAACTTACTTTAAATAAGAGACGAAAATAGCGAGAGAGAGAGTTGGAAGTTTGTTTTTGATCTTTTTCAGAGCATTAAGAAATGAGTGAGATGAGGAGAACAGTTCTGAATCCAAAAATCTTTGTAACGTGTGCACGTGGAAGAAATCTCGGATCCATTTTTTACTGCGTGGAGAGAGGGAGAAGTGGACGTGACATCTTAAACAAATCGTTGACTAAATCAAGTCAAATTTTATTCAAAAATTGAATAAATTTTTTATTCAAACAATGGTCCAAAAAGAACATTGTCGAACCCTGAACCGAACCCGACCCGACTCGGCGAGGCATTCCCAAGAGCCCACGGCCCAATTCCGGCGAGGCGAGCGAGTGCGCGTGTAGTCCTTTTATTTCTCCTCTTATGTGTACACCATGTATGTGCTTATGTTTTGAACTTAGACATAAGTTCTCTCCTTTATATACCATTGGAAATTTTCTCCAACTTCCAATGTGGGACAATTGACATATTATTAATTTAAACAACATTTTTGAGGCTTTCTCTTGTATCCCAATTGCCCACATTTCTCATTCAAATCCATTTCAGTTTTGTATAAAAATAATGTCCACTAAATGGCCCATTATTTTAATCCAAATGTTCCAACAATCCCTCACAAGAATAGAAATGACTCTAAACAGATGAAGACTCGACATATTCTACTGACTAGACTAGACAGACTGACTTTTGAGAATATATGCGAAAACTAATTGTGTCTGAGTTGGTGGCGTTTTTCAGTTTTGAACCACTCATTGTTAATATCGGGTTTACTTGACCAGGAGATGAACATGATGTCTTGAACCACCCAGGCTTTGATGTAAACCGAGACAACAACTTTAACCCGACTTCGTTTTCTTGTATAACTAAGTTCTCTATTGTGTTCATTTTGACCTTGAATTATGCATGGTTATTCATGAGTTAACTTAGAGAATATAGCCTTACTGTTATTCTCCTAGGAACAGTCCTATTTCACATTCACAAGGTGATTTACCATAAAGAGTATCCTATCATACCCCACTTGTATTTCAAAGCTATGGAATCATTAAAAGCCAAGCTTAACCTTAACTCATACATGTAGCACTATTCATCATCCTAGGAAATGGGAGAAGCAGATTCCGTTTGATTTAGTTTTCCATTTGAACCTACATCTTGGGATCTCCAGTCATGGTAGGTGGGGTTTTCATCAAACTTCCTCTTAAGATATATGCTTTAAACCCATTCCTCTTGATGATTTTACAACTTGATCGTGTGTCTAACCTATAGTAAATGGATCCACTAGGTTGTCAGCTGACTTGATATAATCTATCGTGATTACACCGTTTGAGATTAGTTATCTAATAGTTTTATGTCATCTTCTGATATGACGAGACTTACCATTATATAGATTACTCTGTGCCCGAGCTATAGCTGATTGGCTATCACAGTGTACACGTAATGCAGGCACAAGTTTCTCCCACATTGGGATATCTTCCAAAAAGTTTCGAAGCCATTATGCTTCCTCTGCAGCTTTATCTAAAGCTATAAATTCAGATTCCATGGTCGATCTGGCCAACAAAATTTGTTTGGAAGATTTTCAGGATACTGCTGCACCACCAAGTGTAAAGATGTATCAACTTGTAGATTTTGAGTTTTTGGAGTTTGCAATCCAGTTTGCATCACTGTATTCTTCCAAAATTGTTGGTTCTTTACCATTGCAAGCCATGATTTTTGGTATAACGTAGGTAGTTTAGTACTCTAGTTATAGCTTTCCAATGTTTATGTCATGGATTACTGGTGTAGTGACTCAGTACATTTACTGAATGCGCTAAATCAGGTCTAGTACAATTTGTTAAGCACATCATACTTCCAATTACTCGTGCATACTCCACTTGTGACACTGCTTCACCCGAATTTTTGGTCAAGTGAAGTTGAGGGTCTACCGGCGTTTTCGTAGTCCCATTTGAGTAGATCTTGAATCTATCAAGTATCTTTTCAACATAATGATCTCGAGTAGGATGATTCCTTCGAGAGTTCTTATAATTTTTTATCCCTAGAATGACATCCGCTAATCCCATGTCTTTCATGTCAAATTTTCCTTTGAGCATGCTTTTAGTTTGATTGATTATGTCTTTATTGCTTCCAATAATGAGCATATCATCTACATATAAACACAGCAAAATATACCATTTTGAAGTAATTTTGAATTATATGCATTTACCACATTCATTTATACTGAAACCATTTGACATCTTTACGTTGTCAATTTTTTTGTGCCATTTTTTAGGAGCTTTCTTAAGTCCATACACTGATTTCACAAGTCTACACACTTTGTGTTCTTGTCTTGGGATAACAAATCCTTCAGGTTGTTTCATATAGATCTCCTCTTCTAAATCACCATTTAAAAATGCTGCAATGCTTATCAGTAGTCTGATAGAAGTTATTCTCGTCACGGAGAATAGGTGTCAAAGAAATATGAGCCCTCTTTTTGTCGGAATCTTTGCACCACAAGCCTAGCCTTGTACTTATCTATTGCGCCATCAGTTTTCGGTTTTGTTTTGAAAATCCATTTACACCCTAGTGCTTTAAACTCTTGTGATAACTCGGTTATCTCGTAAGTATTATGTTGCAAGATAGACTCGATTTCACTATTGACAGCTTCTTTCCAATAAGGTACGTCCGGTGTAGACATGGCTTCTGCAAAATTTCTTGGCTCACCTTCTGTAAGAAACACCATTAAGAACTCTTCACCAAAAGATTTTTGCTTACGAGCTCTTTTGCTTCGTCTAGGTTCATCTTCAACTTCTTCGACTTCATTTACTGAAGAACCGAAAGTGCTTGCCTCTGTTTAAGAGTTGTCTGCGTCTCGTTGTTCACGAGTCCGCTTTGGATTACTTTTATCCCTACACGGGAATATATGTTCAAAGAATGATGCATTCCTTGATTCCATAATTGTATTTGTGTGTATATCTGGTATTTCTGATTTGTACACCAGAAATCGATAGACATTGTTGTTGTGTGCATATCCGATAAAAATACAATCTACAGTTTTAGGCCCAAATGTGACCTTTTTAGGAGGTGGTACAACCCCTTTTGCTAGGGACCCCCACACTTTCAGGTATTTATACGAAGGTACTTTACCTTTCTAAAGTTCATATGGCGTTTTGCCAGTTACTTTGTTCGGTATCTTGTTGAGGATATAGTTTGTGGTAAGCAATGCTTTCCCACACATGTTCTGGGATAACCCAGATTCCTGCAACATCGCATTCATCATCTTCAGAGTTCGATTTTTTTTTCTGCAACTCCGTTAGATTCAGGTAAGTAGGGAGCAATTGTCTGATGTATAATGCCATGTTCTCTGCAGAATGCGTTGAATGGTTCATTATATTCGCCTCTTCTATCAATTCTAACTACTTTAATAGTTTTCTGAAGCTGGTTTTTTACTTCGAGTTTGTATTCTTTGAATTTTTCCAGCGCTTCATCTTTGCTACGTAACAGATATAAATAAAAATATTTTGCGCAATCATCTATGAAGGTGACAAAGTACTTTTTACCGCCTCTAGTTTGCACATATTTTAAATCACACAAATCTGTGTGTATTAAACCTCAAGGTTCGGTAGTTTTTTCAACTTGGGATGATGGTTTTTAGTGAGTTTGGCATGTACGCACACTTTACATTTTTATTTTCTTGTTTTGCATTTTGGAATTAATTTCATGTTTTGCATTTTGGAATTAATTTCATGTTGTGCATTTTTCAAATTGTTTTATATTTTAACATGTCCTAAACGTTCATGGCAAGTATCAAACGACTCAACCAAGTAATCAATATGGTTTTCATTCATTGAAACAGTTGAAACAACAGAAGCAGCATAAACAACATTTTTCGGGAGGACCGTCATTACAGACATCTTGACAAGTCCACCCTTAACAAACCCCTTTTCCAAATACACCCATGCTTCCTAAGAACAAGCTTGTCGGACTCGAAGTTCACGGAGAATCCATGCTTGCTCAGCACACTTCCAGAAATCAGGTTCTTGCGCATGTCAGGTACATGCTTCACATTCTGGAGGGTGAGATCACGTCCCGAAGTCAGCTTTAAAATCATTTTTCCCTTACCTTCAATTTTGGACACCGCCATGTTGCCCATGAAAAGTTGTTCCTCGACCTTGCTCTTCTGATAGGTGCTGAACATAGTCCTATCAAAGCATATGTGCGTGGTAGCACCAGTGTCGTACCACCACTCCATCGGATTGTCTTCCACCATGTTGGCTTCAGTCACCACAGTGCACATATCTTCTTCGGTCAGATTTGCCTGGGATTTGCCATTTGCCTTTGCTTTGCTCGTGCAAACATCAGCTTTGTGCCCAACTTTGCCACAGTGGTGGCACTTTCCAATGAACTTCTTCTCAGCAGCCTTACCTTTCTTAAAGTTCGTGGAGGAGGAGGCTACATTAACCCTAAAGTTCGACGAGGTCGTCATCGCTGGTAAATGTATTGGATGAAACCTACAACAATCCTAGAAAGGATGGAAGCTACATTAACCCTAAAGAGGCTGAAATCTACAACAACCCTAGAAGGGACGAAATCCACACCGACTCTAGAAGGGATGAAACTTACAACGACCTTAGAAGGGACGAAACCTACAACAACCCTAAAAGGGGCGGAAGTTACAGTAACCCTGAAGAGGCTGAAATCTACAACGACCCTGGAAGAAACGGAATCTACAACAATAAGAGAAAAGCCTAGCATAATCCCTAAAACCAGCAATGGCCTATTTCTTTGTTTTTTTGCGATTTACGAATTATAAATGTCTTAATCTTTTTTTAATCCAATTGTATGCGATTAATAAAATAACATTCTTGATTTCGTGCTTTCCGCAGTTCTTCGAACAAACCAGTTATTTTTTATCCAAATAAGTTAAAAAATAAACCACGACAATTATACAACATATAAATAGAATAAGAACTACGTAATTACAGATATAACAAATATGGACAAATAAACATGGACAAATAAACATGGATGTTCCAATTCACAAACTAAAAAAAATTACAAACCATTGAACATATATGGAGCTTCCCACGCAAACACAACTTTTGTAGGGAAGAGAAGTCTACCGCAAACACCAAAATAATATACCCAAAAAAATCGAGATTAAAAGAGACAATGTAAAAACAATTTGGTATGAATAATTGTGTTGGATTGAGAACCTAGCATAAGTATGCAAGTGAAACACTCAAAATTAGGGTTAAAAAACAGGTTGTTGGCTCAAAATATTTTTAAGCAAACCGTGAACTCATAATCATACTATTATTTAGCAAGTGCGAAATCCTACGTGTCGTCTCGAGAATCACTCTCAGATCCGAAATTACTTTTATGCCTTTAATGAATTCGTCTAATTACGCTCCGTGCCATTGTATGTTTTTTTACTAAACTACCCTCAATTATGCATAAACTCCAATCGCATAACCTATAATTACCCTATAAATTATAAAGATCGGCCACAAGAAAGCTTTGACATAAACCCAAGCGGCTTTTAAACTTGCAGAGGTCTCGATATGAATTTTTTTTTGTTTGGTGAAGCTATCGATTATAATAGTGATTGGTCATGGTTATGCGGGATTTTTTTAGCTGTATGAGTTTTGGCTTCATCATCGTTTAGGTATTGGATCTACACTGTGTTCTTGGATTGAAACCCTAAACCCTATCGCACGTTTGATCTTGCTTTAATCAAAGCGGGATGGATCGAATCTGAATGTATGAATTGTTTGAGTTTGATGCTTTGAAGACGGCTTGGCACTTGTAAAACATGCGTACAGAGATAAGTTCGTCTTCAGATAGATTTGAGGATGGTATGAGATATAGAGAGTCGTATCTACACCACGATTATGTTGGTGGATTTCAGGATTTACCGGTGCTACAAGATTGATTGTGAAGAACATCGACTGGTACTTCTCTATATTAATTTGTTTGGAGTGATTGATGTTAGCTGACTACTATGTTTATTATGGTTACTTTGATTGATCTCAATAGGAATACTCTGAGGAATTTGATTTTATTTATAGTGCACTGAGAAAGTAGAGATTCTTCGATTCTGATTCAAAAACTCTCAAGATTAAACTGCTCTTTTTGTTGGGTGTGTAGCTAATTAGGTTTTGGTTCCTTTTGTTGATCCAAACAAATAAAAAGTCTTTTTATGGAGCTGCTTGGTTGCAATACTACTGTACTTTGTGGGAATCTCTATTCTTGAGGTATGTATAGAGAGATCAGAGATGTAAATGAATACAGATTAGTCAATCGGGTCTGGTAAAAATTTGTTACAGGGATTTGCTGCAAAGGTTGATAGAGAGGCCAAGCAGAGGGTTAATGAAATAGATTGTGGTTTGTTTTGTATCAATCTTCTTTTTTGGTTTTGATAAACCAAAAAAGATTGAAAAGCGTGAAGGGTATATGCTTCTGGAGTTTAACTATAAAAAAAATTTAGTATATCAATCTCTAGACCAAACAAAATTTGTTAATTTCTTGAGAGTTGTCTACTCGTATTGACATTACCGCAGATTTTCCTCTCTGGTCGTGTGACGACGCATCAAACTATCAAAGGTATGTAATTTTTCCTTACGAATTTTTGTTGATCACTGACAATTTTAATCTACTGTTTTGCTTTCGAATTGTGGAAGGTTATTATTTAAGTTTAATTTTTTTCTCAGCAAACCCTAACTAGATTCGTCTTGATAAATCTGTTTAATTCTTTTGTTAAACCAGTTTCGTAAACATCAAAGTCGATACCTTTATGATTTTTCACCAAATTTGTTTGTGACTTGTGTAATCTATAGAAACATTCCTCTAAACCTTTTCCTTATGCTCCTTTGTTTTTTTTATAGGTGACTAAAAACGTTTCCAGAAAACAAGATATTGGAAAACATGGAATGTAAGGGCAATGGATATTGCTGAGGAGAAACTTTCAGAGAATGATTACGTTGGAGCGAGGAAATTCGTTAACAAGGCTCAGAATTTGTATCCAAAGCTTGATGGTTTGAAACAAGTATTGATGATGATCCATGTTTATATCTCTGCATCAAATAATGGAAAAGGATAAGCTGATTGGTATCAAATTCTTGGTGTTGATCCTTTAGCTGATGATGAAGTAGTGAAGAAACAATACAAGAAGTTAGATCTTTTGCTTCATCCAGACAAGAACAAGTGTAAAGACGCATAAGGGGCGTTTAAGCTGGTTTCAGAAGCTTGGTGTTTGTTGTCTAATAAGGCTAAAGAGAAATAGAGAATTGCTTAGATCAAAAAAGAAAATCGAAGACCGGGATGCAGAAACCACCAAACCCACATAAACCGGCTTCTAATAAGGGGAATCGAAATGCGAAAGACGGTGTTGATCCGAGAGCTAAAGCTAGAATTAATAAGCCTAAGCCTGCACCGTCTCCGTTTTCCGATGACGTCTCCATCTCTTATCTCCTATATGTTTTCCACCGAGCTAATCTCTGCTCTTTCTCTTACATCCGTTTCCGTTTCGTATCAAGGTAAGTAATCTCATGATTTATAATTGATCGGTTCGTGCTTAATAAAGTCATGACATATTTACGGTGCTTTAATCGACTTATGCTTCAGTATTCAATATAGCATATCGATTCATGGTTTAGGGTGTAGATCTATGATAGATTGACTTTTGCTTAATCTGTTTTTGCATGCTTATAACAGGTTGATATTTGCTTCATTGAGTTTTTTCTGATGCTTTACGAGCCATGCTTTTAATTTTTTTTATATGGTATTGCTTTATCTTATAATATATCGACACATGTTTATTGCTTTATTATATGTGTCAAGTAAAGTCTTTATATGTATCAAGTAAAGTCTTTGGTTCACCGATTATTTATCTGCTTCGTTTGCTGGATTTTGCGATTAATAGGATAACATGTATATATAATTGTTTGAGACGAGGTTTGTTTAAGCAGATGATGTTATTTACATGATCTTCAAGCTCCTTAGTTAGCCGCATTACTTTTAATTAATTACATGCTCCAAGTAGTTCCAATGTTTCTGCGCAGGGTGCAAAGGAAGCTGCAGAGTTGTTGAAGAGAAATTCAACCTTGAGGGTTATTGATAATAACATGATTGACTATTCTGTAAGTTCTTTCTATTCGTGTGTTGTACTTCGGTATCGCTGAATTAATCACCAAGGTTTATGAATGGAATATGTTGTCTTCTGCCCTTTTTCTTTTGAAATGAAACTATGGATTCACAAGTCTTGCTGGAGCTCTTCTTGAGAATAATACAATACAAAATTTACATCTCAAGTGAGTTTATGATCGTAGATGGATGTTTTCTTTTAGTCTTGATTTTTTTCTGTATATTTCATATCCCTGACATGCTGATATATGGATGATGATTTGGTTCAGTGGAATCTACGGTAGTGCCTTTCGGTGCCAATGTTTTAGTAAAGGGCTTGGGGGTAACAAGTCTTTACAGATACACGTACTTCTCAAGTCTCTTTCTATGTACACCATTTCTATGTTAAGAGAAACTTTTGATAGTTAAATGTGTTATGTTAGATGATGCATTAAATGTGATTTCTGATGTCATTACCATCAAAGACAACCAGTGTAATTATGTCTTCAAGAGTTAATCGGGTAGAGCCTTTGGCCATTCTATTTGTAGGAACTTCATTTGCATGTAAACTCCATTGGAGATGAAGGGATGCACGACTCATGCTTCTTTTATTGAGCATCATATGGAATGACATGTAGAGTTAGACTACCACTCTGTCATAAATTTATTGGAGATCATTTGTTTTCTGTTATATTCAGTTTCTGTCATAAAATCATTGTATATTATCTTCAGAACGTAGCTTCTAAAGTTTGGTATTACTTGAATAACCTTGAAGGAATATCAGAATTTTGATGCTTGCTTGGTAACTAACCATCAAATTTTTATTCATGTTTTGGTAATAGAGATCCTTTTTTCTATGATAATCAATTTATTTTGTATTGAAATTGATTTCGTATTGAAGCAAGACACGCAGATTTTGCCTTGGGATGCGGAAGAAGCATATGCAAGCTCATTCAAAGAAGCAAGGATGCTTGAATGAGAGGAATAAGGAACTTTTGACTTTTGTTTCTCATCAGTATACGTAATTTTGGAGTTTGTGTTCTTTTTTACTTTTCTTCTTAATTTACAAGGAGCAAATCCATTTTTGCTCCCACAACAGTCTCAAAAACTACATTTTAAGGAAGTAATTTTGGAACAACATTGGTTATGTCTATTTGGATCAAACAGTTCATATAAAGGATCTTCTTTCACTAAACCAAATTTTCTTAAATACCTGCAGTTTTACAGATCTAAGAACCAGTCTCATCTATCTTTGTTTGACCTCAACGAATATGCTAATTGTTAGTCATCTCCACTCCATCTTAAGAGGGTTTTTAAAAGTGGAACAACACCTGACCAGCTGAATGTTTTGAAGTGTGTTGGTATTAAGTTAGAATGGTAGTTAACTATACTTTTGTGTAGCCATTTGAACATGAAAATTGAAGGTACAAATTTGTACAAAGATGATAACTTTGGATGAATTTCTCTTGAAAGACGATGACTTGCAAGCTTGAAAGAAGAAAATTCTTAATTGTCTTCAACTTTTTATAAGTATACGAAAATTGGTGATGAAGAGTAACGGAGAGAGCGTTTGGATAACAAATGAGACTGGAGAAGAAGTATATATATCTTGAACACTTTAAGTATATATTGGCTCATGCAATGTTTTTAGTTAGTAAAGAAAATGTTGGGAATAAGGTCATAATTTATCAATCCTCATGTCCAAACATTAAGCTAGCTTAAACACTTTTTTGTACAAAAAAAATATATTCTGAAATTTGACTTGCATGTCCTGGCTTAGACCCTCCCAATTCTAGTGCATACAGAGAGTGAAAATGTCTACAATTTCCAACATAGTTTGCAACAAAATTTTATCATCATCATTATCATATTTATTAATTCGTTTGATAGAAGTTTGAATAAGAGCACAATTCATCAAACCTGAAGCTAATCTTTAAAATGTGTAAGACAGAAGAAAATAGAGTTTCTCCCAAATTCAATTGCATATGAAAAGTGAGAACGTCTTCAAATCAACGTCTTAAAATCTCAAACTAGACTGGCTCAGCCAAAACATATGAGAGAGAAAAAGCGATTTAAAATTTAAAATTTTATTATGGTTTAGAAGAATGCATGTTAACGTTATGAGCTAATGTTCAATATAATGACAAAGATAATTGCTTCGAACATTGATTCTTAACAAAGAAAACTATAAAATCAGAGGCATTCTCACGTGAAGTGTTCTTATAAAGATTTAAGATAGTTGCTTTAAACAATAGTTATCAAGTGGTATAAGATTTTTTTTTGACAAATAGTAATTCTTTGGATAGTACCAGAGTGTGTTGTTTTTAAACAGATACTTTAATGGTATTATTTAGTTGGCGTAAAATTTTTATAAGAAACAAGAATGTGTAAATACATTTTTCGTTTCAATACCTTTACGGATTTGTTAATTTAGCTTTGGTCGCTCGATTGTGTACTCATTATCTTCGATGTGGAGCATAGAAAGAGACAATCTATCACATGTTTTTATATGTCCTCATGTTCTACAAGCCTGGACTTTATCATATATTCCATCGACACCATTTTTTTTTTTTTTGGCATCATAGTTTGCAAATTGGCCAATCGGGAGGATTGAACAAGTAGGAGAAATTTTGTTTTATAGATTCTTGGTTCATGTGGAAATAAAATAATGATAAGATCTTCAAGTTTTTAGATCAAATTCCACTTGACATATTAAAACATGTGATACAATGGAAACTCGGTGTATAAATACGTAGGACAAAATCAATATATCGCTTTTCCTTTTATTATGTCCAATAAAATTCATATTATTCTAAAATTAATCCGATTATTGTATGATTTATTTTTTACATGGACTACGAAGATCAATTTTATACATTTAAAGATACTGAAATAATGGCATTTGCATATGATATAATCAAAATTCTGAGGGAACAAGCGGGACAAGTTTTAGTAGATTTCATACTGATGTCTGTTTTGACACCATCTGAAGGTCAGCTAACTCTTACATCTTAGGAAAGATCAGGATGTATTTTGTGGTTATGGTAGAGATAATGTTCACCGTGCCATAATCAAAGTTGTTCCTCAGGTAAATTAAAACTAACAAATTAATCATCTCTTTTTCACTAATTTACAGAGATTATCGACATTCATAAGTGTTAAAGAAGTGAGATTTGCATAGGGAATTGGTGGTGAGGAGTGGAGAAATCCAACGGTGATGAATATTGAGTTCAAGATCAAGGAAACCATAAAAATCAACCTATCAAGTTGATACTTTTAAGCTTTAACGCTTAAAAATCTGAAGATTTTTGTTGGTTCTTTATATTTTATTCAATAAAACAATAATATGTATACATGCAAATCAGTTTTGAAATATAGAAAACCTCATCTCAAAATCTTTAGATCTTTTGTTGATTCTTTATATTATATTAAATAATATAAGTCTTTAGATCAAGTTCCACTTGACATATTAAAACATACAAAGAGCAAAGTAATAATATGTGAAGAAGCAAAAACAATCTCTAAACAAGAGAGAGTTTTTAGCTCAATGTCAGATATACGGTACTTGGAAGAAAAATTATGTTTTAAACGCTATGTTGGATTTGCCTATAGGATGGTGGAGTGGAGTTGATGATGGTCAAAAGAATGACTGAAAACATACAATACAACATAACCAAATCACAATATTAGATTCTTCTATAATATATGTGTACATATTATATATATAATTTAAAACGAAAAAATGAAATTAAAATTTAAAAAAAAATATTTAATTAATTTTTATCATACATAAGTGATCAATAATCAACATCGTTATAATTTATTTAATAGTAAAAATCATATTTAATCCAAAAACTGAATTTAATATTGAATCCAAAAAACATAAATTTATTTGAAAAATGATATAGTTGATAAAATTTAAATACAAACCGAAACCGAAACCATACCAAATCATCCATATTATGTTTTACTTTAAATATAATTATTCATAAACCAAAACTCCGAAAATCAAAAACTATAGAGATATATTGTTTTTTGTGCATCTCAGAAATGAAAAGTTTAACACATGTCCGTTCGGAATACATATGTTTTTTCCATATAGATATACTTATAAAAAACTCTTGCGACATCTAATAGTTCTATTAGCAGAAAGAGAGTAAGAGGATCCTCGGGGATAGACATATGGAAGAAGAGAGGACACAAGAATCAGGAGGCAACACTTAATAGAGATACTCCTTCAGAAGTATCCTCAGACAATCCATTACCTAGGAAAAAGTTCTAACCCCACTCTCTCTCTGAGGACTCTACCCCTATTCTCTTCTCATCCATTCAAGAAATATCAGACAGAGACCATGATCTTCAGACATGGTCTCAAACACAATCCACACTCACCTCTCGAATCAATTTACTCTCCAGTGGTATCCTGACTTGGGCTTCAGAGAGTATTCAAGAGGGAAACACCTTCTCATCAATTTTGAAGATCTTCCGGATCAATGTTGGAGATTGAAGTATAATATATTTCCTATCTCACGAGAGCACTATTCGATGTTGCGTAGTCAGAATGCAACCTCGAAACTCTTGACTTCGTTCATGGAATTGGTGCTAAGAAATGCAAAGACACTAGAGAGGGTGGTTGTACGACTGGGAGATTTTTACTTTGATGATGCAAAATGGTTTGAAGATCAGTTTCAGATGGTTCAAACACTTTCTCACAACAATAATTTCTCTATGAAGCTCCAACGAAGCAAATACTAAATACTAGATGGGTGTTAAAATATCAGAAAAGAAAAAAACTATATAAAAACGTGTTATTTATGTAAAATGTGAAATATATAAAAAAAAATTTGGAATTTGTACCCAAAAAAAAACAAAGTGGAAAGCACATATGTAGTAAAGTAGTTGTAAAAAATAAGTGACAATTGTTTATAATACGAATTGTTTCTAAATTATTGTTGAATTCTATAAGTTGGTGTGAATCATTTTGGGACAACATATGACATTCGTCGAAGCGAACATAAAACATTCATTTAATTGTGACTTTTGTTTACAATAAAATATATACATTTTAAAACAATACACGATAATGTCATGTTCGATTTGTTTATTCAAATATGTTTTCTTGAAAAATGAAAAGATAATCAATAATTTTATGTTTTAATTTTATTAACATACTAATGTATTTATTCTCATGCGCAAGGCAATATTCCTGAAGTCGATCGTTATACATTTTGATACATGACAAGAAGTAATTGTATTTGTTTTTAAAAATCTTAAATCCATCTCCGTAATATTTGATATATGTTAATATTGTGGTTGATTTATTTTGTATGTATTGTTTGAAGTAAAAACGTATTAATGATAATATATTTTGTAAAATTAACAAATAATCGAAATACTAACATTTTAAATTTATAAACATATTAATGTTTTCTTTCTCTCCGCGCAGGCGGGAAGATGAATTCGTTTCGTGTGTCGGTACACTATTCTTGATTTGAAAATGTCTTTCTGATATTACATTGCATGCTTTCTACCAAGGTGATTGATAGGTCGGTTGGTTCCACAATAGATGATTAGTGACAGTTGTGATGTCTTTTAGGTTGGACGTGGTCATTACAGACAACAGGGAATTAGTTAAGATGGTGTCTTCACCCCAACAATGGTTGGCATTCTCGACCCATCTAGAAGAGTTCACTACGAGCAAGGAACGTTTTGCACGCTTCACCATAGCTCATACATCAAGATCTCTAAACACGAAGACAGACAAGTTAGCCAGGAGCGCTCGTGTTCTACAGTCTAATACCACTTATGTAAATTCTGTTCTCCGGTTTGGGTCTTCGAACCATTCTAAGTTTTTATATAGCTGTTGACAAAAAAAAATTGGACGTGGCCACTTGTGTCGTGTTTGGTTGCATTTTCATTTTATTATTGTTCAAACTGCTAAGCAATAATTATCATAAAATTTATGTGGATGGGTTTTAAATCGGATTTTTTTGTGATTATATTTGTCGAGGCTTATACAAGTTCCAGACTTTTTGGAGCGAAAACGTCACGTAGACGAATTTAAAATAGACTACACCCATGCAACATTTGTACCTCGCATACCGAGTAATAGATTGGTCATCTTTACGATTATCTCTCATTTTCTTAGTTTCTTTTTGATGTGTTATTTCTTTTCGGCTCAAAATCTTGGAAATTTTCGTTAGTTTTAAAAGTTTGATTAGCGTACTTAGAACGTTATAAATTTACATATTGATACAATCGTCGTTCATTCTGATATACGGAGGACAAGATAGGATCGTGAAATGATTAAAAAAAAGTAAGTTCATTCCTCTAATATTTAGTACAGTGCAATGTTATAGTCCGTTTAAATTCCAATATTTTATTCAAAATAATTTACGTGTTAAGAAATATAACATATTACGAACAGTATATTTCTTAACACGTATATATGGTTATGATAATTTTGGTTTGTTTAGTTTATATTTGGAAATAATGAGATGAACAACATTCAAACTCAAATATGTTTTAGTGTTTTGATAACAAAGTGATTGGTTAAGTTGAAAATTGAATTAATATTCGAATATTTTATGTTTTAATTTTACAAACATGTTTGTGAATTTATTCTCCCCGTGCATGGCGTGGGTCCCCACCTAATTTTTTTAAAACCATCCAAAATTCTTGAATAAAATTCATTAAGGGTACAATAGTAATTATAGATTTCAACTTTCAACGTGAACCATTCTTACTTCTCAAATAATATAATAGATAAGATAATTTTCGATGGATATAAATTATAATCCGTTGACAAAGGTACTTACGTGGGATTACAAATTTATTTTGCAAAAATGGCAGTCGATTCATTTAAATTTTTAATTTCACCATTTTTACAGTAAAATTTGCAAAAAAAAATTTGAATTTCGGAATAAGGAAATATCGGATATTTCGAACGTATTTTCGAAAGTATTTTCAACAAATTCTTATTCTGAAATTCAATTTGTAAAAAAAAAAATCGCATTTTTCGGAAATCAGTCAAACATATTTATGACGATCCTCTCATCGAAAATTTCGTCTAAAAGTAGCATGTTTTTTTAGTGATTTATTTTCTTTGGACAAATTTTTTGTACATATTACAAAAGTGTGGAGGAATCTGACATACTCAGGCCCCTGACTGATTCTACCATAGAGGCCAACGATAGACAAGAACTCCCTCCCCTCCCCCGATTCAATTCAGTGTGATCTTTCATTCATAGTCCAACAATAAGTATATTCAGAGAATTAAGGAATAACAACTATGAAATCTTTTTAACTTTAACAAAAAAAAGCCTGGCTGGGAACTGATCAAAAACTTATTACACGAAATCCTATTTTTTTAGAACGGGTTGAAAGAGTTGGGATTATTGGTGGGGAAGAAGCAATAAATTGGGGTTTATCCGGACCAATGCTACGCGCATCTGGAATACCATGGGGTATTCGTTACATGGAGCCAAATACCATATCTAAAACAAACATCCTCACACTTTTGAGATGTATATCCTTGGGATTTTTTTCCCTTTCGAATTTTTGAGAAGGAATTAATAGAGTTGACTTTTTGGTGGGTTGTAATAATTTCTTCCAAGTTCGTGATTATGTCGATGATCACAATCCTAATAGGCTTTAATGTTTCCTGCTAGACTTTTCACATCCATTGCATTTATTTCAGGAGATGATTTATATCCAAAAGGTTGAGAAAGTTTTCTTTAATGAGAAGCACATTATTATTTTTCACAATTAAATCCAAAAAAATTGCTAAGAGCTCCATTTAAAACTTTCATTATAAAGGATCATATGTTCAATGTATTGAGAATTTTGATGAAACAAGTCTGGTATGAGATTTGGAAGATAGTGACATTGAGTACATGCATACAAGTCTAATGGTGGGGTTTTACAATCGCCTTAATGGTTGTTTACTTGCATTCGTTGTATGCAAGATATCTAAATGATATTGAATATGTCAAGCTTCATTGTATCATTCTTATGATGAAGAGACCAACTTTAGAAGTTAGTGACTGGTCATTAGGATTTGAACTTACTCAAAGCCATACTTTACCCCTTTTCGTCTTATTCTTCGCCCACCCTACGTCGTTTGAATTTCTTATTAAAGTTGTTAGCATATAAACTCTGACCAATTAATGCCTACCTACCAAATTTTAAGATTTAGCATTTGGACTGTTCTTGGGTTAAATGAACATAGTCAGTCTTGTAATCTAAATATTTGATGGGTTATTGCATGATTATGTCATGAATTTTAAGTTTATACATGTGAACAATATAATTTCTGTTTTAATATAGACCGTACTATCAGAAACAGAGGTTCTTCCTTTCGCTCTTTAGACCCAGCTTTTGCCTCGGCATTACTCCAACTATGGTTCTGGGTCACTCCTTCACAATCTCAAGACGCGCATTCAATCTAGCTTCTATTTATCCTCCTAAAATCGTTATTTCCGACTATTCACAAATTTGTCTCTGTTGAGATTCATCAAGTTTCTTCTTTCTTTTGTAAAGCCTTTTTGTTTAGAAAAACTTGTATCCAGTTTTTTTATTTAATCGAAAACCATTTAAAAAAAAAATTCTGTTTTAAAAAAAATTGCACAGAAAAGAAAAACACAAAATCCCAAAAAATGAAAGAAAAAGCAATCCATATTTTGTTCTATATCTTCGTGCATAGTTAAATATACATGATTTTAGTGCGGTAGAATAAATTCAAATGCTACAATGAGTATTAAAAAAGTGCTGAAATGGTTGTATGCTTAACTAACATAAAATTACAAACATATAACATATAATATGATCCCAAATGCAACTTGAATTTTCGATTGATCAACCAAGTCTGCTGTTGATGCTTAGTTTGCAATTTT
The DNA here is from genome assembly GCA_900406555.1 of Pseudoturritis turrita. Classification (NCBI taxonomy): domain Eukaryota; kingdom Viridiplantae; phylum Streptophyta; class Magnoliopsida; order Brassicales; family Brassicaceae; genus Pseudoturritis; species Pseudoturritis turrita. Next base: position 220,999 of record OVBL01000398.1, read on the forward strand.
TGTTAATTTATGCATGTAAAAGTTTTTTTTTCTGTATGTTCTCAAATTTCATCTAAATATAACCAGATTTTTGGTGAAACTAGTGGAAAACTAATTTGAGAATATTCTTCTTTAAAATAGTTGAAATTGAATATAATATCTTATTATATAAAGTTGAACGTGTTTAACGTAAACGCGGCACGTAAGATAATTATAACTAATCGTGATATGTGTTATTATTAATTTAGATCGTTACATGTGTCAATATTTTAATATAAAATAATATAAATTTTCTTTTTATTAATTATTTACATATTTAAAAATACAATGTAAAAAAAAAGAAATTAAGTATTGCTTTTGTAAAACATGTTTTTCTATTTTCTTGAATTGATTTTGTTATCTTTCTATTTTCTTTCAAATATTTAAATTTTAAATTTTGAAAAATCAAATATAAGTAAAACATGTTTACTATTAAATAGTTCCAAGTAAAATATGTAAAGTGAAAAGAAAAACTGAAAAAGAAAAGGAACTCCTAGAGATCTCACGTGTCTTAGGACGTTTGTAAGGGGATCTGGTTTTTATTGAAATTGAATAAACGAGCTTTGCAAGCACGGGAAAGAGTATTCCCATCCTCTTTGATCTAAACGTTGATCCTCTTCGTCTAGAGTAGAACCAAATCCTCATGAACTCCTAGAGATCTCACGTGTCGTCGTTAATATCGCTTCTGCCTCTCTATCATTTGGTATCAGAGACGGTACATTCCTGCGAGGTTTGTGCTTCGTCAAGATGCCTCCAAAGAAAATCAACAACGCACCTCCAGCGGTAAAGCTTGTTGGCTATGCAGGAGAATATCCAAAGTACCATCAGCACTTCAATTCAAGAGTTGTGCGAAACTCTGTTACAACATCTAACAGATCGCGATCCTCTGTTTGAAGAAGATGACCATGGTGAAGATGACAATCCTTTTGCACCACAAGCACGAGTTGCCAATCGGGACAACAATCATCAACGCCGTGACAACCGTGATACTCGCCGTGACAATCTAGAAAGTCGTTGGGAGTCGGGTTTCAAAGTAGAAATTCCCGAGTTTCATGGTGGTATTCGGGGAGATGCTCTTCTTGATTGGATTGTGTCGGTTGAAGAGATTTTAGAGTTTAAGCAAGTTTCGGTGGATAGACGTGTACCACTAGTAGCAATGAAATTTCGAGGCCATGAGGGTTCATGGTGGAAACAAGTAAAAGTGACTCGTGTTCGAAACGGTAAGGACCCGATAAGATCATGGAAAAAATTTAAGAAGCATCTGCAGTTGACATTTCTTCCTCACAAATATGACCGTACAATGTACAATCGGCTCCAAAACCTTAAGCAAGGTTCTCGGACAGTGGAAGAATACGCGGAAGAATTTGCCTTATTACTAACTCGCACCGAGGTGTATGACAGTAAAATTCAGCTCGTTTCCCAGTTCATTGGAGGTCTTCGACCTCAGCTACAAACTGCGTTGTCACAGTTTGATCCGACGACAATTGTCGAAGCTCACAGAAGCTATCACAACGTTTGAGCTCATCAAAGAAAAGTTAATAACGGCACCAATTCTGGTTCTCCCAGATTTTTCTTTGACGTTTGAACTACATTGCGATGCATTAAAATTGGGTATTGGGGCAGTACTTAGTCAGCAAGGTCGCCCAATAGCGTATTATAACGAGAAATTATTGGGCGCACGGAGTCGTTATAGTACGTATGATGTAGAGTTCTACGCCATTGTTCAAGCCATTAAACACTAGAGACACTACTTGGTTCACCGCGAATTTGTCTTATTTACTGATCATGACGCCTTACGCCATTTAGACAGCCAAGCCAAAGTTTCAACACGTCATGCTACATGGATAGCATATCTCCAACAATTCACATTTTCAATCAGACATCAATCGGGAAAATCGAATCGGGTGGCTGATGCGTTGAGCCGCAGACATCACTACAAGAAAACAAGCGTTGAGCGACTATGGAAAAGGTCACAAAATTGTCGCAAATTCGCTATTTGCGACTAATTGGAGACTAAAATAAGTAGTCGCAAATTTTTAGTCGCAAAGTAGTCGCATATTAGGGACTAAAGTGTGACTATATTAGTTAGTCGTATATAAACGACTAATTAGAGACGAAATACAGTAGTCGTAAATTAACGACTAAATACAGACGACATGGACATTACGACTACTATCAGACCGAATATTGTAGTAGTTAAATGGAGACTAATTTGTGACTTTTTATGTAGTCGTAGATTTGCGACATTTTTAAGACGTAGAAAGTAGTGGCTAAAAGGTGACTAATTTAAGACGTATTAGATAGAGGCTAAATGAAGACTAATTTGTGACTTGTTATGTAGTCGTATATTTGAGACATTTTTAAGACGATTTCGATAGAGGCTAATTAGCAGTTTTGGTTGCAAAATCGTCGCAAAATAGTCACAAATTTGCAACCTTTTTACTACCTTATTTTCCAGAAAAATATATACATATTTACATATTTTATGTATTTTTCGAATTTAAATACCTAAAAGTTAAAAGTACAAAGTAATACACTAAATAAACGATGTCTTCACTCAAAACAAACTAAATGTAAGTACTCAAAGTAAGTTGAAACACATAAACACATAATAAATAGGCTCAGGACATAAAAAATAATTTATAACAAAATTGATTTAAAGAGTTTATGGCAAGGGGTCGATGGCAGGTGTGCTGCCTGGTGCAGAAGGTGGAGAGGTGCCTGGTGCGGTGGCTGGTGAAGTTACAAAGACTGGTTGTTCACTCATGAAAGCTGCGAGGCGGGGATCATTGGTGTTCAAGAACGTGATCAGCTTCTCCATTTCAGAGATCCGAGATTGAGCTTGTGGTTGCTCCTCATCACGTCGCGCATTATCCTCTTCTTGTTGAGCTATCTTACGACGAGCTGTCTGAAGCTGTTCCTGGATCTCAAATAGGTCAGACGCAGCAGAGGTGGAATAACTTTCTTTCCTTTTACCGTTGTTAACCAGCTCACTAAGTTGTCCAAGTCCAAATGGTTTCTCCCTCTGATCTGTTTGGGTACACTAAAACAAAAGAAAAGACATTGATAGTCCACCAAAACAGATACAATGCTTAAGAAGAAGCTAAAAAACATAGCCAATATCAGAATGATTGAGAACTAAAACACTTGATGCTCACAGACATGAAGTATTTCAATTTACAGTCCATACAATTTGAATCACTCAATCCAGCAAAAGTATTTCAACCTATGCTAACAATTGATGCTCACAGATATGAAGTATTATTCAAGCTCATAATGAACCAGTATACATGAGAAACATAAACATTTGATGAAACAAAATTCAGACAAGAATAGTAGACACTCATATGCAAAGAAACCAAACAGGAAAACAAACAAAATCCTATGCTACGAAACGAGAAGACAAAGAAAATTACCTTTAGAAAGATGGCATTCTTTTCTTCTATGGTGAGGTTGCGTTGAGTAGAATGCTCAGATGAGTTCTCTGAGGTTTCTGGACCTTCGGCAGCCTGTTGATCCATCACATCTGCTATGTTCTTCTCATAGGCCTCAACAACCTGTTTGGCTTTCTGATCAACAAAGCTCCCATCCGCCCTTGTATGTGTCCTCAGAAACACTTCTCCAAACGAAATAGGACGACCTAATTCCTCCTCCTGTAATCATGCAAAAACATATAAGTGTAGATATGCAGTTTCTAATTAGCAAGGAAGGATAAACGGATTACCATTTCTTGTTGAATTCGCAAGTAGCATTTTTGACCTGATACATGTTTGTGGGCTCCTAGACCGCCACGATCAGAGTTGCGGGACTGTGAAGCAGTAGAGCTCCTATCCACTGCTTCAGGAGTGTTGCAATGCTGCCACATTTGATCCCACGGCGTAGAACCAATCCAAGGTGGTCTTACACCTCCGGTCTTAGCCTGACTAAATATGTCTTTCATCCTGTTCTTCGCAATCTTCAAAAAATGGCCCTTCACAATTTCGGTAATCCCGGAATCCCAATTGTACTTCCGCTACAGAATAGAATATTGGTTAGTAGTGATGATACTTAGGCAGTACAACTGAAATATAAAAGAAGCAAAACTCTAAAACACATACCGCAAAAGTTCTGAAATATCTTTCTTGTATGTGAATTGGTGTAACCTTCCAGCTAAAGTAAGGACCATCGAACTTTCTTCGAAATATTCCAGCAATCACCCGAGTCAATTTCCCTCCATCCCTGGTGAACCTATGACACAAATATAAACACATGGTTAAGTATCAGACAGAATGGCCTTAAAAAATCTATTGACATGTACCTAAAACCATGAAGAATCAGTATCTAAATGAATGAGCTACTGCGTGTATCATGAAAAGAAACCAGAATGATAACACAACAATGATGCTTTATCTCTATATCAATTGTTTATGTGTGTTGATGCAAACAGAAACAATGATGCAATAATTCATCTTCACAAAGCTACACTCCGGCAAACACATAGAGTGATTCATTTAGAAAACATGATAGAACTACAATGATGCAAACATTAGCAGACCAATATAGTAAATCAGCAAAACATACTAAGGATGATACAACTAAACTTAAGCTTCAGCAGACTCAGACAATGACACTGATAATTTCTCAAACCACACAACTACACTGATACAACTAACTACACACCTAAGCATTATCAGACCACAAAAATCTAACTGATACTTTCTTTAAGTAGCTAAACATATACAAAATAAGACAAAGTAAAACTAAAAAAGTATAGAAACTTACCATGTCGTCTTGACATTGGGGATTGGATACTCAGATAAGATAGGTAGATGTTCTCGGCCAGGAAGAGCCAACAGATTGTCCAACAACTGTTGGTAGTCTTGCGCCTCAGGGTTCGGATCATCAATTGGTAGGTCATCCTCGAAATCAAGTTCATTGTCCGGGATGTGATCATGAACTTCATCTTCCTCGGGAAACTGATCATGAGGAGCTTGTTGCTGGGGAATCTGGACTGCCGGATGTTGTGGAGTTGGGATTTGATAAGGAGGAGGTTGTTGGTTCGGAATCTGAAACTGGAGTTGATGAGAGTATTGGGGTTGTGTCGACGGTGGATACTGTGCCGGAAGTACTCTGGATCTTGACACAGAGACTGTGGCCTGAGATGATGTCGGGTTAGATGACTGTGAAGATGCTCCACGATCTTTGCTGGTTCCATCTCCGACGGCTCGACCATCTCCGACTGATGTAGCAGCACCTCCGGCGAGGTTGGGTCGACCACCACCGCTGTTGGGTCGACCACCTCTGGCTGAGGTAACAGGACCACCGGTGAACTCCGCTCGACCTCCACCGCAGTTGGCTGGAGCAGGTTCACCAAGTCTGGAGTTGGATCTACCAACTCCGCCGTTAGATCTACCAGCAGCGCCTCCTTTAACACCTCTCCCTCGAGAGTTTTTCGCTTTTCCACCAGCCATCTGGGTTTGTGTTGGAGAATCGAAACATAAAGATGAAGGATGAAGAAATCAAAACAGAAAGATGAAGATTAGAAGATGCAGAGATTATTTGGTCGATTGTAGAGGGATTCGAGATTGAAGGATGAAGAGAAACAGATTAGACAAGAAATCGAAAGAGAATGATTAAGAAATCGAAAGAGAATGATTAAGAAATCGAAGAGATGAAGAAATCGAAAATCGGTTCTAGAGAGATAGAGGAACTTTGGGGATCTGGTTTTTTTAGGGTTTGCATATAGTAATTGGGGATCTGGTTATTTTACTCGTGTAAAAAAATAAAGAGTCTCAATTTAGTGACAAAATGGTCGCGAAATAAGTTTTGGGGAGAGAAAATTGGCGCCCAAAAGCCCAAAACATTTGGCGAAAAGCCCAAATGTTTTCAAACCCGAATTGGAAAAAATATAAAGGTAGTAGAAAAACAGTCGCAAAAACGACTACAGTGGCAAATTAGTCGCACTTTTGCAACTAATTTGTGACGCCATTTTTTCTGTCACAAACCAAGACCCTAAACCCTAAACATTTAGGGCCAAAAATGAGTTATATGCAATTCCAATCAAATTTTTATGTATGTAATAAGTGTTTGCTTATTATATAGCTTCAATCATTACAAAATCAAGTTAATTTTGGAAAACTTTAGACTTCTACATAGATTATATTGAAATCACAAGTATTTATCTAAATACATGTTATGGTCTTTTGCAAAAAAAAAGTTGAAATTGAAATTTAATGATATTACATGTTATATATGCTAGATTAAGTGTAAAATGAAGTTAACATGTATCTAAATACCTAAAATAAAGCTTTTGACGTAAAATCTTTTGTTCATTTTACAAAAATCATACTGTGAGTTGGTAAACAGTCGCAATCCAGTCACACTTTTATTTAATCGTCGCTAATTAGTCGCAAAAATGTGGCTAATTTATGACTTTTTGTGACTGATTGTATAATCGGTGAAAAGTTTAGGTAGTGTGCATCGAACCACAGACCTGTTTGTGTTTAGAGACTGTTTTATGACTTTTTTCAGTGTCTTATCAATTCCCTAAACCCAAAATTTGAAATACGTGAAAGTAGTCACAAAATCGTCGCAAATTAGGAAGTAGTCACAAAATCGTCGCAAATTAGAAAATAGTTACAAAGTAGTCGCAAATTACTGACATTTTAGTGACATTGTTTTTTGTTGTTTATGTGTCTGGTGTTTTTCTTTTTGTGACTTCTGTTGGTTTTTTCCATTTTTTAGCCTTGTGATAATAGACAAAGAGTACAAGAGAAGAAGAGTAGAAGAAGAGGATGCAGAGTAACAAGAGACTAAATCTCAAACAAGATTTTCGGATTACCTGAAGAAATGAGTGAGGAACCGAAGAATGTTGCAGAAGAGGATGAATAAATGAGTACAAAATCAAAGAAGCCAACCACGAATTCTAAACCAACACTAGATTTGAACTTACCCGATCTTTTCTCTGGCAAACTTCGATTTCGTATCAGAAAATTGAGTTTTAGGGTTCTTCGATTTAATGAATTGAAATCGGGTATATTATGGGTTTCGGGTCGGGTTATAGATTGGGTCGGGTTTAACACAATAACCACATGGTCACAAAGTAGTCACTCATAGGACAATAGTAGCAAAGTAGTAGCAAAGTAGTCGCAAAGTGCGACTGTTATGTGACATTTTTGTTAGCAGTCGCAAATCATTTTACTTAAAATATTTTGTTGAATTTACAAAAATCTTACAGAGAGTTGGTAATTAGTCGCAAATCAGTCTCATTTTATGTAATCGTCATGAATTAGTCGCAGAATAGTGGATAATTTATGACGCTTTTGTGACTGAGTGTAATAATAAGTGAAAAAAATTAAATCCCGTGATTCGAACATGATACATGTTAGTCTTATCTATAGTGTAAGTCCAACGAGCTAATGTAACCATTATGTTCTATATTCCATTTACTACTATATATATATCGTTTCGTATTAAATCAGAAAATAAAGTTTTAAACGTAAACACCACGTTTCAAACCTTAGACCTGTAAGTCTTGTATATGTTTCATTGCCATTGAGCTATAGTCACCATTCGTTTATGTAATACAACAACTTATATATATACCGATATTAATCACATCCGAAAATAAATATAAAAAAGTTTTTTTGATACAAACACCACAAATATATTACAAACATTAATTTAAAATCCCATACATATTATTCAAATTTCATCATCATCATCTGAAGATGATAAATTACAATGAAATTCCTCTTCTGGTTCAGCGTCTTCAATTTCGACATCAATTTCTTCAACTAGATGATTGCCGTCCACTAAACTATCGACAGATATTTCTTCAACCATATCTGTCATTCCATCATCATCTGTTTGTTGCAAAATGACCAGCTCTTTCTCGTTAAACTTTCCTTGAACACGATTCCTCGGATTCACTTTCAGCACCGTTTGCCACAATTTCCGAGGGCGTTTCGTATATGGGTATGGAAGATAACAAACTTGATCAGTAGTCACACAAGTTAGGTACGTACCTAACTTTCATATTTTCCACCTACTCTTAGTGACTAAATTGCGACTCTTCTGGCACGATCCATAGGAGTAGCAAATTAGTCGCAATTTTGAGACTGATTTGCGACTACATTTACTGACTAAAAAATATAGTCGCAAAATAGTCTCACTTTGCGACTACATTTAAACAGCCGAATAATGGTCTTCATTCAGTCGCTAATTTAAGACTACTACACGACTGAAAAATTCAGTCGTAAATTTGCGACTGATTTGCTTCTATATTTCCGTAGTCTTTCATTAGTCGCATTTTTGTCCCAAAACAGTCGTAAAATTTTGCGACCGAAAAAACAGTCACAAAAAGTAGTCACTCATCAGCTGTTTTCTTGTAGTGCATGGTCTTCTCACCACAATGCATACCTCAGTGTCGGGCTTTGCATCATTCTTGGATCTGTATGCTATTGATCTGTTTTTTGCTCGCATTCTCTCTGATGTTGGCAACGGGTTGTGTGCAGATTATACGTTGCACGATGGCTTTCTTTTTCGAGGATTACGTCTTTGTGTACCTGATTGTAGTCTGCGCCTACAAATAATTCGTGAGCTGCATAACGAAGGTCACGTTGGACGTGACAGGACGTTACAACTAGTGACAACATCCTACTTTTGGCCGTCACTACGTCGAGATGTTGAACGCTTTGTTGAACGCTGTCGGGTCTGTCAATAAGCAAAAGGTAAAGCCTCCAATGCTGGTCTCTACCTCCCATTACCCATTCCGACACAGCCGTAGACCGAGCTTAGTATGGACTTTGTCCTTGGTCTCCCACGCACTCAAAAAGGCAATGATTCTATCTTTGTTGTCGTTGATCGATTTTCAAAAATGGCTCATTTTATTGCATGTAAAAAGACCACGGATGCGGTTAGTGTCGCTGTTTTGTTCTTCCGAGAGATATATAGATTGCATGGACTTCCATCCTCCATTGTTTCTGATCGGGACACACGCTTCCTTAGCCATTTTTGGAGATCTCTTTGGAAGCTTCTTGGGACAAGTCTGAACACGAGCTCTGCTTATCACCCTCAAACCGACGGACAAACAAAGGTTACAAATAGATCTCTCATAAATCTTTTGCGTTGTTTGGTAGGGGATAATGTTAAGAGTTGGGACACTAAGTTATGTCAAGCCGAGTTCGCACATAATCACGCCCTTAACTGCAGCCTAGGATTTAGTCCCTTTCGCGTCATTTATGGGTTGGTTCCACGCTGTCCATTGGACTTAACAACTTTGCCGGACAACACTCGTCTTCATGGTGAGGCTGTGGATTTTATTGATGACATACAACGTGTCCATAAGCAAGCTCATACTAATCTAGAGGTTGCAGCTATTAAGTACAAGACGGCATCGGATGTCAAACGACGTGAAGTCATTTTTGAACCAGAAGACTTAGTGTGGGTTGTCTTCTCTAAGGAACGTTTATCGTTACGCTAGTACAACAAGCTGAAATCTCGGAAGATAGGTCCCGTTGAAGTCTTAGAACACATTAATCCATATGCATATCGCGTTCGGTTGCCTGATCACTTACACACTTCTAATGTTTTTAATGTTAAGCATTTGTTCCCATTTCATGGCGACGATACCAAGTTCGATTCATGGACGAATCCTCTTCCACCCGGAGAGACCTGATACAGCGCATCGGATGGGATGGTGACTCTTGTAACGAACACTTCTATTGGGTTTTTACGTGTTCATTACGTAAGTCGGTTGTTAGCTTTAATCATTTAGTTTTTCTTTTCTTTGGATTGTTTTATCATTATGATTAGCCGTCATTAGCTTTAAATAGACGTGTCTTAGGACGTTTTTAAGGGGATCTGGTTTTTATTAAAATTGAATAAACGAGCTTTGCAAGCACGGGGAAGAGTATTCCCATCCTCTTTGATCTAAACGTTGATCCTCTTCGTCTAGATTAGAACCAATTCCAGCCCATTAACCACCCCTTGAATACCTTTATCTTTCCCATCACCAACAGCTAAGACTATGCTACATGTAGGTTGTCATGTGCCCTTGCTCTTTGAGCTTCCTGCAACAACAGATATTGTGCGAGTTTGATACAGAGGACGTGGCCAAGCTGAAGTTCTAGCTCTTGCAAAATCTTGTGCCCGACCATCCTTAGTTATGTACTCTTTATCAACCTGTTTCTGATAATCTGTTTTTCCACTTCTAACATACCCATCTCTTACACCAGGCTTAGCACCATATCTTCTATCATCTCTGACATCTCGTGAGCCTAAACCTGTTTTCTCATATCCTTGGTAACATGATCTTCCTCTAAACCCACCATCTTGTTGCTTATATTCCAAATCATTCATCTCAAGATCAGTCATCGGAAGAGCTCTCTTCACAGGCCTCTTCCTTTGAATTTCCCAGCCTCCATTTCCCTCTCGTAGCAGCTGTTGCTTTCCAGTTTCTCTCTGCAATTCCTCTTTAGAATCTTTGGGTAGTTCTAATTGTTTTCCCAATTCTGGACACTCATTTATGAGATGTGTCATCCGGAAACAATGGGTACAGTAATTTGCAAGTTTCTCATACTCCACTCTGACTTTAGGGGATGTTATTGGTTTGTGTATTTAGAAAGAGTTTTGATGATTCTAACAATTAAAAACTTTACTGAATTTATAAAGAATTTAGATTTTCTAAAAACTTGTTCAACGAGTTTCTAAGATTATTAGATTCTTTGACTATAAGATAATTAAAAACTTTTGTAGAGCTTATTTTCAAGTATTACATAATATTTTTTATTTTGTGTTTGTTGTTATCTACTACCTTTTCTGTTAACTTCTCATCTTCTATAAATGATCTCAAGTTTATACGATTATTATGAAAAATTCACTAAATTCTCAACCTTTTTTTCTTTTTCTAATTTATGTCTGTGTGTTCATACAGTTTTTTTCTAATATATGTATGTGTGTTTATACAGTTTTTTTTCCTGATTTTAGTATGAGTGTTCATATAGTTTGATTGTGTTCTTTCGCTCTTTATTTAAGTTATACCTTACGTTCTTTTAAAAAAAAATTATTTATCGATTGATTGAGTTTTAGTGATTGTCAATATATATTTACTTACCATTTACCATGATCTATACGTGTATAAGTAGCTAATGGAAGATTCACAAAACCATGTTTGCTCTCTAATATGAAATTTTAAAGTATTTGGTCCACTGTGATGTTCATTGCTTTTGTCCGAAACCATGTTTTATTATTAAAGAGTTTTCGTCTTTTGTGTTGGAGTATGCATTTAACACTTGTGTTTCAGTTTGTGTTCATGTTAACATAAGCGTTTGTATTCATGAAGTGATTTTGAAAATAGAAAGGAAAGATTAATCGAGACCATGTTTATAAAAATTATTTTCTTTTAAATAAATAAAAAAGACTTTGAGAATACTTTATCGTTGGGCATTACTTTGACAAGTAGATTTTGTGAAGAAAAATGTGTAGAATCAATAAACCAATAACACAATATTTTAAAATAATGACAAAATAAGTTACTTTCATTTTGTTTGAATAACGCAAAAATTTTATTGATTTTATAAAATCATAAAACCAATAACTCTAGACTTTTAAAGATTTTATATTACTTTTTACAAATACATAAACTAATAACACCAAACTTTAACAGAGTTTTAAGAAGTCTATATTGAATAACACCTGAATCTTTATAAAATTTGAATCTTTATAACTCCATCTAAATACACAAACCAATAACACCCCTTAAACTCATCTCCATTATCAAATGGTATAATAGTAGTGAAAATCAGAGGCTTAAACCCGTCAAAAGAGACTCGTACATAACTTGAATCCTCATCAACTTCTCGCACATTCCCAATGGCTTTCCCCACCACACGAATTGTTCTTTCAGCCCAGTGTTGGAATGGGAGATCCCTAACTCTTGCCCAGAAGGTGATCTCTGATGGGTAATTACTCACAATAACAGGCTTCCATCTCACAACCGACACCATCCATGAATCATAGTGATATGGTCCATTCTTCAAAACCTCTTGAATATCATCTTCAGACTGAAAATTAAAATGAAATTTACCATTGCCTAAATCCGTTCCAAAAGCCTTAACATCCAACTTCCAAATCTTAGGCATATTATGAATCAGAGAGTCCATGTTTTGGAATCTCGGTTCCATACACGTCCGATAAGAGTCAGAGCAAATTGTTGAATCCTTCGCTCGACGTTTATTGATGCCACCTTCATCGTCTCCCTTCTGACCACTTCTGTCTTTCCCATCAACACACCTATTTGAGCCATTAGAAAAAATTCCTTTTCTTTCCCAATCCCAACCTTCTCACCAGCCAACCTTCCCAATCTCAGCCCAGTAACAGAGCTAAAACATGTGTTTATCAGAAGCAGTATTGAAAGCAAAACCTTATTTTCGGTATGAATCAAGATGTCTTGTATCCATCTGTACCTTTTCTTATATAGATGACCGCATATCTCTGATGATCCTGAAAAAATCCCTACCATTAAACTAAGAAATCCGCGACGAACCTGATTTGCATATCATAAACGCCAAGTCTCGATTCCCTTTGCCCTTTATTGGATGCACAGAAAATCTCCATTGATACCCTCTTTCCCTTTCTTCTTCCGATTGCGCGAGCCTGTACTCATCGGCTTTCCTTAATAGTATAATAATCCTTAGTCACGTAGACCCGTATCTCCTTATCTCTTCCTGTTTTGAACCCAGATCCGAAATCTCCAGCCTTTGCCTCGGCCAAAATCTACCCGATCTTCGAATCCTTCGTAATCGCAAATCAACATAATTCACAATCTTTCCCCCTTTGTTACTCCAATCGAACCCTCCAATACCCCCACTTGCCATTCATAATCATATCCCGAAGAGACCATAAAAAAACCTAATCTCCATCGCCATTGAGAAAAAAGTCGAGAGCGTTTTTTTTTTTTTTAACTAGAAAAAATCAGAACGTTCACCATTTTTTGTTGTTGTATTTGAACAATCTGTTTTTCTTTTTGCCATTAATCATAACTCCATATCTTTTGCTCATGAACGTAACTAGGTATGGGATTTCGGTTAAACCGAACTGATCGATTAATTCGGTTATTAAAAATTCTACCAAAAATAATCGAATTTTTTTTTTGTTTGGTTCGGTATCGGTTAGTTCCGGTATATTTTTTTTTACCGAAATTAACCAAAATTTTTAAATTTTTGTTTAAATTCGATTAAAATCGGATAATTTAAGTTAATTTCGGGTAATTCAATTCGGTTCGATTCAAAATTTTAAAAATATATTTAAATTTTGGTCTAAATTTTGGTATGAGTCAAGTTTTAAAAAAAAAAAAATCGGAAAACCGATCAGTTCGACTGAACAGAATTGAAAACCAAATCAATTTTAATATTATGCCGATAGATCGTAAAAGAACTAAACGTAACCAATACATCACAAAGGAACTACGTAAATGTGACTACTATTTGTTCTTTTTTTTTTCGTTCGTCTTCTCACATCCGTCTTATGTGACTACTATTCATGCAAAAGTGAATTACAAATTTCGAGATAAAAGGAAAATGAGGAAAGCATGCAAAACAAAAAGAGGGCGAAAAGGAAAAGGAAGGAAGGCGGGAGTGGCAATTCAAAACAAAATTAAAGAGAAGAAGCCAGTCAAAGCAAGGCAACAGAATTACGTACACTAATTGATGGGTCAAAGTTAGATCTTTTGTAAATAAAAATAGACCAAAATGAGAGGTGGCTATTTCTCTTACGATTGCAACTTAGACCGACCCCTTTGCCTCCTTTCGTTACCATATGAGAGGTGTCTATTTTTCTCACTATCTCTAGATAATGAGAGTGGATCAAACACAGAACCAACCCTGTTAGAAACGAGAAAAAGAAAATGTAATAGTATCTCAAAGATTAGTTGAACAACTAACTAAAAGAGCTAATATATGATAATCCCTCGATGATCAATGCTTAGATAAGTAGGGATTGTGTTCATAACCGGTTAAAAAGAAAATGGTTTAATAATTATTATATAGTTTTACGAAATGTGTGGGTATTAAATACTTAAGAAGACATAACATAATGTCATTATCCATTAAAGTTGAAGTACCTTAAAACAAAATTGGAAATGTCTAAAAAAAACACTCCTACTTGCTTTTCCCACCGGTCTAAGTCCTCTCTCTCAGTTTATATATTTGTATCATATAGTTTATCATAATGCCGTCACGCACGTTCAACATGGTCATATTCATAATCATTAGATTAATCGCTTAGTAATCACAATTAACACCACAACTTGGACCAAATATAGTCAATCTATATCTAACTGTTAAAATCTGGATATCTTTTAACATATATAGAGGGAAATATAATGGTTTATACGTTATAATTCACATGATTTGGACATGTCCAATAATTTAACATATTGGTATACCGTACATATATTTTTTTTTCTTTGTTATAAGATTTTTGAAATGAGAAAAGAAATTTTTAGAAAGCGTTTAAAGTAAATTAAAAATAGCGATAAAGATTTTAAAAAATAACCAAGAAAAAAAAAACCTTTTCTCTGTAAATATTCTCTGTATATAATACAAAGCAAAACTTCCGTCTCATTAGTTCACACTGAAACTCCAAAAATTATCTCTCTCTTCTCTCTCTCTCCTCCGCAGCAATTTCATGATCTTCTTTTTCTAACAGAGAAGAGAAGAGTTTTTCGGTTGTTTATCACAAAACCCTAAATCTCAAAAACCCTGAATCGAGTTTATTAAATGGGTCATGTTAATATCGCGAAGCTCGCGAAACTACTCGTAAAGCTAAACAAATCACCGTCGGGTTGGCTCTGTGTCCATCCCCGATCAAACGACGTCGAAGGTAAACAACGATGGAGCAAGCTCGTAAGATCCGACGGTTCCTTCGAAGTTTACGAGCGTCCAGTAGTAGTCTCAGAGCTCACAAGAGACTTCCCAATGCACAAAATCTGCCGATCGGACTCTCTCTACATCGGACAGAAGACCCCTGTTTTGTCGGAGACCGACACGCTTAAGCTCGGTCTCAATTACTTCCTCCTCCCTTTAGATTTCTTCAAGAACGATCTCTCGTTTCTCACCATCGCCGCCTTGAAAACCACTCAAAACGGAGTGAGGAAATCGGCGGTGACTCATCGGCAGCCTTTTCTTATACAGAAGGGAGAAACAGGAGAGAAGTTGAGGATTCGTGTGTCTGAAGATTTCATGTCGGAATTGATGATGGAAGGAAGAAAAAACAGAGAAAACGAAGAGAAAGAAGAAGAAGAAGGAGAAGGAGAAGGGAGAGTTTGTACGACGGTGAAATTGAAGAAAGATTATGTTCAATTGGTGGGTTTGCGTAAATGGAAACCGAAGCTTGAGACGATAACGGAGACGAAAGCCATGAAAGCAACGGTGGAGAAGGAGAAGAAGAAGAGAAAAAGGTTTCCTGTGATGAAGAAGAATCAAACTGAGTCATGTTCGAAGCGTAAGCTTCAATCCAAATTCATCAAATCCAAAACAAATAAATCTATTCTTCCGAAATAGAATACTTTTTGTTTTTAACCAAAGAAATTAGTAGATTGTGTGTTGTTGATATACATAGAAATTGTTGAACTTTAATGTAAAGAAACTGAGAAAAAAAAGTTAACCAGAAGATAGAAATTGAAAATTTGAATGAGCAAATTTTCTTTTTTTTTTTTCTTTTTAAACGAGCCATTATTTCCAAAATGTTGGATTATGCAAAACTTTTGTGTTATAACTAAATCAACGAAAAGGTAGAATAAACTTTTTTTAAAATGTATGAAATACTAAAAGACTTAATATTTAATAGATGATTGAAGTTTCCTTTAGATTAGATAATAGATGATTGAAATTTTTCAATCTTGGGTTGTCACTTAGTGTAGTTTCCCATTTTAAAATGTTTACTTTTCAAGTTTTATCATTTCATACAAAATATTGTGATTGAAATAACATTTTCTAAAACAATTGAAAAATTACATACCATTCATCATGTTTTTGACTACTAATTATCGTTGAACCCCAAATATTACTTTTTAGCATGATGAGTTGCTTTCGTTCTGCAAGAGCAAGAACAAAAAAAAAAAGTTGCTTTCGTAAGATAAACGTTGGAATGTTTCGAATAATGTTGAACAACGACTAAAATAAGCTCAAGTTTGAACGACCAATGGATAAATTTCTGAATTCTGTTTTGCCAGACAACAAAATAAGGAGTTTTCTTTTTCTGTCTATTTTGGCAACTTGGTTTATTGGGTTTTAGGTTTTTATTGTGTAGAAAATATATAAACCAAATAGGAATCAGAAGATTAGTGATGTAAAAAAAAAAGGAATCAAAAGATTATTTCTGGAAATGTAAATTGAAATTTGATTTTTTATTTATTTCCGGTATATGTCGAATTTGGCGGCTTTTGCCATGAAATTATTTGATTGGGAAATTTTTTTTGTAGGGTATATTGCATTAAATATTTTGAATAATATCGAGTTTAAATAGATTTTTAATTGATTTTGATGATTTTAAAAAAATTGTTAAGATTGTTATCCTCAAAATTATAAATTTTGGATTTTTGTATCTTTAATTATTTTTTTTTATATACTTTGAAATCATTAAGAAATCAAAGCCTAAAATGCCTAATACGAGTAGATTTGAAGAGAACTTTCCAAATCATCAGTATTGTTTGGCATATATATATTACTAGATCTTATTTTTTGTGAAAACAAAAAAATTGATTTTTTAGTTTATTTAACCAAACTATTTAATTAATATAAAAATGTATGTTACAAAGTAACATCAGAATTTTTAGATCAATATAAAATTAGTGACTGAATAACATGAAAATTTTTCTTTTAACACAAATCATTTCAAAAATTTGATTGAATATACTTATAGACCAATTAATGTATAAGTTAGATATTGATATAAGGAGAATATTATTAAGTTTTTGATTTTTTTTTCTCACAATTTCAAATTCAGAAGGCCATACTTTTTATTTTTTAGAGGGATATGACAGCCGACTAATCCTAGAACTATTTGATAACTTTAGTAAATTTAAATCAAATTAAAATAAAAACTGATTTTAGCTTTATCATTTTAGTTATTTTCCAATTTTCTCATCAACACATTTTATTTAAGTTAAGAATGTACACATCTAAAAAAAAAAAAGTCAAATTAGAATAGTGTGGTCGTAAACTAACAAAATCACTTTCTAAAAAAAAAAACTAACAAAATCAAAATCCATACAAAAAAAAAAAAAAAAGAGAGGGGAAAAAAAAAGCGAAACAGGTAAAAGTGTGGTCGTATTTTGTGATAAATCTTTGAATGAAAATATGGGGAAGAGGGAGGAGGGAGAGATAATAGAGAAAGCACGTGTTTGTAGGAGTTTTGTGTCAGTGTGGTTTTTGATTTGTGAACAAAAGTGTAAGAAAAGAGACAAAAGAGGAGTCAAACAAAGTCATCTCTCCTTTTTTTTCTAAGCTAAATAGTATAATAAATAGTAAATCTAATGTAGCCTTCAAATTTACGACGATGACAACCCCAATAATTTAAATAATATTATCAATTAGGTTTGCTGTAACAAAAACATATCTCTAGAATAGGAATATGATATATATCTTCTAGAATGGGAGAGGATTGAGACGCATTGACTCCATGATCCTGCCTATCTTCTTGGAGACTTTTCTTTTTGGAATTCTCAAATCTATGATCTCTATTATTATTTTTGTTCGTTTTTATATGAGTCACTAAACACAACACTCATTGTTTTCGTATTATTTCAAATGCAATGCGGTGAAAACTCGGTCTTCCGTCTAATGCCTCCGATCAGCCCCATCTCGCCACGGTGATTCACCGCCGACCGATTTCTCGGCCGCCGAATCACCAACTCGGCCGATTTTTTGAACAAAGGTTACAAGTAATAGTAATGTAATAATGTCCTACTTGGTTGAGATACTTTTTTTATTTCGAGTAACTAAATTTGCTACCTTTACTATTTTTCAATATATGTTATGCCCATTTTTACTTTAAATTTTTTTTTGTTTACAACATCAACATTTATTGATCATTTAAACTTATAAATGCAGATCTATTTCTGTAGCCAATTGGAAATACTCATATCAATGATAAACTTTTTTTTTCAAACTCATATTTCATTAAATCTTAATTTCGAGTTACAACATAAACAAACCTAAAATTATTTGCGAAGAGTAGATCTCACTTTTTACATACTTAAAAAAAAAATACAATAAACATATAAGATAAAAGAAAATTCTTCTTGCATATATACAATAAACATATAAGATAGAAGGTGAAAATCTTCATGAAACTCCATCGACCAGACTTCAGAAATGATCGATTTAAAAAATTTTGGAAGTCAAAAACTACCATCAGAATGTCGATCTTCAAATTCGTACTTGCTTGAATGTCTATATTATGCAAAGTTATTATGCTATTAGAGGCGATGGAACAAAGCTAGGAGCTCTAAATGCCTTCAAGGCCGAGTTTTTGAGTACACTCTCCATGAAAGAGGAGTTATAAAGCTTAGAATCAGACTCTACATCTAAACCGCAACATCATACTCAACATAACAACTACAACAACACATCTATTAAACCACAACAACCATGGCCTCAGTAAAAAGAGAATGTGGCCAAATTGATTGTTCAAGATAATGGTGTTATATCATGTACAATCAACAGGGTGTGCACTTGGAGAATATTACATCAGATCAGATCCACAAGTACTAAATGTTCTGAACAATCAACCTAATGTTCTGAACAACTGCTCACATATTTCAGGTAGCACTATCATTCTTGCAGATGGAACATCTTCTATTTCTAAACCTCAACCACACCTGATCCTATACACCCAATCTCCTTCATGTACTTCTTTTCAACCACTTCATATCATTTCTTCTGCGGGAATTAAAAATGGCCTTACTTTTGCTGGAAATGCTTGGGTGATTGATACATGAGCTAGTTGCTATGTTTGCTTTGATTTAAGTTTGTTTCTTAAAACTAAGCCAATTAGTAACACTTATGTTACTCTTCCTGATGGAACTCACATTTCGGTCACTCTTTCTGGCACAATATCCCTATATGAACATCTTGTTCTTCATTCAATTCTATTTGTGCCTCTTTCAAATTCAATCTTTTGAACATTAGTGCTCTTACCCGAAATAGCAATATTTTAGTGTTATCTTCTTCCACTTCTTATTACATATTTCCTTACAATCCTTATAATTCACTTATGGACTTAATGATTGAGAAGGGTAACCTCCACAACAATTTCTACGTCTTGGAGCCTCTTCAATCCAACATTGTCTCTTTCATTTCACAAAATCTTCCAATTCTTCAAGTTTCTTATGAAGTTTGGCATCAAAAACTTGGTCATCCTTCTTCAAGAAAAATCCGTCTTCTTTATAAATCTCTCAATGTTTCAGCTGAAAAATCAGATCATACTCCAGTTTGTAAAGTTTGTCCATTGGCAAAACATAAACATCTTCCATTTTCTTCTTCAAACTATTTATCCAATTCTCCTTTTGATTTAATCCATCTTGATATTTGGGATCCATTTCATGTTCCCACATCAGAAGGATACATATAGTTTCTGACATTGGTAGAATAATAGTAACATAGGTATATTTGTTGCCTAATAAAAGTTTTGTTGCTCTTGTCTTTCCTGAATTTTTACAGCTCATTGAAGCACAATATAAAGCTAAAGTTAAGGCATTTCGTTCAGACAATGCCCCTGAGCTTTCTTTCACATATTTGTTAAAATCTAAGGGCATTGTTCATTTCTTTTCTTGTGTTTATACACCAGAACAAAATTCTATGGTAGAAAGGAAACATCAACATATTCTCGATGTAGCTCGTTCTCTTCTTTTTCAATCTAATGTCCCATTAGAGTATTGGGGAGATTACATTCTCACTGCAATATATCTCATTAATTGTACCCTATCTCCTCTTCTTAAAAACAAATCCCCTTATGAAGTCTTAACTTCTAAACCTCCTACTTACAGTCATCTACGTGTCTTTGGATGTCTCTGTTTTTCCTAAACCCTTTTAAAAGATAAACACAAATTCTCTCCTAGAACTACACCTTGTGTGTTTCTTGGATATCCTCTAGGATACAAAGAATATAAAGTTCTTGATCTTGAAACTAGAATTGTGTCTCACTCGTAATGTAGTTTTCCATGAATCTGATTTTACATTTTCTTCTGACATTTTTACCAAGATATCCTTCCTCTTCCCCTTATGGATTCTATCTTTTTTGCTTCATTTGATATCAGTCTAGATTCCTCAGATTTGATATCTTCTGATTTTGTTCATTCACATGATATTTCAACATCTGAAAGAGCTTCATCATCATCTAATTCTTCTTTATTATCTAATCCTTCTTCATCTCATTCTTCTAGTTTCACTTCTGAAAATCTTTCACAACCTTTAATTCATTTCTTCTCATTCCAATACTGACCATGTTTCATCAGGGAGTTTAACTATGGCTCAAAGGACAAAAAGGCAAACTAAAGCTCCTGCTTATCTATATGAGTACTTCTGTTATCTCTTACATCATGACTCAACATTTTCAGCTCATCCTGTCTTCACCACATCATATCCTCTCTTTTTTTGGTCTTATGACAAACTTGAACTTTCTTATAAACACTTTGTCCTTTCTATTTCCACTATTACTCTTCCCAAAACCTTTCAAAAAGCTGTCAAATATGTAAAATGGACATATGCTGCTAAATCTGAAATGACTTCTCAAGAAGCTAGTGGAACTTGGTATGTTTGTAATCTTCCTCCGGGTAAACATCTTATTGGTTGTAAATGGGTTTTGACCATCAAATATAACCTGGATGGCAGTATTGAGAGGTATAAATCATGGTTGGTTGCAAAAAGATATACACAATTGGAGGGGTTGAATTATCTTGATACTTTCTCTCCAGTTGCCAAGATGGGTACATTTAGAATGATTCTTGGTTTAGCTGCTATCAAGAATTGGTCTCTTACTCAGCTAGATGTGAGTAATACTTTATTAAATAGAGACTTAGATGAAGAAATATATATGACAATGCCACCAGGTTACTCACGGTTATCTGGAATGTCTTGGCTTAAGAGTTCAGTCTGAAACTACACAAATCCTTATATGGTTTGAAGCAGGCTTCTCGTCAATGGAATCAGAAAATTTCCAAGGTTACTTTGGCAGAAAGTTTCATTCAAGCTCCTGCAGACCATTCTCTCTTTGTGAAGTGTACTTCAGACATTTTTCTAACCATATTGGTATATGTGGATGATATTTTACTGGTTGGTAGTGATGATTTTGCTGTGGAAGAATACAAATCTGTTCTTCAATCTACTTTTAAACTCAAAGACCTTGGGCCAGCCAAATACTTCTTAGGATTTGAGATTGCTAGGAACAAGACTGGCATTTCAATCAGAGGAAGTATGCTTTGGAACTCCTTGAAGATGTAGGTTTATTAGGATGTAAACTTGTCTGTGTTCCTATGAAACCAAATCTCAAAATGTCTACATCTGATGGAGAGTTACTTACTGATGCATCTGTTTACAGAAGACTTGTTGGGAGGATGTTATACTTGACTCATACCAGACCATATATTACATATGATGTGCATAAATGGAGTCAATATATGGCTGCTCCTACATCAGTTCATCTTCAGGCAGCTAATCAGGTTTTTAGATATATAAAGAATGATCCAGGTAAAGGCTTGTTCTACTCAGCATCTTCAACTATTTATCTTACATCTTTTTATGATGTTGATTGGGCAACTTGTCCTGATTCAAGAAGATTCGTGACTGGTTTTTGCATGTTTTAGGTGATTCTCTTATTTTTTGGAGAGATGAGAAGCAAGCAACATGTTGTTTCCAGAAACAGTCTGAAGCCGAATATAGAGCTATGGTTAATGCTACTTGTGAGTTGATTTGGTTACATTCCTTACTTCAAGACTTGCATTGTACACCAGCAGCTCCTGCGAATCTGTTTTGTGATAATCAATATGCTTTACACATTGCTTCTAACCCAGTTTTTCATGAAATGACAAAACATATCGAAAATGATTGTCATGTGGTTCAGGAGAGGTTGCAAAGTGGTTTTCTCAAGACTCTTCATGTATAATCCGACAATCAATTGGTGGATATCTTCACAAAACCAGTGCAACCGGGTCTCTTCAATAGCTTATTATCCAAGATGGAAATTCACATTTCATTCTTTCCATCTTGAGGGGATGGTATTGAAGATAGTTAATTATACCGATTAATTAAATTGTGACTAAACTGGCCATATATAAGTGTATATAAACCCTGTAACAAACTCTGATTAGTTTTAACTCAGTTTTGATAATCGAATAACAAATTTTCTCTTTCTCTCAAGTACACTGAGTTCTAATATCCCCGCCGCAAACCAGACCCAAACCGAAGATTGCGAACTAGCCGGACACCGCCATCATGCTCCGAACCAGCTGCAGATCCGCTCCACCAAAACCGGAGAAAACTTCTTCCTTTCTTCTCCACCACCAAAAACGCGAAGGCTGGCCTTGAGAGAATGAAGGGCAACTACAGAAGACGAGATCCTAATCGGAGCCCCTTACGGGGACGACTGCCGGAGAGACTCCTTAAATCTATTTTTTCTCTCTCGCTGTTTTCTCTATTTTTTTTTGGTCGAACATATTTTATTTTCTATTAGCGAGTAAAGTTTTCGAAAGATGTTTGGGGTGTATTCAATCTAGTATTTGAAAGGATTTAGAAAGATTTGAGTTTTAATGAGTTTTAGGAGATTTTGAATGAATTAGAAAAGTTGTTATGTTTTGCTATTAAAATTCTATGAAATCTCACCTAAAACTATGAGATTTGGATTTCTATATTTTTAATTAGGAAACTCCACCAAAACATCTTAAAATCACTTAAAATCCTCATAAATCCACTGTTTAATAACATAAGATTTTAAAAGATATTTTAAAATTTATGTTTGAATAATATATGATTTGTCATTTTAATACAAATCACTCCGAATGCTAGATTGAATACCTAAGTAATTTTAAAATTTTCAAATAATTTTGTTAATCGTAAACATCAATATCGGTTTAATGAACGAAGTTTAAATGTTGGAAGTGGTTTGCTAAGGTTTGTGTAAGCCTCGATATGGGCGTAGCTAATGGGCCTAGTAATTTCGGGTTTTTTTTTTGTCACATTATATTAGTTTCTCATTTTTTTTGGATTGAATTCTTTTAATTTTTCTTATAAATACGAAAAGATGGCGAATCTCTCTGCATCTTCTTCCTTAGCTTTTCCGTCGTGAAATACCCAAATCGATGAAGCGATCGTTCGGAGAATTCGTGGAAACTGCGACGGCGAAGACACTCGATTCCACCGTTCCTACGAAGCCCGTCTTCTTCACCAAAGCTCACCGTGAAGAATTAGCCCTAAAACGCCGCCAGGTTGAAATCGCCGATCAGCGTCACCGGCTCTCTCAGATCACTCGCTCCATCCCCGAGACTTTTAATGGCGATGGAAACCGTTATCGAGATCGGGACTTAAAACGGCGTAGAGGTCACGACCGTGAGGAAGAGGTCAAGGATCGGGATGAGAGATTGGTGAAGATAGAGCTTGAGAAGGAGCTAAGCGCCATGAAAGAGCAATACCTAGGATCTACCAAGCCTAAGAAGAGAGTTATTAAGCCAAGCGAGAAGTTTCGTTTCTCTTTCGATTGGGAAAAATCTGAAGATACTTGGACGGGAGATATGAATGTTCATGAAGCTCAGCTTCTGTTTGGTAGAGGGTTTCGTGCAGGAATTGATCGCCGTGAACAGAGACAGACGCAGGAAGACATGAGGGTTGATAAGCATTGGAGCGAAAAGAAGTTAGAGGAGATGGTTGAAAGAGATTGGCGTATTTTCAAGGAAGATTTCAGTGTTTCTTATAAAGGATCCAAGATTCCTAATCCTATGAGGAGTTGGGAAGAGAGTAAGCTTAGTTCTGAGTTATTGAAAGCTGTGGAAAGAGCTGGTTACGAAGAACCTAATCCTATTCAAATGGCAGCTATACCTCTTGGACTTGAACAGCGAGACGTTATCGGTATCGCAGAGACTGGTTCTGGTAAAACCGCTGCTTTTGTTCTGCCAATGTTAGCTTACATATCGAGATTACCACCAATGAGTGAAGACAATCAGATGGAAGGTCCTTATGCTTTAGTTATGGTCCCTACAAGAGAGCTTGCAAAGCAGATTGAAGTTGAGACTGTCAAGTTTGCGCATTATTTTGGTTTCAGGGTGACCTCTGTTATCGGCGGGGAGTCGATTGAAAAACAAGGGTTAAAGCTATCACAAGGTTGCGAGATTGTGATTGCCACGCCTGGTCGATTGCTCGATTGTCTTGAGAGGCGGTATGCCGTGTTGAACCAGTGTAACTATGTGGTTCTTGATGAAGCTGATAGGATGATAGACATGGGTTTTGAGCCACAGGTTGCAGGAGTGTTGGATGCAATGCCTTGGAGTAATTTGAAACCCGAGAACGAAGATGAAGAGCTCGATGAAAAGAAGATTTACAGAACTACGTATATGTTTAGTGCCACAATGCCTTGCGGTGTAGAGAAGCTCGCTAAAAAATACTTGAGGAATCCAGTTGTTGTCACTATTGGTACTCAAGGAAAGATCACAGATTCGGTTTCTCAACAAGTGATCATGACCAAAGAATCCGAAAAGTTGTCCAAGTTAAAGAAACTGATCCATGAGCTTGGTGACGATAAGACAGCGATTGTGTTTGTGAATACACAGAAGAAGGTGGATTCCATTGTTAAGAATCTAGAAAAGTTAACAAGGTGTCGTGTGACAACAATCCACGGAGGGAAGTCGCAAGAACAGAGAGCAATCAGTTTAGAAGGATTTCGAAGAAAGAGATTCAACATTCTCGTTGCAACAAACGTTTTGGCCCGTGGGATTCATGTACCTGACATTGCGCATGTTATCAACTACGATATGCCTAACGAGATTGACATGTATACGCATCGGATTGGACGAACAGGGCGTGCTGGGAAGAGAGGTGTTGCGACAACGTTCTTGACTCTTGAGGATACAGATGTGTTTTACAGTCTGAAGCAGAAGCTTGTTGAATGTAATAGTCCGGTGCCACCTGAACTAGCGAGACATGAAGCCTCTAAGTTTAAACCAGGAACTGTTCCTCGTAGATTCTCCAAGATACAGTGAATTATTAGTTGAACTAGGTCCTATCTCGCACGATATTATACTTGTTTTTGTTATTTTTGATGTTAAAACAATTTTTCTATATCCGTGGGCAATGAGTTTCAATGTACTTGAGGTATATTCTTTCATTTTTGTGGTTTTCTAATTCTTGTTTTAGGTTATGCATGACTAAAAGAAGCATTGGAATGTCTTAGTTCGTTTCATGAATTCTTGTACAATAAGGTCGTAATATAATCAAGTCATAAGTTACTCGTAACCGCTAGCGCAAATGGCTTGCCATTTTTGCAAGATTTTTGGCACGAGAGTTTGATTTTGCTTCTCCGCAAATGGTTTAGAAAAAGTTTAGGGGATCGGTTGACAAAAAAAGAGAGAATAAATGTTTAACTTAAATACAAACTCAAAATCACTTTAATTCGAACATAGTTATTGTTAAATAGATAAAATGAATGAAATATATGTAACTAATTTAAAGTATTTATATCCATAAACCATACCATGTGTTGGTGGTGATATTATGCTTGCCGGTCAAACAGTGACGTGAATTTGTCACGTCGGAATTGTTCTAACTTGTAACTGGCAAGATAACAGGGCAAGGGCCTAAAAATTTCCATACGGGCCGGGCTAACCCTGGACTTTTGAGCCCTGTTTAACATCTCTAAGAACAACCTGAGACGGCTTATTCTAACCACCGTCGAAGCCGACCCTCATATATCACCTAGGTTCAACAACTGGATCGACCCGGCTCAGACAAACCAGGTAAAACCCCTATAAATACTCCTCGACCCATAAAGAGAGGTGGGCCCCGACCCAAGGAAAGAAGGTAAGAGAAAGAAGTCGACCCCTATGGAGAGAGGAGATCCTGAAATGACCAGAGCGAATACTTTAAGAAAGTGAGAATCTCCACAAGAATCTCACTCATACGATACAATTTGGATCATCATTCTTCACTCTAACCCCATTAATTACAATGGAAAAATGAAATACCTCTTCGTCCTCTTGACTGCGTATTTTTTCTCTCCGGGTATTGATATCACAAATCCATGTCATTGGCTAGAGAGCTCCAACCCAACTCCGAGAAACGTCGTTCTCTCTTCCAAATCTCGTCAAACTAACAAATCGAGTCTTAGATTGTGTCAACTAAGGCCCATAACTTTAACCTCAAATTTCTCCCAGAAACCATGCTTTGTGTTTAGTCATATTGTTTTCATTCTAACTAGAACGCCGAAGAGCCCTTGGAAAGAAAAACCAACTTTTGTCTTCTTGAGTGTTGTCTTGACCATGCTATTGTGACAGGGCAACACGCACCAAGAGAAGATCGAAGGAGTAGATCATTCATCCACTACAAGAAAACAATGCAAATTTCAACTAATTTTCAACGGTGGACCAAACCGCTGAAAATTCGTCGGAAAATATAACTGTTATATAGCCGTATGAAAATTTAAAAATCCGTCGGTAATAAACAGATACCCACCTATAAATATACTTACCTCCTTATTCACAAGAATGCTTAAAAAACCAACACATAAAAATGTATTCTTCAAATCATTATGATTATTTTGGATCGTGGATAGATAAACCTAATCAGGATCCAGCGACAGACCTACTTGCGAATGAGTTCGTAGAAGGGGTTAGACAACTTATGAGATTAACATCACAACAATCCAGAGCCGTAGACACTGGTCATAAATCAATTACTGTAAATGGAGCATAAAAACACTTGTATGATAGAAGATTTATGCCTGGTTACAAAATTTGGTATTCGCATGGGAAAAATGATTCAATGGTGAATTATGCTAGTACTAGCGCGGATAGGTTAGGAGAACCAACAACATAAGTAAAAAATATTGGTACTGTTCTAATGGTGAACGATGCATTTCATGAAAATAAAATGTCAATTGCTGATGATGGAGATAGAATAGAGGAATTTAATTTGATATGTTAGATGCGACTAAGCAGCCGTTATACGAAGCTTGGTTCTTCGCCTTTAACATCTGCAACTAGGATGATGACGGACTACAATTTGAGCAAGGATTGTGTGGATGCGATAGCTCATTTTGTGAAAGATATTTTGCCTAACGACAATCTTTCACCAGCTCGCCTTTATAATACTTTATGATATTATCTATACTACGTTTTAAATACACTTTTAAATTTTGACCCAAAAATCATTTTTAATTTTCTTATGATTTTCTTTAGAAAACATTTTTTAAAAGCACTTTATAATTTTTTGAAAATATTTTAAAACCCTAACAAGGTGAAACACTTTAAAAAAAAATTATATAAAATGTTTAGAAAAATGTTTTCTATATAAATTCATAAAAATGTATAAATTGTTTTAAAACATATTAGATAAAATATCATAAAAAGTTATTAAATGTTTTTAAAACAAGTTATATAAAGAAAAACCTAATTTTTTTAATAATTTTTTTAAAAAGAATTATATATAAAATTTATAAAATGCTTTAAAAATGTTTTCTAAAGAAAATCATAAGAAAATTAAAATATTTTTTTTTTGATTTTTTGGTTGTTCACAGGTGCACGTAGGTTTTCACCAATGCGAGGATTCTATTCATTCTGAGCAGCAACAACTTGTGTTATAGCAAAGATTGGATTGCCTTTTGCATCAGAGAGTGATTGCCCATGCTCGTCTTATCGAAGCTCTCGCCCTTGTATATCAATAGCGTTATCGTTGTTACCATTTGTCTTTCTCTGGCTAACCTTCGATTTGTCCTAGCAATTCTCTCAATGTCCAACTTAAGTGAGATCAGATTGTTAGAACTTTGACTTCTGGTCATACACCCAAAACCCAAAGGAAAAGAGAGAAGAAAAAAGGGTTGGCTGGTATTTCCCCCCTAGAAATGCCACTAAAACGATTTTCTCCCAAACTTTTTATCTCATCGTTTTACTACACAGACTATGTAAACCGATAAAAAAACACACGAACTAATTTTCTCTTCGAAATTGACCAAATGAAATTGGTTAAGCTAAAACCGTTGATTAAACTGTAATCATGGTTAAGTAAACCGTAATCACGTTTTGAAATTTTAATTTATGATTATTTAAATGTACACGTGTCATTTTGTGAATAAAAACAGAATTTTAATATTATTTTTATATATATTATAAATTAATAAATTACAAAAAAGAAAAAAAAAATGGAGTTTTTTCAACTCTCTCTCTCTTCTCCGCCATTGATAAGATCTTGAAGTTACAGAGAAAAAAAAGAAGAAGAAGAAGATGGGTTGTGTACAATCGAAGATCGAGAACGAAGAAGCAGTAACTCGTTGTAAAGAACGGAAACAATTGATGAAAGATGCAGTAGCAGCTCGTAACGCTTTCGCCGCCACACACTCAGCTTACGCTATGGCTCTTAAAAACACCGGAGCTGCTCTTTCCGATTAATCCCACGGTGAATTTCTAGTCTTCGGTGGTCACTCTTCCTCCTCCGCCGCCGCTATATCTCCTCCTGCTCCGACTTTCGTCGCCGCCGCGATTTCTAATTCCATCGTCGCTTCTTCTTCCTCCGTCTCCGTCGCGCCGATTCCAGATACTCTTCCTCCTCATCCACCACCACCGCTTTCTCTTCAACGAGCTGCTACTATGCCGGAGATGAACAGTAGATCTGGTGGTCATTTTGGTAATGGACTTAACGGAACTATAATCGAAGAAGTTGGAACCCTAGATCACGACGACGATGATGAAGATGATGATTCCGAATTGGAGAATCATGACCGTTTGATTAGGAAATCGAGAAGCCGTGGTGGTAGTAATCGAGGTCGGAAGATGATTGATGAATATCAGGAACAAGCTCCGCCTCCTCCGGCGAATTCACGAAGACGAAGTCCATTTTTTTTTCTATTTTTTTTCTTTTTTGTAATTTATTAATTATAATATATATATAAATAATATTAAAATTCTTTTTTTATTCACAAAATGACACGTACATTTAAATAATCATAACTTAAAATTTCAAAACGTGATTACGGTTTACTTAACCATGATTATGGTTTAATCAACGGTTTTAGCTTAACCAATTTTATTTGGTTAATTTCGAAGAGAAAATTAGTTCGTGTAGTTTTTTGATCGGTTTACATAGTAAAACGATGAGATAAAAAATCTGGGGGGAAATCGTTTTAGTGGCATTTCTAGGGGTGAAAATACGCAGCCAACCCAAAAAAAAAAAAACTTAGACTAAATTCTTAATCTAAAACTAATGGCAGTGCAAAAATCTCCGGCAATGGCACCAAAAATTTGACGCGAGTCAGGTTTTACCCTAAGACTAAGACCATCTCCAACCCATTACTACATTTTTTACTCCAACCCCACTCCATTTTGGAGTAGAAAATGGAGTGAAGAGTAAAAAATGGAGTAATTAATAGGATTACTCCATATTTAGAGTAAACCCATTTTTACTCAATTTTGGAGTTGGAAATGGAGTAGGGTTGGAGAGGATTTTACTCCAAACTCCATTTTAGAGTGAAAAATGGAGTGGGGTTGGAGATACCCTAACAATGCAAAGCTGCAAGTGCACAACAAATCGATTAGTACTTGAGGAATCCATCCCACAGAGACTTTGAATGCACAATAATAATCCAGAATAAGAATTAAGCTAAGTAAAAACAATTTTTATGGGGTTTGAATGTAAATAAATAAAAGTTATAAACTTAAAATCGATTTTAAACAATAAAAGTAAAGCATTGCGGTTTCAGGGATTTTTCAGGAATTTACAGTTCAAATTATTCAGAACTAACTCCTAGAGGCAATTGACATCATTTTTCCTTCGTCATAGAACTCAAATCACTATGATAAGATTAACCCACTCTCGTGGCGATAACCATTCATGTCTAAACATACAAAGTAGTGGAATAAATGGAGAAGAAAGAAGATTAGGAAACCACATTTTTATACATCGTTATAAGGTGGTTAATATAATTTACATGACGATTATTTTCGTCATGATTATTTTCGATCGTAGATAGATAAACCTCATCAGGATCCATCGACAAACCTACTTACGGATGAGTTCGTACAAGGGTTTAGACAATTTATGAGATTCACGTCACAACAATCCAGAACCGTAGAAACTGGTAATATGAACTGTCTTTATCCTCATTGTCATAATCATAAATCAATTGCCGTAAATGGAGTATGAAAACAATTGTATGGCAGAAGATTTATGCCTGGTTACAAAATTTAGTATTCGCATGGAGAAAATGATTCAATGGTGAATTATGCTAGTACTAGCGCTGATAGGTTAGGAGAACCAACGACATAAGTAAAAAACATTGGTACTGTTCTGATGGTGAATGATGTGTTTCGTAAAAATAGAATGTCAATTGTTAATGATGGAGATAGAATAGAGAAACTTAATTTAGTAGTCCGGAGGTTCTTTGATATGTTAGATGCGGCTAAGTAGCCATTCAAAGACGGAGTACAATTTGAGCAAAGATTGTGTGGATGCGATAGCTCATTTTGTGAAAGATATTTTGTCTGACGATAATTTTTCACCAGCTTCGCCTTTATAATACTTTTATGATATTAATTATACTATGTTTTTAAAAACATTTTTAAATATTGACCAATTTTTTTTTAAAATTTTCTTTAGAAAACATTTTTTAAAAGCATTTGATAAATTATATATATAATTCTTAAAAAAATGTTTTTATAAAATTTTTTTTGGTTTTTCTTTATATAACTTGTTTTAACAACATTTAATAATTTTATGATATATATATATATATATAAAATACATTTTAAAAACTTTTTTACATTTTTATGAATTATATAGAAAATGTTTTTTAAAACATTTTATATAATTTTTTGAGTTTAAAAAAAACCTTGTTAGGAATTTAAAATATTTTTTTGTCATTTTGTAAATAACACATTTTTATAAATTTTTTTATAATTTTGTAGGTTCGTACGGAGAATTTCGTTTTTGTGACTCTGGCTCCACATAACGAGCGCTTAACAGCAGATCCGCACCGCATATTCTATCAAGATCTTAGGTTCTCAAGTTGTAGAGGTCGGTCGCTCAGACTTAGCTAACGGTTGAGAATTTGGTTCAACAACCGACACATATACTTCTGACAATGCTCCACCCGTGGCTAGAGGGTGGAGCTACTTGGTAAAATTTTCATATATTACTTGGTAAAATTTTCATATATTACATTTTTAATTTTTGAATTATAATTTAAATTTTGCATTTTCTACTAATATTTGTAATTTTTCATATTTGTAGGTTTGAGTTAAAAAATTGCATCACCAAATCCATTTTGCACATGTTGTATAGGAAATGATGTTTGGCATTAATCCTAAATAATGTTTGGCATTAATACCTCCATCAATATCTACCCATATATTCAATTGTGTTTGGCATTAATCCTAAATAATGTTTTAGGAAATGATGTTTTTATAATATCTAAATCATAAAGAATTTTTCATTAAGGGTAATAAAATATTTATCCATAACAATTTTTAACGTGAGGAATTTATTCTGAAATTTGACTTTGCAAATAATATTATAAGATTTGAGAATGTTATATATTATATTTTTTTTCCAATGATTGCTAAAAGTTCTAAATATTAATTTTTAATTAGTCAATACAAGAAAAATATAAAGTATATAAGTGTCAGGTCGAATTTCGGATCTTTCAAACAAGTGATTTCCCGGTTTGTTGCATTGATCGTCTTTTGCGTAAACTATGGCTACATGGTAGGAGTTCCGTCCTTAGGGGGAAGATGTATGTCCACTTCAAGGTCGGTCTTCTGTGGGAAACACTATAAGGTTGTTCCAAATGAGATCGTCAACCTGCACAAATAACATCGCCAGGATAATCTTTAAGAAGGCAAGAAAGAGTTTTCCTCCCGAAAACTCTCCGACGTCCAAGTCAGACAACATTTATCGGAGGGCGAGTGAGGATTAAAAATGAGGCTTCGTTCGGGGATCGAGGTCTCAATCTGGTATTTATGTGTTTTATGGATAGAAGAGATAAGTTCTTTAGAAAGAGTGGGGTTGAAACAAGATAGTTTTACACTTAAAGTACCACATCATGCAAGAATCCATGAGAGGTTTCAGAAGATGAATTTTGGAGGGGTTTCAGAAGATCCAAAAATCCTAGTTCTTATGCAATCATCTTAAACATGACATTGAAATTGGCTCCTGTATTATAAAGAGAGTCGTTGAACTCAACTCCATCGATGGAGCAAGGAATAACAAACTTTCCACCTTAACAAGCATTTTCAATCTGCGCTTTTGTGCTCTCTTTGATTCCTTTGAGAGAGGCTCGTCTGGCTCAGGCCATATCATCACGTCTTGCACCTTAGGAGCTTGCTTTGAGATATGCTAGTAGTAATCTTCTTCTTGAGTCGATACAACATTGCAAAATGTTTTTGCATTGGTCTCATCTTGTCTTTTGACAACTTCTGCAGTTTGAGCCACTTGGATGTCGAGTTTCTTTACATGTATAGAGAGGGACTCAAATTTGTTGTTAAGACCGTTGTTCATGCTATCCACCTTGACATTGATGTCGGTTGCATCCTTTTGCTGATTCTGGAGTAGTTGTTGCCTAAGAAGCTCAAACTTGTTGTCTTGAGGTATGGGGGCCAAAATATCAGGCGCTTGAACATAAGCTTGGAATGGAACGAACTGCTGCTTTTGCTAGAAGTTACCACGATCATAGTTGACCCTTTGAGCTTGTCCTTTGTTATGAAATCCCTGCTGGAAGTTATTCAGACCCTGAATTGGAACAAATAGTTTTACCTGGGATGCCTGAGCTTGTTGTCTGTGTGCCAATGGTTGTTGTTGTTGAGGATTTTTGTAGGAAATATTTGGGTGTCTTCTGAAGTTCTGAAACCGTGATTTTGGAAATTACCTTATCCATTGAGATAGTTCACCTTTTCCTGCTGCTCATCAGACTCATCTGCATCATAGCCCGTGTACGCTTCAACAACTGCGTTTCCTGCATCTTCAACAACATGGATAGCCCTTTGCTGGTTTTGAAGGAGCTATTTGGAGATTCGAGCTTGGGATTGAGCGAGTTGAGTCATCATTGTCCTGAGCTCAGCTAACTGCTTAGAATCATCACTTGACGAACGTGTAAACCGATCAAAATCTGCGCAGTGATTGAAGTTGGAAGCTGCCAGATTGTCCACTAGAGTGTAGCTTTTACTACAATCTTTGTGGCAAAGTCCCCATTGCTTGCAGTGTCTAGGGACTGCTGGTACTTGTGGTCAATTCCTCTGTAGAAGGTTCTCAAGATGTGAGCATCAGTGAATCCATGATATGGGTAATCTCTGATGTATTCTTTGTAGCGATCCCATGCTTCATGAAAATTCTCTGTAGGTCCTTGCTGAAATCCATGGATCTTGTTCATGAGAAGGTTAGTCTTAGACTTGGTGTAGAAATGAGCAAAAAATGTAAACTTGCACTCATCCAAGGTTGTGATAGACCCAACAGGAAGAGACTTCAACCACATATGAACTTTGTCACTTAGAGAGAACGGGAAGAGTTTGCATTTTAGATAGTCCACAGGGACTCCACTAGAACGAGTTGTACTGCAAATCTCCTCAAAAATCTCTATGTGGTCTATAGGATGCACTTGTGACAGCCTATGGAATTGGTTCTGCTTCACCAAGGAGATCGACTGAGGCTTGATCTCGTAATCTTGCCTCTAGATGGGTGGTGGTCGGATCGCAGCTCGATCTCGAAAATACTGATCATGAGCGTCATGTTCTCCCAAAGTGAGGTGGATTTGGGGGTTGTCTTTGATTCACCGATGGCTGCTGGTTGTTCCCAACCGGAGAGGGTTGTTGGAATCCACCAACACCATGTAACGGTGCATCATTGTGGCCATCTACTGGATGGTTGTTGAGACCCAAAGGCAAGATTCCTTGGTTTTCTTCCATCTCTTGCTGTCTCAACCGGGCTCTTGTTCTGTTTTCTCGCTCAAGTCTCCATAACTCTTGCTCAAATGCTATTAGATTGTCAGTTCCCTGACTTCTGGTCATGCACCTGAAATACACAAGAACAAAGAGAGAAAAGCGAAATTAGTACTGTAGAAAGAAAAATTCATAGACTAGACTCTTGTCTTACACTTGTAGCCAACATTTGGTCCCGTCAACGGCGCCAAAAACTTGACATACTCATGTTTTAACCCCAGCAACCACTGCAAGTGCACAAAAGCACATTAGTATAAGAGGTGTTGAATCCCAAGAGAGAAAATGTAAGATAGAAAACATGAATTTTGGATGTTCTTTATCATGGAAATAGCAAGTAAAGTAAGCAAATAAGTAATCAAAAACTTGTGAGAAAATTAAGAAGAGAAAAGTGTCATATTTCAGGGTTATCGTAGAGAATCATGAATTGTAGGAAATCATATCATTCAACAGAGAATTAATTAAGAACCATCTTGAACTCAACTGACTATATGGTATAATTAGCCTACTCTCACAATACTAATCACTATGCCAACAACCTAAATCTCTAAACTCTTGTTTGATATTTAAGAAGCTAAACATGCAGTAAGTTTAGGTTCGATTTGTTCACAAAACTCCTTACCTCAGCTCTCGTTGGTTAAGACGTTTTGTTCATCTAGATTAGTTCAAGCAATTTAACAATACTTTTGGTGAGTAAATTAAATTAAGAAAAATTAATAGGTGATCAATCAAGCAAACAACATTAAGCACAAATCATAGATGAAAAACCAAACGAATTTCCCTATCTAAACAATCATTAAGTTAGCAATCCATCATATCTCTTTGAATCCATTTAACCTAACTAGGAAATTACTCAGTAGTACGAGGGTGCAGACATCTTATCTATGAGAGATACAGAGTTGAGATCTTCTTCCTTGAAGGTCAAAAACAAAATAAGAAAAAGTTCTTGAATAATAAGCATACTAGATTTTGATCCACACCAAGCGCGAGATTAAATGATTAAATAGGTTGACGAATCAATTTTAACATATACAATTTTAAATATTTAAACGTATATAACAAAAGATTTATAATATCTATAAACGTACAAAATGATATATATTGTGCATAAATGTAATAAAGTTAAATACTTTTGATCAAGCATATGTTAATATCATTAGTTTTAATATTTTTATGTGTAAAATTGATTAAAAATATGCAAATATTATTTATTTCAATATTTTTTAAGTGTAAAATTGATCTTCATTTTTCTGTCTAAATTGATCTTCATAATAATAAAAAATTTGTTAATATATCATAAAAAATTAAAAATAGATTTGGCAAGTCTAAAATATTATATTTAGTTGGGTTTAAATTTGTAAAACATGTATTAATAGGCTTATGTTATAAAATTAATGAGAATATGTAAAGATTTCCACCATGACATATATTTTTAATTGAAATGTTATTATTGGTTAAAATTAAATGACGTATCCCTTAAATTGCTTATTGCTTGACACCTAAGATTTGTATTTTGTGAAGGTCTCCTCTATTAATATATACTAGATTAGGATCCGCGTAATACGCGGGGTTTAATTATAACTTATTTATAAATGATAAAAAGTAAAGTAAAACGTGTCGGTAATCGATTAAATTTAATAAAGATAAAATTTATGAAAATGTAAGAAATATATGTTAAATCTTGTTGATGTAAATATTTAGATTTTGATTGTTACTCGCACACTTATTTTGGATGTCGATTAGTAACTTTGTTTAAAACTGGATTTCAACTCCACGTATTTCATCTCGCAATACAACTCATGTATTTCATCCATAATATTAAAACCATATTTTTACTCCATGCATTCCTTGTCAATCAATAATACCCAAAATTTTCATATCAAAATAATATATGCATAATGCATTCTATCAAATTTATGTCTACATATGTCATTAGTGTTAAACAAATAGTAATTTTCCTTTTACTTTTTTAGTGACATTTTGTTTACAAATTTTCTCTTTTTTTAATGACAATTTTTTTTACAGAAGGACATTGATTTTTTTTTGTTACGTTAGGACTTTTTTTTTTTGCGATGATGTATTTTTTTTTAACTTTTAGATAAAAAAGAAATATTATTAAAATTAAAATTAACTTTATACGTTAGTATATTAACACGTGTCATCATCTCAATTAAAATGACACATGTCACGATCTAATGAGTTATAATTTTGAGTGCATTCTCTTTTATATAATAAAATGTTAAGTATAGAGTTTGGTCTGATAAAAACTCTATACTTAATTTATAAATATGTAAAGTATAGAGTTTGGTCTGTCAATATGCATGTGAACATGTACGTAAGAAATATGGCATTGTGCCTTTTTTTTTTTAATGTAATGGCATTTTTTGTTTAACATAATGGCATCTATACTTTTCCCCCCATTTTTTCAATAGTTTATGTTTTGACATTATTTTTTTTTTTTTAAACGTATTGACATGAAATAAATTTTTTTTTTTTTTTACGGTAGGACATTGTTTTTTTTTTTACGTTAGGACACTTGCCTTATTTTTTGGAATGATGTATTTTTTTTTCTTTTCTTTCTTGATTAGTTATGGCATTTTTCATTTTTTTTTGTTTTTAAACATATTGACATGAAACAAATTTTCCTTTTTTAATGATATATTTTTTTTTACAAATTTTCCCTTTTACCTTTTTTTAATGGCGCCCTAATGAGTTATAATTTTGAGCGCATTCTCCTTTATATAATAAGATAGGATGTTATGTCTAAAGTGGCTAAAACATGTATTTATAGGTCTAGGTCTCTTTTGGATCAGTTTGGAGAACTCCTGAACGAATTAGGAAAATTGCTTTTTTCTGCATAAATGACCTATTAAATTTGGGCTTATCATGGGCTTTCAACTCAAAATCAATTAGCAATGAGTGGATTGTCCCTTACTCTTTATATATTACTGTATTATTTCTCCAACTACCGATGTGAGACTTTCTTTCATTAACACCCCCCTCACGCTCAGGCATGAACATCTGAAACGTGGGTAATTGTGGGAACAACATCCACGGGATGGCCCAACAATCGGGTGGTTCTGATACCATATTAAATTTGGGTTTATTATGGGCTTCCAACTCAAAACCAATTGGCAATGAGTGGATTGCCCCTTACCCTTTATATATTACTGCATTATTTCTCAAACTACCGATGTGAGACTTTCTTTCATTAACACCCCCCTCACGCTCAGGCATGAACATTTGTAGCATGGATAATTGTGGGAACAACATTCACGGGGTGGCCCAACAATCGGGTGCCTCTGATACCATATTAAATTTGGACTTATCATGGGATTCCAACTCAAAACCAATTGGCAATGAGTGGATTGGCCCTTACCCTTTATATATTACTGTATTATTTCTCCAACTACCGATGTGAGACTTTCTTTCATTAACAGGACCAGACTCGTAAAGGGGGCTACACCCGGTCCTTCCACCTGGTCTTCGGAGATCCATGACAAGCTTGGACGCGTTCTGCTTGTGCTGCATCCGGTCTTTATTCTGCACTTGCTTCCCTCGTGGGTCACAATGATATATCTTCATGAGAATTGGTATAACTTCTTGACCATTGATCCAAATGACCTTGAACCATTCTGGATGAAATATGACTAATGTAGCTATCTTTTATCCCAATTCCAGCTCGATCCAATGATGTTAAGGCTTCCAAAGGTTGCTAGACATCTGATACTTTAGAACTGTCCAATATCTCGGTTTTCTTGGCATTTTGTCCAATTGTCCTTTAAAAGACTCTAAACACTAAAAACACACTAAAGGTACCACTTAAGACATAAAACCGCATGAAAACAATTAGATGTAATAATAAAAACCGTATTAAAAACCATAAAACTAGAATACGTCACAGTCTTGCTTTTTAGGAGATGCGTTGCCAAAAAAACCCCTTCGGAGAGTGTGATGAGCCTTGCGCATGGTAGTCATCTCCCGGAGCAAAATATGACCCTGAGAGAGTGCTCATATTCTTCCAGGTGTGACCACAACCCCATAGGCTTCTTAGCGTAGCGTTGTCTTCCTGGCTATAATTCGCTCCTAACCGTCTGCCGGTCTTGTACTTTATAACGACTTGTATGGTTTTAAGTTGTGTTTGTCATCTTTGTGTTTTCGGGCTCTCATTGTAATAGGAAACCCATAAGGGACCTTGTTCTAATTAACAAAAAACTTTCTTTCGTATATTGATTTTGTAACCTCGTCCAGACTCGCCATATTTTAATTTTATGTCTCCTTCATTTTCATCTTTCTGCAGATTCAAAATAGATGCACACCCAGTCTATCTTGGGGGGTTTTTCTTGTTCTGCTACTTTGCCTAGACGTTGGTAGAAACTGGCAAGGCGAGGCAAGATTTGCCTACTGATGCTCCGAGAACTCATGGTCATCATATAGCAACGTTTTCTAGTGGAAGTTTTGGCGTAAGTGCTAGATGGCGTGGGGCATCGAGGAAAAATCCTGCTAGACGTCAAACTTCGATCGAGGGGAAGCAATGCCTCTGAGGGTTGTGTTGGTTGCTTCTAAGATACACTCCTCGCCCATATGGGGGTGAATGAGATAGGATGCTCCCGTTGTACCTCAGCCTCGAGCAACCCAACCAAAAATGCCCCTGAGAACGATGAAGACTGCTACTACGAGGACAACCCTCATTTTTTCGAGAGCAGCTACTATCCCATCTTAAGATGGTCTGTGAGTTTTCGCGATCCATGATATTTTTTTACAGGACTCCTATTGTAATGACCCCGATAAGCTATGAGGTCAAGCCAAAGACGTCAAGAGTCAAAGTTGGGTAATCAAGACAACTGGAATTGGGAAAGATAGAAGAAGCATAAAATGGAGTTTTAGTCGAGGAAGATATCAATTAGGTAAAAAAAAATTCAATTTGAATCGGGGCAAGTGACCAAAGGAAGGACATGGGAAAGCCACATGCCAAACATGGGCAAAAAGTTAATCGAGTAAAAATCAGATGGAAGACGTCGAATCAAGGGTAAAGGAGGTCCAAGGAGTCATAAGAGTTTGAAGATTTCTAGTCTGGTACAAAGAAACTTCAGTATGATCGAGACGGTATGTTCACAGAATAACTTGGATTATTTATTAGCCATGGAAGTGACAGACAAGTGAAAGTCGGACATATGTCACCTTCTACAAAACACAAAAACACAAATTTAAGTGGAACACGTGTCAAAATTCTACTAGCTTCCAAGGATAGTGGGCTATGTGTCGAATAAGA
Organism: Pseudoturritis turrita; assembly: GCA_900406555.1. NCBI lineage: Eukaryota > Viridiplantae > Streptophyta > Magnoliopsida > Brassicales > Brassicaceae > Pseudoturritis > Pseudoturritis turrita. The sequence goes on from OVBL01000398.1 coordinate 260,445, forward strand.
GGGAATTAAGGAAACTTTTTCGGTTGTGTGTCGACCAGAGTGAATCATGGAATCTTTATGGGCGTGTGTCAATCAAAGAGAAGATAGGGAAAGATTGGCTGGGCATGTGTTGAACCGAGAGGAAATCATGAAATCTTGTCTGGGCATGTGTTAATTGATTAAGCCACTTTCGATTTATGTGATCAAAAACCTCTTCATGTGTCCAAATCCACAAAATCTTGTCCCCTCCTCATTCTCCTGTAAATACTAGTCCTCACTCTTAGTTTTCTCTATCCGAAAATGGTTATGAGCGAGATTTAGAGTTCAAGAAGATAATTCTGTTCGGGAAAGCTAGAATATTCATGAGTGTGATCTACAGTCACCAATCTTTAGATCTTTATAAGTTGTGTTTTAGTTCTTACCGAGCTGGTGATTAAAATAGGCTCACCCGTTAGTTCAAGTGGAGTGAGATCCGTTCATGGTGAAATTCGGTCTAGAAAACCTTCAAATTAAGGGTGATTCCCGGTAAAATTGTGTGTGATTGTGCTAACATATTTATATAGGTGGAAATGTTCATGCATGTGATGGATCGCATAAGCGGCTATCATGCATGTTGTGTTCGTGGACAGCCTTGAGATAATAGTATAAAATATGTGATTTTTACTAAGTAAAACCCTGAGATGGCGATGCATGTCAATTTGCATGTTGAAAGTGTACGATGAGTGCTATGATGGTTAATTATGCGATCAAGCTACCTTCGATTTATGCGGTCAAAAACCTCTTCATGTGTCCAAATCCACAAAATCTTGTCCCCTCCTCATTCTCCTATAAATACAAGTCCTCACCCTTAGTTTTCCCATCTATAAACCCTAGTGTAACTCTGTCTGAAACTGGCCGTGAGCGAGAGTTAGAGTTCAAAAAGATAATCCTGTTCGGGAAAGTTAGAATATTCAGGAGTGTGATCTACAGTCAGCAAGCTTTAGAACTTTATTAGTTGTGTTTTAGTTCTTATCGAGCTAGTGATTAAAATAGGTTCACCCGTTAGTTCAAGTGGAGTGAGATCCGTTCATGGTGAAATTCGGTCTAGAAAACCTTCAAATTAAGGGTGAGTCCCGGTAAAATTGTGTGTGATTGTGCTAACAAATTTATGTAGGTGAAAATGTTGATGCATGTGATAGCATAAGCGGCTATCATGCATGTTGTGTTCGTGGACAGCCTTGAGATAATAGTATAAAATATGTGATTTTTACTAAGTAAAACCATGAGATGGCGATGCTGTCAATTTGCATGTTGAAATTGTACGATTAGTGCTATGATGGTTAATTCCTTGTTATCTTTTAGATTCTTGCATACATATAACCTAATGATGTGGTGAGGTTTGACATTCTTAAGTAAGTTACGGTTAATGACACTTAAGGATGCTACGGGGTAATCACGCTAAACACGGAGGATATGTGGGTAGCGCCTATGGTCGTGTATGCATGACGGTGCATTAGTTCGGTTGAGAATTGCGGATATATAGCCTTTGTGGTTGTGTTTCCGAGAGGTGAAAAGGGGAATGGACGGAACATGCAAGGCCTAAGTGATATGAAATGAATTGCATGTATGTAGATATAATTGCTTCTGTCGCATAATATTATGTTGTTAACCACATTTGTTGATTATTGCATTGTTGTTTATTATGTGATTCCGTGTTGATTGTTATTTAATGTTTGAGGTTGGGATTTAACTAACGCATATGTAGAGGGACCCAAATTCATTGAGTAATTCTAGATTACTCATGATTCTATTTGTTTTGCAGGTGAAACCTAGCGGACAGACCTTGGGAGCACTACATGGACTTAGGCCAGCCAGTGGTAGTTTGTTTTTGCCTTTTTGTAAAGTGGATGATGTTAATATCAGTAGTAACATGGTTTGAGCACATAGGCTCTAAGCCGAACCATAAGTAGGTTTTAATTGTATTTTGAACCTAAGTTTCTCGTAATGGAAATATAAATATTTTGTTTAACTTGGATTTAAAAATGATACTAGTCTAGTCTTGATGAACTAACCATCTATTTTGATTCGGACTGGCATGCCTTGAGTCAGATTAGATGGGAATAGTACCCGTGAGTAGGCGGACTCGAGTTACTGGATTTGTTCTAGTAACTTAGGTCCGACCGCTTACGGATATTATTTTATAGCACTTCCGGCTGGACGGTGTTGGGGTCAGTTTTCACCTCGTCGAGATCAACTGCTGATAAGACTAAGTATGGAGAAAGTGCTAGCCAAGCAAGCACAAACTCTTGGCTCGGCGGCAGAAGCAAGCAATGACGAGCCAATGTTTGGCTAAGCGGCGAACCAACATTTTGGCTAAGTAGAGAAAGATGGCGACGAGCCAAACTTGGCTCGGTAGCAAGGAAGAAATGGAGACGAGCCAACACTTGGCTAAGTAGAGAAAGATGGCGACGAGCCAAACTTGGCTCGGTAGCAAGGAAGAAATGGAGACGAGCCAACACTTGGCTAAGTAGAGAAAGATGGCGACGAGCCAAATTTGGCTTGGTAGACGTGAAGAAACGATGACGAGCCAACATTTTGGCTAAGTAGAGAAAGATGGCGACGAGCCAAACTTGGCTCGGTAGCAAGCAAGAAATGGAGACGAGCCAACACTTGGCTAAGTAGAGAAGGATGGCGACGAGCTAGACTTGGCTCGGTAGCAAGGAAGAAATGGAGACGAGCCAACATCTTGGCTAGGCAGCAGGAAGGAATGACGAACCAACACTCCTGTTGGCTTGGCAGCAGGAAGAAGCAGTGACGAGCAAACGTTTGGCTAGGCATGAAGAAGTGAATGACGAGCCAACGTTTGGCTAGGCATGAAGAAGTGAGTGACGAGCCAACGTTTGGCTAGGCATGAAGAAAGGAGTGACGAGCCAACATCTTGGCTAGGCATGAAGAAAGGAGTGACGAGCCAACATCTTGGCTAGACAGCAAGGAGAAAGGAGTGACGAGCCAACATCTTGGCTAGGCAGCAAACCAACAAACGGTGACGAGCCAACATGTTGGCGAACCAACAAACGGTGACGAACCAACATGTTGGCGAACCAACAAACGGTGACGAGCCAACATGTTGGTAAACCACAACTCAGTGACGAGCCGAACACTTGGATATGAACCAACCTCTCTTTGGCTCGGTGAAAAGGAAAGGCGACGAGCCAATTCTCCTTCGGCTCGGCATTGAGGAATGGTGATGAGCTTTTTCTCTGGTTCGGTGTTAAGGTGGTAATATGACGAGCCGACGACAACAACTCCTTCTGGTTCGGCGTTGGGAGGAGCAAGCGAGATAGGCGACGAGCCGGCCCATCGATGACCCGGCAAAGTAACCAGCCCAATACCTTTTCGGGTCGAGGCAACGAGCCATAAGATATTGGTGGGCTGAGGCAACGAGGCAAAGAAAGAAGCCCGCATCTGAATCAGAGAAAGGAAATTCCGAAGAATAAGGAAGTTCTCCTTTATCTTTTAGGAAAAGACCTAACCGACTATTTTTGCATATAAATACACAATGTACCTCTTAAAAAAGGGGATCCGAAAATTGACCTACCTAAACGCTTATTACTTTACAAACAGCTTTCGAAATAGCTTGAATAAAATCTCCATCTTTGGATCTCAGTTTCTTGGTTTCTTTACATAGAAGTTTGTCGAATCCCTAAATCTCTTTACAAGTTTTGGTTGTGCGAGTTTTGACTCTCACAATTTGGCGCCGTCTGTGGGGAGCTACTCAAAGTTTCTGACACCTTAGAACCACTTAATATGAGATCTGAAGCGATGACTACCGACGGAGACCGAAGCGGTGACGATGCGAGCAACACCGGCGTCGATCCTCCTAGGACAGGAACCAATCTGCCTCCAGCGAACACGGAAGGCACCACAGAAACTCTAACAGAATTGAAGAACATGATGACCGCGTTGCTGAAGAAGGCCGAGGAGCAAGACAAGCTGAACAGCTCGCTAACAGAGAGAATTGAGTCGCTGGTAACCGATAGCCGAGCCAGAAACACACGATCTGGAGGAGTTAGCTCAACTATGAACCCACCTGTTAGTGGAATAACCAGGGGGCTTGGCCTAAACCCGACGGCCCTGGATTTTTCAACACCACGCGACGCACCAAGGACTTTGGAAGGACTACCACCGCCACATCCAACAAACGAGCAGGCGCCCGCGGTGACAAGATCAAATATCACCGAGCTATCCCGGCTGACCCGAGGCGCAAGAGGAACCAGTGATGGATATGACCTACGCACCGACGTTGGATCGGCTACAGCAATCGTTCTTGACGAAGAAGGAGACCACAACGCAGAAAATCTTGCTGACGAGGGATTCGCACCAGCAATAACAGAACCCCGAACCAGCGAAGGCGATATTAACCTAAACAGAGCCAGGAATTCAGCATAGGAAGAGGAAAATCTCCTCTGGGTCCAACGAGCGCAGTTTGTTGATGAACCAAGAACGACGAGCCGAGCCCAGAGAGAAGAGTTGGACGAAATCCGAGCCTCATTGATTCGAGCCACTGCTGAGATGAAAGCCGTCCGATCCCAGGTGCACAAGGCAACCAGTAAAGTCCCAGAGATTGACCGCATATTGGAAGAAGCGCACAATACACCGTTTACAGCCCAAATTACCAAGGCAAGGGTCTCCGACCCAGGAAAGATCAAAGTCCCAATTTACGAAGGGACAACCGACCCAAAGGAACACATAACGGCATTTATCATAGCAATGGGCCGAGCCAATTTCAGAGAAAAGGATAGAGATGCCAGTTTTTGCCTCATATTTGTGGAGCATCTGAAGGGTGCAGCCCTCCAATGGTTTTCAAGATTAGAGCGGAACTCCATTGATGATTTCCAGCAGCTGTCTGCCGCCTTCTTGAAGCACTACTCTATGTTTATGGATCGAGGAGCCTCAGATGCCGACCTATGGACATTGACTCAAGGGCCTACAGAGACATTACGAAGCTTCATAGGAAGATTCAAATCAGTGATGTCAAAAGTTGAAGACGTAAGCGACAAGGCCACTGTGCTCGCTTTAAAAAGGGCTCTGTGGTACGAATCTGAATTCCGAAAAGAGATTGCTCTGAACACACCACTATCAATCCAGGACGCACTGCATCGAGCCTCGGATTTCATAGTCAACGAAGAAGAGATGAAAGTTTTGTCTCAGAAATATGGAGTCGCCAAAGCGACGAACCGTTCCTTCCAAATCCCGAGCCAACCGCCTCATAAGAAGAGTATTCAAGGAAACGGGTATGTACACCATGAGAAACCCAACTTTGGAGGAGCCCACAACTACCAGGTGGGAACGAGCCGAGGCAAAACACCCTGGAACACCTGGACACGGAGTCAAAGTTCGTACGACGAAAAAGCTTACTGCGAATTTCATCACATGCACGGTCATTCAACTGCCAATTGCCGAACCTTGGGAATGAAGCTTGCGGCAAAGCTGGTAGCCGGAGAACTTGGTAGCGCAGTCAGCTTAAAGGAATTCGAGCATGAAGGCGAAAAAGATCAGCCGAACCAGATAAGTCAAAATGATGATATACCCAAGCGAGGAAGACGAGATGACGAGGCGACGCAGTCAGGTTCTCGAAGGAGAATAAATATGATAATGGGTGGATCACAATACTGTTCGGACACGGTGTCTTCAATCAAAGCTTTCCAGCGGCGAGCCGATGCGAGTGTAAACTGGTCAGCACCCTCCAAACTTCCCAACGATGTTATCTCGTTCGAAGAAAGGGAAACCACCGGCATCGACCGACCACATAACGACCCCTCGTGATAGAATTGATCGTTGACGATTGCGACGTCGCCCGAGTTCTGATAGACACAGGAAGCTCCGTAGATGTGATCTTCCGGGAGACTCTCAGAAGGATGAACATAGACCTGGACAAAATCACAGCCGCGCCGAAGCCTTTAACTGGATTCTCGAGAGAGACGACCATGACCCTTGGAACAATAAAACTCCCTGTCCGAGCTGAACAGGTAACCAAGATAGTGGAGTTTTCATTTGCAGATCATCCTGCGATCTACAATGTGATCATGGGCACACCCTGGATAAACTCGATGCGAGCTGTACCATCGACCTATCACCTCTGCATCAAATTTCCGACCCCTGGGGGAATCAAAACAATATGGGGAAACCAAAAGGAATCCCGCATTTGTTTCCTAGCCGAACACAAACTTAGGAACCCCGTCACAGAAACCACCACCAGGAGAAAGAAGATGAAGACTGACAGGGAACACGAGAAGGAGTTGGCAAAACTCTTGTAGCAATTACAGATCACGGAGGATCGCGAGAGGGAAGGCAAACCAACTTGTGACCCCGTCGTCTCGGTGAACATAGATGGCGATCACCCAGAATGCTGTGTCGAAATAGGGGCCGAGCTGAAAGATCCAATAAGGAGAGAGCTGATTTCTTTCCTTAAAAAGAACCTACACACCTTCGCGTGGGAAGCTGAAGATATGCCCGGCATCAGCATCAACGTAACGTGCCATGAGCTGCACGTGGACCCAACCTTTAAACCCGTCAAACAGAAAAGGCGAAAACTTGGTCCGGACAGAGCACAAGCAGTGAATGACGAGGTGGAACGATTACTACGTGTGGGATCAATAGTCGAAGCAAAGTATCCGGACTGGCTCGCTAACCCTGTGGTGGTTAAGAAGAAAAATGGGAAATGGCGTGTATGCGTGGACTTCACCGACTTGAACAAAGCCTGCCCCAAAGACAGTTTTCCACTGCCGCATATTGATCGATTGGTGGAAGCGACAGCAGGCAACAAACTCCTTTCATTTATGGACGCCTTCTCCGGATACAACCAAATCCTAATGAACCCAGACGATCAAGAGAAGACGGCGTTCATCACAGACCGCAGGATATACTGCTACAAAGTCATGCCGTTCGGTCAAAAAAATGCTGGAGCCACCTACCAGCGGTTAGTAAACCGAATGTTCGCTGACCAACTGGGGAAGACAATGGAAGTTTACATAGACGACATGCTGGTGAAGTCTTTAGAGGAGGAGGATCACGTAGCTCACCTAGAAGAATGTTTCAAGCAACTGAATCTGCATAACATGAAGTTGAACCCAACCAAGTGCAGATTCGCGGTCACGTCTGGAGAATTCCTTGGATATCTGGTCACCCACCGTGGAATTGAAGCCAATCCGAAGCAGATTGATGCGCTCATACAGATGGTGTCGCCGAAGACAAAACACGAAGTCCAGAGGCTAACTGGACGGGTCGCCGTGCTGAATCGTTTCATCTCTCGGTCAACTGATAAATGTTTGCCTTTCTACGATACGCTATGTGGGAACAAGAAGTTTGAATGGACAGAAAAATGCGAACAGGCGTTTCAACAGTTGAAAGAGTACCTAGCCGGCCCTCCAGTACTTACGAAACCGGTGGAAGGCGAGCCACTGTTTCTATACACTGCCGTTTCGGCCACGGCGATAAGTGGTGTACTCATCAGGGAAGAGCGCAGCGAGCAGAAGCCAATTTTCTATGTTAGTCAAACTCTCACCGACGCTGAAACACGGTATCCACAGATGGAGAAGCTGGCATTGTCTGTGGTAATGTCCGCCCGAAAACTGAGACCATACTTCCAGTCACATTCGATTGTGGTTTTGACTACCTTCCCACTGCGATCCGTCTTGCATAGTCCTAGCCAGTCTGGGAGATAGGCAAAGTGGGCAATCGAGCTGAGCGAATATGACATCGAATACCGAAGCAGAACCTGCGCAAAATCTCAAGTCCTAGCCGACTTTTTGATAGAACTCCCAGAAGAAGTGATGGAAGAGCCGGCTCCGAGCACAATATGGAGGCTTCACGCGGATGGATCATCATCAAAACAAGGATCCGGAGTGGTAATATGGTTAACCTCTCCAATAGGCGAAATTCTCGAGTAGTCATTCCGCCTGGGTTTTCGTGCATCCAATAACGAAGCAGAATATGAAGCTTTGATAGCTGGAATGAGACTTGCTCTTGGACTCAAGGTTTCGCACATCCAAGCCTACTGCGATTCACAGCTGGTGGTCAACCAAGTTAGCGGCGAATACACAGCTAGAGACGACCGAATGGAAGCCTATCTAAAAATTGTCAAAGGACTGGCCGCGCAGTTCGAAGAGTTCACATTAACACGAATACCACGCGGGGAGAACACTTCGGCAGACGCGCTAGCAGCACTCGCATCCACCTCCGATCCAGACCTGAAAAGAATAATCCCAGTGGAATTCATCAAAAACCCAAGTATCAGCCTCTCTAACACCGTGAACGCGGTCACTCGCTCCCAATCGGCCGTTCAAGCCGAAGGAATATCCGGGCCAAGCCTTGCGGAAAAGGGCAGCACCGACGCCGCCAATCCGAATGACCAGAACGTGACACCATCGGTGGAGGACAAGGCAATTGAGATAGGGGAAGAACCTGAAACGGAGCCTCCGCCCGAAGGTGAAGTAGTAGAGATGGAGGAAGACCCACCAAAAACAGAAACGGACTACGGCTGCGACAAAGAATGGATGGGAGCAATTCGCGTATACATCATGGACGGCGAGACACCATCAGATAAGTGGGCTGCTAGAAAACTCAGAGCTCAAGCCGCTCGTTATGTTCTCTTAGATGGAAACGTCTTCAAGTGGAGATTCTCAGGACCACTGATGGCTTGCGTCGAAGGCTCCGAAGCGAGAAACATCATGGAAGAGGTCTATAGTGGCTCGTGTGGCAATCACTCCGGCGGAAGAGCCTTGGCGATCAAGATCAAGCGTCATGGATACTATTGGCCAACGATGGTAAAGGACTGTGAAAAGTTCTCTGCCAGGTGCGAAAAATGCCAACGACATGCCCCAATGATTCATCAACCTGCGGAGCTGCTATCATCAATCTCAGCGCCCTACCCTTTCATGCGCTGGTCGATGGACATCGTCGGGCCTCTGCATAGGTCCAAACAAAAGAGGTTCTTGCTTGTTTTGACAGATTACTTCTCAAAATGGGTAGAAGCAGATTCTTACGCCAACATAAAGGATGCCCAAGTCGAAAATTTCGTCTGGAAAAATATCTTATGCCGACATGGAGTTCCCTACGAAATTGTTACGGACAACGGCTCGCAATTTATCTCTACAAGGTTTGAAGCCTTCTGTGAAAAATGGAAGATACGACTCAGCAAGTCTACGCCACGCTACCCACAAGGGAATGGACAAGCAGAAGCCGTAAACAAGACCATCCTGGATGGATTGAAAAAACGCCTTGATGCAAAGAAGGGACGCTGGGCAGATGAACTCGAAGGAGTATTATGGTCGCACCGAACCACTCCGCGACGTGCCACTGGAGAAACACCCTTTGCTCTTGTCCATGGTACCGAATGTGTCATCCCAACCGAGGTCCAATTCCCTGGAGTCCGCTGCAGACTTCTTTCTGGGCAGGAAGGACTGAATCACCTCATGCTACTCGATGAGTTGGACTTGGTTAACGAACGAAGGGATCAGGCACTGGTTCGGATTCAAAATTATCAACAGGCAGCAGCCAAGTATTACAACACTAACGTCAGAAGTCGCAAGTTCAAAGAAGGTGATCTGGTTCTCCGCAAGGTTTTTCAGAACACAGCAGAAATAAACGCTGGCAAACTAGGAGCAAACTGGGAGGGACCCTACAAAATCACCAATGTAGTTCGACCAGGAGTATACGAGCTCTCAAACATGTCTGACATCCCGATACCAAGGTCTTGGAACGCGATGCACCTAAAGAGGTATTACCACTAAATCACTTCATATGAACTACGGGACGACTTGATCCCTGAAAAGGGTACGTAGGCAGCTCATCTTCGGATGGGTTCAGTTGTCCCCCTCCTTAAAAAAAGGGGGGGAGTGGGTACGTATACAGGTATACTCCCATACCTCGTATCACACTTTTCAAACAACAGTTTAAACTCTTTCAAACACAACTTGCTTCGACTTAGTCTACACGATTCACAACATTACATCTTTCACAGATATTCTATCACCTCGTCTGTTGCTGGCCACAACAGACGGACAACCACATCCTTTATGGATTTGACCACTATCTCTATACGGGATAGGGTTCTCAACACCCTCTTACGGGTATAAAAACGCGCTATACAAATTCCGGTTGGGTATATCCTAATCTAATATCCGAAAGGTATATCCTGGACGATATTCTTACAAGTTTATCTTTGAGAGGGACCCGTAAGTCGAAAACTCGCAAGTCTTAATACTCAAACTAAACTCTGAAACCCAGTAAACACCTCTTGGTACACTGGTCATAAACATCTCAGAAACATAATACTAAACCTAAAAAGTTAGTATGAGATCTTAAACATGCTTCACTGTCAAATGAACGGGAATGTAAGCCGGAATACCGCAACCCCTAAACTGACACTAAAAAGAATCACCATATTCTTTACTAATAACAGATGGTTTGCGATATCGCATCAAAAAGACGAACGAGAACATAGATATTTCCAGCAAGAGATAAGAGAGTTCATGCCAACGCCCGACAAACGTTACAAGACTTAGCAAAATTAACACAAAAAGTGGATAAAGCCATCCAGGCACTTGTTCTCAACAATACCGAGTAAAAGAGAGTTCTTGAGTTATAAAGAAAAAAAAAGGATCATCGACGAAGATCCGGCTCGAAAGGCTTCTCAGCGGCAAGATCGGCAATCCCCGGAGTGCCAACATTCGAGCCCGCAAAGTCTGCAACTCCGACTATCGCTGCTGCATTCTCTATTGGTTCGGTACCCAGGAGAGTGTCTACGGAATCTGGAGAAACAGGTGAGAGCATTAGGTCTTTCTTCAGCTCGGTCTCAATCTTCTCAAATTCATCAGCCGCCTCGGCAAGATCAGCTCTCCAGCCTGTCAGTTTAGCCACCTTGGAGTCAAGGGCAGGCGCATCCTCTTTCTGCAGGATTTCGAGCAACTGAAGGTTGCCGTCAACCTGGGCCAGATCAAGCTCCTTCTCTTTCGCCTCTCGCAGCTCGTCGACTTTCTTTTCAATCTTAGCGAGCCGCCCCTGAAATCTCTCGGACATCTCCCGCCTCGCCGCCTTCTGCGCCTTCTTCATGTCCGCCTCGCGCAAGGCATTTGCGGCAGTGATTTGCCTCTTTAAGGATTCGATTTCAGCAGCTTTCTTCTGCTTCGAGCGATCTATCCTCATAGCCAAATCACCGGCCTTGTTCCACTCTTCCTTAATAAATGCCTTTTCCTTTTCAAGAGCTTCAATCCGAGCTGCAGCGGTCGCTAGCTCGGCGGTATGCCTACTCTCCAGTTCGGCAAGTTTGTTCTTTAAGAAAGATGCATCTTTTTGAGCATCTTCGATCCGACGCCTGTCCTTCCTTACATCCTTTTCGAAAGCGGCAACCATCTTGTTGATAGACGCAACAAACTGATCAAAGGGAAAACGGTTAGCACTTAGTTTCTCTACAATAACAAGAAGGCATATATTCCCTGAAAAATACCTTAGTGCCTCGAAGCGACATGTTGGCGTACAGGTCGCTGTGCGATAAAACGTCAAGGGGAGGCAATCTGTCCCCTGAGCAACGAACTTGCGAGAAGAGTGTCGTGGAAGCTGCCTCGTCGTTGCATATTGGCTCGGATCCCTCATGCCTAAATGACGCAGGCTCCGGCTCGACAGAAGTCGGTTCGACAGGCTTATGGCGTTTTCTTTTTTCCTGCTTCCCCTTGGTTCTCTCTTTATCGGCCTCGGAGGCAGGGCGTTTGCCAGAAGATTTCTTGCCTTCTCTGTGCTGGGACAGTGTTGAGGAGGAGGGTCTGACAACCGAAACAAGAGCCGAAACTATTTCTCGAGCTTCGATGGCAAGAGCTGGTGGCTCGGTAGAAGGATGAACCTCGGTCTCGGTCATAGTTTGGTCAGGTATCTCGGCGACCGGCTCGGTGGGTGCTTCAATTGCTGCGGCCGCTTCGTTGGCTCGGCTGGCTGCCTCTCTTTCCTCCTTTTCCTTCAAAGCTTGTTTATCACGGATCGTCAATCTTTTTCCCATATTACTCCTCAGAGGACTTGGTAATGAAGATTCAGACTCCGAGCTGTCAGACACTTCGACACCGGCGAAAATAGCTCGGGCCTTTTCGACTTTTCTTAGGGAAAAATGTCTTTCCCAATGGCACTTCCTAGCGGCAAGTGTATTCCGAAGCGTAAGCGTGTCTTCTGGGAAGCGTGGTAGAATCTGCCGAACTGCAAAGACACAGAAGAAAATGGTGGTCAGCTCGCTACAAAGCAAAACTTAGTAAATCTCCTGAAGGGTCTACGGCTCGCCCACCAATATCTCCCCACTCTGACTTGACGTAATGGATGCTTTCGGCTTCTACCGTAGCATCATTAATGGGAACAAAGAAGAAATAGTGTCCCCATTCGCCATCCTTGCTTCGGAAGCCTTCGATTATTTTTCTTTGCTTCTTATTGGAGATGTAGTAGGCTCGAGAATTCTTAAATCTTTCGAAATTCGAGGAACTGCCAAAGATGGGAGATGCGAACCGTCGCATCACACTCGTAGCTCCGAACCAGAATCCCAACTAAGTGATGCATCCCACGAGGCGTGACTTGGCTCGGCGCTAACCCATGTTTGTATAGGAAACGGATGATCAAGCTGGGAATTGGAAACCAGAGTAGACAACCGTAGAAGAAACTCTCATAGAGAGTGAAATACCCAGGCGGTGGAGATTCAGCTCGGTCTGTTGAGGCCGGAACAATCAGATCTACATCCTCCGAGATATTAAAACGATGCCTCAGTGCCTCCAAAGATTCAGCAGTGCATAAAGACGAACCAGGTGGGTCGGGTCGTCTCTTTGGAGCTTTTTTCTTAGGCTTTCACCTCGTCGACGTGCTAGCCTGGTGGCTCGCAAACAATCTCTCCAAACGCATTTTTTCTGCCTCGTCAATAACATATTCTGTCGGCTCGGCTTTAAACTCTTTGAGAGCCTTTTGTACCAGAGCTGCTTCGGCATCCGCCTCGGCATCAATAGCCTCGTCAACCAAAGACGGGACAACAATCTGCAGTCGACCCTGTGGAGAACTAGGCTCAGCTGGCTCGGAAACCTCCGGAGATAATACCATCTTGCGACCCAGCAGTGAAGCAGAAGTTGCCGAACCAATAGAATCTTCCAGCTCGGTGATATGCGACATTGATATTTCGGCTCGGAGTCAAACTGATACTTAGAAAGAATTGGAGGGGTTTTTTTTTTGGCTCGGAAACACTTAAATGTGATGAATCTCGGCTCAGAGACGGAAGATCAAGGAGAAATCAACCCGGATGAAGTTGGATCGGAAAATTCAAGCACTCGCCGGACGCGTTCGAAGATGGATCGGAAAGTGCAAGGAGACGCCGAGCAACGTTTGAAGATGGATCGGAAAATTTAATAGTGGCGGCGGCGGAACAGGAGGATCGATGAAAACCTAGCCAACTACTTAAACAAAAAAGAGAGAAAAGAGGAGAGAGAAGAGAGCTACCTGATTTTTCGGAAATGAAGAGGAGTTATGAGGAGTGAGGCAAAGATCTAAATATAAATAAGCATGGAATCACAGCGCGTGACGCCACGCAGCCTCGGGAACATGCGAAACGCTTACAGTTCCCAACAAAGTTGTAATCATGAACAGAGATACTTCGAGCCAATATTTCCGACGAGCCAAAGACGAATTAGACTTATTGAGATGGTTCGGCGACACATCAGGAGAGGATGGCTCGGCAGAATGGCAGTCTAAGCATTACAACGACGACGAGCCAAATAGCTCGGTCATGTGAGTGATAAGTTGGCTCGGCAACATGATAAAGGTGTCGGTTCGGCACAATGAAAAACGAATGTCACATGCCAAAGTGGCTCGGCAATGCAATTGAAAACGAATTGGCAGCACGTCAAGGAGTCGGCTCGGCAATAAGATACTCCAGTGTTGCCTCGGAAATAAAATGCCTCGGTAACACTATCAGTTTGGCTCGGCATGTGTCAATGCCCGGGTGACAACTTCATCTCAAATCTGGCTCGGTAGCCCAAAGATAGTTGATCTCGATCTTGACTTCTCACCTCGTCACTATTATTAATAATACTACCGAGCTGGGGGGCTAACTGTTGGGGTCAGTTTTCACCTCGTCGAGATCAACTGCTGATAAGACTAAGTATGGAGAAAGTGTTAGCCAAGCAAGCACAAACTCTTGGCTCGGCGGCAGAAGCAAGCAATGACGAGCCAATGTTTGGCTAAGCGGCGAACCAACATTTTGGCTAAGTAGAGAAAGATGGCGACGAGCCAAACTTGGCTCGGTAGCAAGGAAGAAATGGAGACGAGCCAACACTTGGCTAAGTAGATAAAGATGGCGACGAGCCAAACTTGGCTCGGTAGCAAGGAAGAAATGGAGACGAGCCAACACTTGGCTAAGTAGAGAAAGATGGCGACGAGCCAAATTTGGCTCGGTAGACGTGAAGAAACGATGACGAGCCAACATTTTGGCTAAGTAGAGAAAGATGGCGACGAGCCAAACTTGGCTCGGTAGCAAGGAAGAAATGGAGACGAGCCAACACTTGGCTAAGTAGAGAAAGATGGCGACGAGCCAAACTTGGCTCGGTAGCAAGGAAGAAATGGAGACGAGCCAACACTTGGCTAAGTAGAGAAGGATGGCGATGAGCCAGACTTGGCTCGGTAGCAAGGAAGAAATGGAGACGAGCCAACATCTTGGCTAGGCAGCAGAAAGGAATGACGAGCCAACACTCCTATTGGCTCGGCAGCAGGAAGAAGCAGTGACGAGCAAACATTTGGCTAGGCATGAAGAAGTGAATGACGAGCCAACGTTTGGCTAGGCATGAAGAAGTGAGTGACGAGCCAACATTTGGCTAGGCATGAAGAAAGGAGTGACGAGCCAACATCTTGGCTAGGCATGAAGAAAGGAGTGACGAGCCAACATCTTGGCTAGGCAGCAAGGAGAAAGGAGTGACGAGCCAATATCTTGGCTAGGCAGCAAACCAACAAACGGTGACGAGCCAACATGTTGGCGAACCAACAAACGGTGACGAACCAACATGTTGGCGAACCAACAAACGGTGACGAGCCAACATATTGGTAAACCACAACTCAGTGATGAGCCGAACACTTGGATATGAACCAACCTCTCTTTGGCTCGGTGAAAAGGAAAGGCGACGAGCCAATTCTCCTTCGGCTCGGCATTGAGGAATGGTGATGAGCTTTTTCTCTGGTTCGGTGTTAAGGTGGTAATATGACGAGCCGACGACAACAACTCCTTCTGGTTCAGCGTTGGGAGGAGCAAGCGAGATAGGCGACGAGCCGGCCCATCGATGACCCGGCAAAGTAACCAGCCCAATACCTTTTCGGGTCGAGGCAACGAGCCATAAGATATTGGTGGACTGAGGCAACGAGGCAAAGAAAGAAGCCCGCATCTGAATCAGAGAAAGGAAATTCCGAAGAATAAGGAAGTTCTCCTTTATGCTTTAGGAAAAGGCCTAACCGACTATTTTTGCATATAAATACACGATGTACCTCTTAAAAAAGGGGATCCGAAAATTGACCTAGCTAAACGCTTATTACTTTACAAACAGCTTTCGAAACAGCTTGAATAAAATCTCCATCTTTGGATCTCAATTTCTTGGTTTCTTCACATAGAAGTTTGTCGAATCCCTAAATCTCTTTACAAGTTTTGGTTGTGCGAGTTTCGACTCTCACAGACGGCTCTGGATGCTAAATAGAGGTGTTACAACCTGAGGTGGAATCAGAGCATGGTTCTGATTATGCTAACTTGAACTTGATTTTCAACGTTTTTATCCACTAATGAGTCGCAAAGAGTATATAAGATAAAGTGGTAGTCTTGTGCTTTAGAAATATGATGGGATGAGTTAGGACTTACCTTATCCTTCGGTACAGATGTCGCTAATGGGAGAAAAATCTGAGCATTTAGTGGCGAATGAGGGTTTACCGGATGGTAATCATCCATGAGAAGATGGTCTAAGACATGACAGATTAGGGTCACCAGGACCAACGGATGAAGTGAATAGTACACCAGTCCTAATGCGCACATATTATACACAAAGACATGAGTACCTCGGTAAAGTTGAGACAAAAAATGTTGGTTAATGACAAGAGAACTCAGGACAAGAAAGAGGATCGAATGGAGTGAATGATCTGACTAGGAACCTAATCTATGATATGTTGGATCAGATGAAGCAATAACAAACAATGATAAACCCTCGAAATGCAACTGCTTCTCAACCAGATCATATGCAATTGGTTATGATGGAAATAACTTGGGAACGAACCATTTCTCTAAGGGGACAAATCCTTTTATAGCTAATATAGTTGCACAATCTGGAGAGGAACTTTGCTACAGCCCGATGTCCAAAAAATTATAAGAAGGACGTACCGATTACACTATCTGGAGAGAGATGCGAGTAATTGGTGGGTAAGCTTGGAGCCTAAGTATGGAGATACAAACCCGACTTGGCTCAGTTTCCGTCATGAGTTTCAAAAGAAGTACTTTCCATCCGAGGCCAAGAGCAACCAGAGTGTCAGAGAGTATGAAGCAAAATTTACAAGACTTCACCGCTATGTGGGATATGGACGAGATGATGACAATGCTATGATCCATACATTTCTAAGAGGACTTAGACCTGAACTAAGGAGCCGACTATAAGTTGTCAAATTCCATAGTTTGTTTCATTTGATGGAGAGTGTTGCCAACGTGGAAGAAGTAATTAGCAATGAATGGTAGGAGATGCTACAAGTGGATAGCCCACCTAAGGTGGAGGAAGGGATCAATGAAGGTCAGCAGGGTTCTCATTCAGTGGGTCGTGGTAAGTCCATTCACTGGGGAAGACAGAATAATCAGGAGAAAGGTCGAGGGATACCATCTACCGATGCATTACAAGTATGTTACAACTGTGGAAATACCGGGCACATCCAGAGAGATTATTACTCTCCAAGTCAGAAAGGACTCTCCGCTCCGTCTAATATTACGTGCTTCTCATTTTGAGAAAAAGGACACTACTCCACAACTTGTCCGAGTAAGCACCCAACGCCTCTGGGAAAAGAAAATACATTAGTTGGAGCAACGCCAAATCTGTTAGAAGAATCTCCCAGGAAAAAGCAAGTCGTGAGTCGTGTGTATAACATAGAAGTAGAGAAAAACCCTAAATCTTCAGACCCTCAAGGCCAGATTACAAGTACGTGTGGGTTCTAACTATTTGGTGTGAATGGTGTGATTGCATGATTTATATGATTGCTTTCTTGTTAAGTATCTTTTGTTGTGATAAATTTTTACGTGTTGGTAGGAACATTACTTGTGGCTGGTAATCCCACACATGTATTGTTTAACTCGAGAGCCACACATAGTTTTGTGACTCTCGAGGTGGCTTCAAAATTTAAAGGAACCTTTGTAGTAAAGAAGGTAAGTGTTTCGGTATTGAACCCTGGAAACCAAACCTTGAAGCCAGAAATCAAGTAATAGGACCCATAGTCATTCAGGAGAAACCCTTTTTGGTTAATTTGCTGGTAGTACCACTAGAGAATTATGAGGTTATATTGGGAAGGGACTGGTTATCAGGATATTATGCCAAGCTGGATTGTGGTCGCATAAAATCACGTTTGAGAGGGATGGTCAACCTATGTTAGCTTACTATGAGATCAACCCTAGTACAACTGCGCAATGTGTATCAACAATGAGGGTTGAGAAGATACTAGAAGAAGGAGAAGCATATCTAGTCGCTTTAACATATATGGAAAGGATGCAAAAATGTAGTTGAGGATTGAAGGATTCGAGTGGTACAAGAGCTTGAAGATGTGTTTCAGCCGTTGGAAGGATTACCTCCGCCCAGGAGTAACCCCTCTAAGATAAGTTTTGAGCCAGTCCAACTCCAATAGCTAAAGTCCCTTATCGTATGACCCCAGCACAGCTAGCAAAGTTGAAAAAGCAGTTAGGAGATCTAATGGAAAAAGGTTTCTTTCGGTCAAGTTCATCGCCGTGAGGAGTTCCTATATTATTTGTGAAAAATAAGGATAGAAGCATGAGATTATGCATTGACAACCATGGTGTCAACAACGTGACGATCAAGGACAAGTACCTGTTACCTAAGATTGATGAGTTGTTGGACCATTTACGAGGAGCAAGTTGGGTTTCCAAGATTGATCTGGCTTCTGGGTACCATCAGATACCTATCTGTGAAGATGATGTGATGAAGACTGTATTGAAGACACGGTATGGACACTACGAGTTTGTAGTAATGTCGTCTGATCTTACAAATGCACCACCAGCTTTGACGAGGCTGGTGAATGAAGTATTTAGAGACTATCTGGATAAGTTCGTGATCATTTTTATTGACAACATTTTGGTGTATTCACAAACAGCTGAGGAACACGAAGTGTATCTAAGGAAGGTGTTGGAACGATTGAGGATCCAGAAGTTGTTCGTAAAGCTCATCAAATATAGTTTATGAAAAAGAGAAATCGGATTCTTAGGGCATCGAGTGTAAGAGCATGGAATTTCAGCTAACCATGAGAAGATCCAAGTAATCAAGGAGTGGCCATGACCATCCTCGGCTACAGAAGTGAGAATTTCCTAGGATTGGTCGATCACTATAGGAAGTTTTTGCAAGGGTTCTCATCGATAGCTAAGCCATTGATGCGGCTAACCGGTAAAGGAGTGGAATTTGATTGGAGTGAAGAAGCAGAAAAAGTATTTAATCAATTAAAAGAGGCCTTAACCTCATCACCAATCTTAGCACTACCAAAGCCAAATCAACCCTACATCTTGTAAATCGATGCTTCACAGGTTGGTTTGAGATGTGTGCTGATGCAAGGTGAGAAGGTCATTGCCTATGCATCCCAACAGTTGAGAAAACACGGAGATAATTATCCCACACATGATTTGGAGATGGCTGCAGTAGTGTTTGCGCTTAAGATTTGGTGGTCATATTTTGATGGAGAGACAATCCAAGTGTCACAGATCACAAGAGTCTCAAGTACTTGTTTACTCAGCCAGATCTAAATTTACGACAGAAATGGTGGATGGAATTTGTAGCAGATTATGATATGAAGACTATGTATCACCCGGGAAAGGCCAATGTGGTGGCAGACGCATTGAGCCAAAGAAGGACATATATAAGCATTGAAAAGAACCTTGAATCTCTAACTAAGGAATTGAATAAGGTTTAGTTAGCAGCATCGAAACGTGAATCGAGTGGACCATTGGGACTACAAGCAGTAATAAAGCGAGTATACTTTAGAGAATTTGGGAAGAACAAAAGGAGGATCCATGTTTAAAGAAGTCTCTAGAGGAGTTAAACAAGAAAGAGGATCAAAAGACAAGTGGTTATCATGTTGCTTTAGATGGAACACTGTTGTTGCTTGGTAGAATAACCGTACCTAAAGGACAAGGTGTACGGGAAGAAATTTTGACGACGGCGCAAAACTCAATACTGAATATTTACCCAGGAAGTACAAAATTGTATCGGGATATTCGTCGATACTACCATTGGCCGGGAATGAAGAGATTAATGGCTCGATGGATAGCTCAATGTCCGACTTGTCAACAAATTAAAGTAGAACTTCAAGTACCCAGAAGGTTACTTCAGAGTTTACCGATCCCATAATGGAAATGAAAAGCGGTCGCAATGGACTTTATCTCAGGATTACCAAAAGCACTAGGATGAGGCAACAATGTAATTTGGGTTTTGGTGGATCGATTGATGAAAAGTGCACACACTACAAGAAAACACTGGATGAGTGATTTCTTTTTGTGACTGTTTTTTGCTCACAAAACTTTGTGACTACTTTGTGACCATTTTGCGACTACTTAGCGACTATGGAATATCTAGAAGCAAAATAGTCACATATTTACGACGAAAAAGTAACGTCGTATAGTAGTCGTAAATTAGCGACTGAATTAAGACTACTATTCGACTGTGTAACGGTAGTCGCAAAAGAGTCGCAAAGTGTGACGAATTAGCGACTCTTTTATTAGTCAGGAAGCGCAGTCCCAAATTAGTCACAAAACCGTTTTTAGATTTTCACCTATTTTTACAGATAGTCACAAAACCGTAATTAAATATCCATTAACAAGAGACTAATTTGCGACGATGCTATTAAAGTATGACTGATTTGCTTCTATTGACCAACTCATCCGTGTGATTTTGAAAAAACCAACAAAAGAAAATTGTGAACATATGTAGTTTTAAGTATCTACATAGATTTCACTAGTTGTTACACTAAATAGATAATATACTACTTGAAAACTTATAACTTTTGATTTGATGAAACATCTTTGCATCTTACAAAACATTTTAACATATATTAGATATGTTTTCTATGGTAAAGATTGTTTAAGTTTAATTTTTTTTCAAAATTTAGTTAATTAGTATTAGTTTAGGGTTTAATCTTCGCATATACTTCATAAAATAGGAAAAGACTAATTGGTTAATCATGTGGACTACTATGGTTCTAAATTGTTAGGGTTTAGGGTATAGCTTTGTGACTCAAAAATAATGTCACAAAAATGTAACTAATTTGTGACTACTTTTCTGAAAATGTCATTACTTTCCAACCGATTTGCGACTAATCCGTATGATTTTTTTTTGAAATTCACCAAAAAATAATTGTAAATAGATTAGTTTTAAGTATCTACATAGATTTCAACTACTAATTACACTAAATATATTATCCAATAGTGAAATTTTTTAACTTATCTAATATTTGCAACTTACATAACATTTTACTTTATATTACATATGTTTGCAATCAATGATTGTTAAAGTGTAAAAAATTTCAAAGTTTACTTAATTAGCATTAGTTAACGCTGTATATTGAAGCATATATTTAAGAAATATAAAAATACTGATTGGTTAAGCATGTGTATCAATTTTATGGGTCTAAATTATTAGGATTTATGGTATAGATTTGTGACTCACAACAAAGTGTGACAAAACAGTCACACTTTGTGACTACTTTGCTCGTATCGTCACATATTTGCAACTATTTTGTGACCAACTGAATTTACTAATCTGTTTGGTTTTAAATAATTTGGGTTTTTGGTTAAATAATTTAGATTTTTTGGGCGCGAATTAATCTCCCTAACACATAGTTAAAACAAGTATTCGAAAGATCTTATTCCCGTCCAAACCCTAACTTTTCATCTTTCTTCCTCTTTCTCATCCGATTCTCTTCCTCTTTCTCGATTTGGGTCTGAATCTGCATTCGTCATCCCTCTATCTCGATTTCCTTTTGACCCTTCATCTCTCTCTCTTGATTTCCTTCCTAGCATCTGTTTATCTATCTCTCTCTCGGAGGTTTCGAGGTGGTTAGTTTTGGTTTCTGTGATGACGTCGGATGGAGCTACATCGGCATCAGCAGCAGCGGCGAGGAGGGAGATAGAGAAAAATCGAGGGGTTTGGTTTCTTACGGAGAAGCTTCATCGTCTCTTTCTCTTCTTTCAATTTCATCGTTCTGAGACAGAGAATAGGAGAGAAATCTAGTTTTAGTGAGAAGAAGTTTCGATTTCGAGTTTGATTCAATGGAAGAGATTACGGAAGGAGTGAACAGCATGAGCTTGGTCTTCTCTCTCGTTCGTCTCTGAGTTGCGATTGATTTGTAAACTTGTGATTGATTTGTAAACTTGGGTTATATGTTTCGAACTTCAATAGCATGAACAAACGAGGTTAGTATTGGGTTGGTAGGTTGTCTATTTTGGACAGATTTGTGTCCCACAGTCTATATGGGAAGGTAGATGATAGAAAGTTAGTTTTGTTCTTCGTATGGATTGAATTTTACTAGTGATTAGCTTTGTTCGGACTATGCAATTGGATTTTGAGGCTTTGTTATTACTAACTTATCTCTTGTATATAATCTGTGCAGAAACAGCAGATTTGTTTCGGGAGTTGTCAATAGGTTCAGATGCAAGTGAAGTCCCTAGGAACCGTAATAAGGTATTTGCTCACTCTTGTTTTGAAATTATGAGTCTTGGAACTTAAATTGTGTTGTGGCGAAGGATCTTAAACCTTGATTTGTTCTTTGGAGGTCTTGTTGCTTAGTTAATGTAAGATTCGATATATCATGGTTAAGCTTTTTCTTTTTGTTAACCGACTGTGTTTTGTGGAGAAGGGATCTTTTCAGCACCAGTATGCTCATGTACCTTATGGTGCATCTTCTCATGGAAGGGAAGGAAGGCCTAACAACAAACCGGCAAATAATGTCCTTGGTGAGAAGTCACTCATCTGGACAGAATTTCTTTATGGTGATAGTCAGGTTTCTCGAAATCTTTGTCGGTTCAATGTCTGCAGGTTTATTGTTATCTGCCTTTCTCGCTGTCTCTATACGTCATGCATGGTTTGGCTCTTTTGACTTAAAATGGCACGGTAGCGCCTGAGTTTGAGAATGCTGCTAGAAAACTTGAGTTATGAAAAAGTTATATCAACCTAAGAAAACTAACATAGGAATATCAAACTCAATTTGACTTTTCAAGCATCTCAACGTTTTCGTATGTCATTGTATATTCCTATATGTGTGCTTTGTGGGTTATAAAAGAGACAAATGTGTGCTTCTGCAGGGATTGGAGTTGGATTTACTTCTGATCTCATATCCTTTTTTGGTTTTAATTTCTTATGAAACATTTTTACTTCATTCCATACTCATATATGAGTTGTTAGCCTTAATGTAAAGCACCTCTTCAAGTATGCAGGGCTGGATGTTGACAAGTGAGTGACCATAGTTTTATGTCTGAAACTTTTTGATTCCGGATTCTAGTGGTCAGCATTAAAATATTTTATTCTGATTGTCTCGCTCCTCCTTTCAGTCTGTAGAACTTGGAGTGCTGCCTCTTTGTGCTTTTTCCATATTTCTCGTAAGTAACTTTGAAACTTTTCTCCCCTATATAATTAGCTTTATGTCTTCTTTTTAGTTCACTCTCATAGAAACTTTACAGTTTGAAAACTTTTTCCTTGTGCTAGATACATGCTTGCTGAAGGTCTCAGTCTATCTGGCATCGTATCGATGCTATTGGATTGGAATTCAACTATTTCTTTAGTTTATATATACTGATGTTGTTCCTTAACTTTCCTTGTATCCTCTTACTCAAGTTCTATGGGATTCATCATCCTCTCCCTTATTTTAAATGCATTTTTCATATTTTTAGAACATAATGTGAACTTATGTTATGGATCTTATATTTCATTTCATGTTTCTTTTGCGTTAATATTTTTCAACATTCGGTTTTTTATTTTAATTTCAGCTTTTTCATTATATATATATATATATTAATTAAGATGGTTGCAAAGAAGTTGCTAATACGTGACGCTTTTGTAACTAAATCCACGTTGTCACAATTTAGTCTTTAATATACGATTACTAAATGTTGTCACAAAATAGTCGCTTATGTATGACTAAGTTTAGTAGTCACAAAATAGTCCGAAATAAGTGATTACTTTGCGACTATTGTATTTTGCGACCAAAAATTTGCGACTACTTATTTTAGTCTCTAAGTGGTCGTAAATTGCGACTTTGCGACCATTTTGACCTTTTTGGGAGTCACTCATCCCATGTTTTCTTGTAGTGACATTTGTTGGCAATCAAGCTAACAGATAAAGTATAAACATGGGCAAAATTATACTTGAACAAAATTGTCAACCTACGTGGAGTCCCTGTAAATATTATTTCAGATCGAGACCTTAGGTTCACAGCAAAATTCTGGAAAGCTTTTCAACAGGCCTTGGGCACTAACTTGCATATGAATACATCGTTTCATCCAGAGATAGACAGACAGACTGAGAGGACCATAAGGACTTTGGAGGACATGCTTCAAATGTGCATATTGGATTGGGCAGAAACTTGGGAACAATTTTTTCCATTAGCAGAGTTTTAATACAACAATTGTAATCGTACAAGTATCAGCATGTCGCCCTATGAAGCATTATATGGACAGCCGTGCAGAACTCCGATGTGTTGGGCTGAAGTGGGAGAACGCAAGATGTTTGGACCGAAGATAGTTCAAAAATCTATAGATAAGATAAAGATGGCTCGAGAAAACATGAAGAAAGCCCAAGATCAACAAAAGAAGTATGCAGACTAAGGAATGAGAGAAGTAATCTTTGAATTCAATGATCTAGTTTATCTAAAGGTAGCCGTACAAAAAGGTAAAGGTCGATTCAAAAAGATTTGGAAGCTAGCAGTACGCTATATTAGACCTTAACGTGTGATTAGTAGAGTCGGAGAAGTGGCTTATAGGTTGGAACTGCCATCATACATGAATTTACAACATGTATTTCATGTATCTATGCTCTAGAAGCATTATCAAGATCTGAATGCCATAACACCAGAAAGGATCAAGGAATTGCGGACTAACATGACATATCCGGAAGAACCAATCAGAACTGGAGAGAGACGCATTAGGAAGCTAAAGAACCGAGAAATATCACAAATTCAAGTTTTCTGGGGAAATCACAATCAAATGGTTGTGACTTGGGAAGACAAAGACAAGTTCTGAGCTATCTACCTAGAAATCCTTAACAGAGGAGCAAATCATGGATCAAACGGGACTTTCCGAGCATTACTGTATGCGGGACGAATTCTAATAAGCGGGAGGGGGGAATGTAGTGACCCCAATAAGTGACAAGGACAAGCCAGAGTCGTCAAATATCAAAGTTGCGTAATCAAGACAAATGGACTTGGGAAAGATAGGAGAAACATAAAATGGAGTTTTAGTCGAAGAATATCTCAATTGAGTCAAAAGGAATTCAATTTGAATCGGGGCAATACCAAAAGAATGACACGGGAAAACCACATGCCAAACTTGGACAAAGAATGGTAATCGAGTAAAAATCAGATATAAGACCTTAAATTAAGGGTAAAAGAGGTCAAATGAGTTAGAAGATTTTTAGTCTGGTACAAAGAAACTTTAGAATGGTCGAGATGGTATATTCACAAGGATAACTTGGATTATTTATCAGCCGCGGAAGTGAAAGACAAGTGAAAGTGGGACATGTGTCAACTTCTGCCAAAAACAAAAACTCAAATTTAAGTGGAACACGTGTCAAAATTCTACTAGCTTCCAAGGATAGTGGGCTGTGTCGAACGAGAGGGAATCAAGGAAATTTGTCCGGGTGTGTGTCGACCAGAGAGCGAATCAGGAAAACTTGATTGGGTGTGTGTCGATCAGAGATAAGATAGGGAAAGATTGTTTGGGTGTGTGTCGAACCGAGAGAAAATCAGGGAAGCTTGTTTGGACATGGTTCACCGGATTAAGCTACTTTCGATTTATGCGGTCAAAAATCTCTCCATGTGTCCAAATCCACTATATCTGGTCTCCTCCTTATTCTCATATAAATACAAATCCCCACCCTTAGTTTTTCCATCTAGAAACCTTAGTGAAATTCTGTCTGAAACTAGTTGCAACTGAGAATTAGAGTTCAAGAATCATTCAGTTTAAAAAATCTAGAATAACCAGGAGTGTGATCTACAGTCGATAAGCTTTAGATCTTTATTAGTTGTGTTTTAGTTCTTACCAAATTGGTGATTAATCTAGGTTCACCCGTTAGTTCAGATGGAGTGAGATCCGTTCGTGGTGAAGTTTAGTCTAGAAAACCTACAAGTTAAGGATGTGCCCCGGTAAATTGTGTGTGATTGTGCTAACAAATTTATGCAGGTAGAAATGTTCATGTATGTGATGGATCGCATAAGCGGCTATCATGCATGTTGTGTTTTGAATATGTTTATCGTAATGGAAATGTTTTGTTTAACTTAAGTTTCAAATGATATTAGTCTATTCCGGACGAACTAACCATCTATCTTGATTTGGGTTGGTAAGCCTCGAACCAGGTTAGATGGAAAAAGTACACGTGAGTAGGTGGATTCGAGTTACTAGATTTTTTCTAATAACTTAAGTCATACAACTTACAGATATTATTTTGTTGGACGGCTTTGGCCGCTAATCGGTGGTGTTACACCCATCCTCTCTTCGGGAGCCTTTATTTCTTCGTGGAGAATTTTGCATTCCTCTCTCCTTCTAACGCAAAACTGTTCAGGTCAGATTTCATATCGAATTTCGGATCCTTCAGACAAGTTATCTTGCTGTCTTTTGCGTTGACCATGACCATAGAGCACATGGTAGGAATTTCGTCCTCTAAGGGGAAGATGTACGTCCACTTCAAGTTCACTTTTTAGAGGGGAACACTATAGGGTTGTCCCAAACGAGATGGTCAACATGCACAATTAACATCGTCAGGATAGTTCCCGGGAGGGCGAGAAGGGATTTCTGTCTAGAAGACTATCCGACGTCTAAATCATGCAACAACTAAGGAAGATTCGTTTATCAAGAGGTTAGTAAGGTTAAGTATTAAGCCTCGCCCGGGGATCGAGGTCTCAATATGGTATTTTATATGTTTTAAGGGTAGACGAGATAAACCTGTTAGAAAGAGTGAGGTTGAAACTCTTTCTCTATGGATTGAAATGTGAAGGATCCTCCGACAACTACTTACATTGCTGTATAGGCTTCTATCGATGTTTTATGGCTTTCATTCTCTCTCTATATGTGTTCGTGTCTTATCCTCTTCTTTTTTTTAGAAGGATATTTATAGAAGATTTATCTTGGAACCTTGTCCTTAGCCGGGTCTATGACTTCTATAGGTCTGCAGTTGTCACATCATCAGCCTACTTCGTAGGAGGCAGAGTGCAGCTTTTCGTTGGTTGATGGTAGGTGGATCCCGTTCATACTACTCTCCTCATGTTGAGCGACATTTCCGGACACCTGCCGCGAGGCATGTCAGCCCCTGTTCCGATATAGTTGATAGATCACTATTTTGCTGACGTATTCCTAATTGGAGAGTGTAAAATAACTCCCAACAATATGCATATCAAAGCAAAAATATTTATTTCTACAAACAATATAAGAATTAGGTACTTTTAAATTTACATATATTTTTATAACAATTTTGATATACTACTTAAATTTATTTTTAAATTACTTCATACGTTTAATATTCTCTCCAATTAGGTAAAAGAGAAAAGGAAATGGAGAAAAAAAGGAAAAGACACCATAAATAGTTGTAAAAAGACAGTATAGAATGGACGGAGGCGTGGCGAATTTTCATTGACCACTTTAACAAGGAAAAAAGTTTGGTGTCCAATTATAGTCAGAGCCTATCAGGTAAGAATGATTTGCTAAAGTTATATACTCAACATAGTGTATATATATATATACCACTTTAACTAAGAAAAAAGTTTGGTGTCCAATTATAGTTAGAGCCCATAAGCTAAGAATGATTTGCTAAAATTATATACTCAACATAGTGTATATATATATATATATATATATTATCTGAATTGCAGCAAAACACATTAACTTATTTTAACTAATTTATATTTTATTGTTTGAATTGCAGAAAAACACATTAACTTATATTAACTAATTTGTATTTCACATTTTTTTTGTAGTCGTTATAACTCAATGCCAATAGTTAACTAAACTCCAAAAAAATATTGTCTGTGGGGTGGTGGAATTTACTTGTAATAATAGTCCACATCACATGTAAGTGTAACAAGACAAACTTAACAAAAAAAATTAAAATTTTGTTTTGGCAGCCGTTACTTAAAAATTACCACAAAAATCATATTATTGTTAGATAGGATGACAAAATCTTTGAATTCATTGTCTTAAATAATTTCTTAGAAAATGTGGCCCTTATATGCGTATAAAACAAACCGATTTTCACATTTTCGTCTGGGATAGTTTCTCTAGATCTGAGATCGATTATGTCACCTCCCACACTTGAACAACTACACACATTCCATGCTCAAGAGAGAGAGTTATTCTCTATATTGGTCTTAAGACTCTCCAGATTCCCAGCTGAGTCGCTTCTTGTCATGGCCACATGGCTTTGGCTTGAAGACTTTGGCTTTGAAAACATCTTTTCGATCATAATGGCTCTCACTGATCCAGTCATTACGGTACTTGCTAACGAGGCCGTCTTGTGTTTTCGGTGCCTTGATTCCTCCCAACCCCCAAATGACTTCAATCAGATCCCTCTCACCACAAAATTCATGACAAAAGACATATCCCTTCACATAATCTACAAATATCGATACAGTGGTATCACAGGAATCAAGAACTTCTTAACCACTGTTTGTTCTAGAATTTTCTCCGACATCCTTGAACGAGTTCTTCCGTCTTCTTCATCATCCTCGTTTGCTGCCAGACTCCGCTACCCTCTCATCATTCCCGGTTTTCCGCATCCAACTTTTGGAAGCATCAATGTGTTGCCTGACGTTGTTCTCCCGAACAACAACATATTCCTCTTCCCTAGTAGTCTTTGGGAGTGGAACGCTATCTGCATCGCGACTATGAAGGAACGGTCCATATTTATAACATTTTCTCGTGGGGTTCCTGTGTCGCAAGCGGAGGTAATGGAACTCTTCACCAAGGAATATGGAGAAAATTGCGTGGAAAGCATTTACATGCAAGAGGAGAACGAAAATGCCCCCAACACAAACGCTAATAGCAATGGTCAGCAATCATTATACGCGAGGCTGGTCTTGGACTCGGTCGCTACCGTGGATCGCGTACTCAACGGCAACAATATGAAGAAGTTTCAGATCCACAAGAAGCACGTTTGGGCTCGTAAGTATGAGAAGAGAGACATACATACTTAAATAATTAAAGCCAAAAGAGATTTAGTTTTTTTTATTACTTCTCTGATGTTAAAGTCTTTTATCTTAATTATGTTGTAGTCTAATAATTAGGAAACATATGTAACGCCTCGACCATGTTGTGTATCTTCACTTTGAAGGGAATATGTTTTTACATAATTATGAGGTTGGGGTCACTTTAGATATCCAATATACTTCATGCTTCTGTTTCTTTTAAACAAGAGCGATACAAATTAATGCATGGATACATCTTCTTTGTTCTCTCAAGAATTTTATTGTTCACACAGTTAGATAGCTTTTGATAAGATGGTTAACAATTTCTTTTGCGATTTATGGATCTGAAGGACATAAAACAACACCTTGATAATCAAATCTGAAATACCTGATCAAATTACTTATGAAGTACTAATCTCTAGTTTATATAGATTTGTGGTTATAAAAATAATTCTTACTACATAATAACTTCATTAATCCGTTTGTATGCAAAATCATTTCTATAAAAATAGTTCTGATGAAGTTTATACTAACTAACACTATTTTCTTGTCATATATATTACAAAAATCTTTTAAAAAAAAATTGGTGATGAAATGGCATTCTTTATGGAGAGAAGTCATTTTAATTTGTATTATATAATACTTCTGTTCGGGGTAGATTCTGCAGTGTTGATGTGGATAAACTTCAGGTTTCGTGGATCTGATCTACGAGACCTGAAATCACAAAGATAGCCGAAAGCTTACCGAGACGACAAAATATTATCTTTCTGATTATTCTCTGACGCTCAAGTTAGATAAAGCACGTGACTGGATGGGGAAAAATGTCGAAATGACGAAGATTTAAGGTGGAGAGGTGGTTTTTCACCACCATAATTGTCTCGGTAGAATCTGGTGTTTTATGAGCTTCACAGAAGAAGATGAAGTTTAGAGAATGGAAGGTATATTCCTGGAAGTTGTATGTATCTCATTAAATGCTCTGAGGAGGTATTTATAGAAGTACATGAGATGGATCTTGAGGCATCTTGTTGGGTTTACCTGACCCGTTCATACCCGATTTGACTCATAAGCACATCATTGTCTATGTCAGGATTTTCGGGGTTGGTGCACGTCTCGTCCCCTACATGGGGGACCAATCAATCAACATTTAATGATCCTCTTAATGGCTGGTTCAGTGCATTAATTGCTTTGTACGCCTCCAGGTCAGGCCGTATCGGGCGGAACAACTCGCTTAGGCTTTCATGGGCCCACTAGAAATCTCTTCCCCAACAAATTGGCGTTTGAAGGAGAGGGACGATAAGAAAAAAGAATCACGATGTAAAACCCAGAAGATAGCCAATCACTAATTAGTCCGTCGCAATCAATGGCGCATGTCAACACGCCTCGCGCCTTCAAGGCTCTACCACCACCGTTGCCAACCACTTTTCGCAGAATGCTCGACGCGAATGATTCCTACCTCCTCCAGACGAAACTCTTCTCCACCATCGATCGCAACCGCTTCCTGGAGGTGAAACTTCGATAGTCATACGCTACGACTCATGGGCTTCCTGGATGCTCCATCACCGCGTGATGCAACACACTTGTTCGTCTAGGACCAGAAAGGAAGCCCCCAATAGTTGGCTTCCCATCACTAGACAAAACCTTCGGACAAGCAGGAAACTGTAAAGTTAGAGCTGATAACTCCACTCACCATGAATAAAACGAGGTGCTTGTCGGGGGCAGGAACGGTCCCGCGAATCATCCCCTAGAGTCATCCAATCTTGAGTTTCTTATTACGCAAAAGGTGGCAGAGCGCATGGCAGAAGTCGAGGTAAGACTGGCCTGGTTGCCGGATTGCTGCCATGATCCGTCAAGTTACCATCAAATGCTACAACTACTCCACGTTCTCTGAAGACATCTCTAACATGGAGATCCCGAAGAAATTCAGTTATCCGTTAATGAAAAACTACACAACAAGACCAATCAAGAAGACATTACCCAAATTAAATAGAGGATGTTCTCCACCTTCCCGCCTACATATCTCCACGAAGCCATTCTCTTCAAAAGATTATATTCGACGTTGTCAGGTCTGGTGCTCTACTGGCTGATTAGCTTGCCCAACTGCACAATGCGTTTAGTTGAAAGCTGGAGAAGAATATGGACGAACTATTCAACGCTCGATAAAAGACCGAGGAATCCCTCTGGGCTTACGTGTCACGCTTCAACATGGCCAAGGTCGTAATCCCCGGATACCATGAACTCACTGCGGTTGTCGCGTTCCGGTTACCCCCATTGATTCTTTCATTTACAGTAATGGGGGGTAAAGGCTGGAAGAAAAAGAGTACGAAGAAACACCGAAGAATATAAGGAAACATTGATTTTCTTAGACGTTTTCCCTCATGCCTAGAAAAACAGGCAACCAAGTCGAGCTAAACGAGTCTAAATAAAAATACTTAGTGGGAGGCAACCTACTGGTAAGTGTTTAGTTATTTATTTTTCTAATTTTTGACGTTTTTACCTTGTTGTTTCAGAAAACGATCAAAAAGTGCAGACTGCAGACTGCTAATCGATCGATCAGGGGGTTGATCGATTGCCCATATCTTGAAGATCAATAAATTCCATAATTATGCAATCGATCGATTAGAGTTCCCCCAATCGATCGATTGCACATCCGCATAAATTCAGATGCTACAGATCATCACTGATCGATCGATCAACACACATGTACAATTTTCGATTTTTTCTAGTTGAAAAACTAAAAATGTGTGTCACCATTAGAATGAAATGTCAGACGATCTTTGAGGTATCATATTCTATCCATTCTTTTTAATATTCTTCAATTTGATTACGACTTTCTCCGAGTTAATTTCACACTGGGACAGTGTCATTTAAGTTTTGGGGAAGGTTCCTCGTTGTCTGACGATATTTGTTTTCTTTTGGTTTGATTTTGGCTTTTATCGAGTAATTTAAAAAAAATTCAAAGTCAAACTGTCTGGTAACCCTAAACACTCTCAACTCCACCAATAAATTAGGCTTTTAAATCCCTAGCGCCGTCTATCCTGAATGACATCTTTATTGAGAAAGCTCACACAAATATTAATGAATGTAGAAATTCAAATGATGTGCAGTTGAGATTTTTTCAGGCTTGGAATTTAGAGTGTGGACAAGGCTTGCGAAGGTCGTTGTGGGATAAGATATGAATGTTTTGAACTAACTTTAATGCATGTGGATTACAGGTCAAGGAATCGAAGTTATGATCTCATGGATATGTGAGTTCCCGCGACTTTCAAACCTCTTTTCTGAACTTAGGTTGCTATCTGTTTGAGGACAAACAAAGGCTTAAGTCTGAGCGGTTGATATACCTTAGGTTTTACCGGTTTTTATTATATTTTCAATAGAAAAATTACATGATTTTGGTATTTTATAGTTTCTTTTAGTGTTGTTTTAGTTTTTGGAGTCTTTACAAGAAATTGGATTAATTTAGACCAAAAAGATGCAAAACAAGCAAACTGGAGAATGGATAGTTCACATACATCAAAGGTTTTGCATTAGATGGAGACTTTTCCACCTCTAAATCAAGCTCAAATTTTACCACAAAATAGATGGGAGTTTTAGCTTCGATTTCCATATCAGATCGTGCAAATCCAACTGTCGGATCTCAAGATATGCTCGATTTACTGAAGACTTGCTGTTCTGGTATTTTATAGTTTCTTTTAGTGTTGTTTTAGTTTTTGGAGTCTTTACGAGAAATTGGAGCAATTTGGACCAAAAAGGATGCAAAACAAGCAAACTGGTGAATGGACAGTTCACATACATCAAATGTTTTGCATTAGATGGAGACTTTTCCACCGATAAATCAAGCTCAAATTTTACCACAAGATAGATGGGAGGTTTAACTTCGATTTCCATATCAGATCGTGCAAATATCCAACTGTCGGATCTCAAGATATGCTCGATTTACTGAAAACTAGCCGTTCTGGGTTTGAGCTGAAATAAGCATAGAGATGAAGACCTAATTAACCGATTGCCCTAAGGCTGATCGGTCGATTGCACTTCTGCAACTTTGGCTGGCTTATATTTTTAAAGGCGATTTATCGATCCCCCTAGGGAAAATCGATCGATTGGCCTCCGAGAATTAAAGAAAATTTCATGATTCGATGTAATCTCCTAAATCTTCAAGGAATATCCCTAGAATCGACCTCTACCCTATAAATAATCTGCATTAGCCACAAAATTTTCAAGCTTGACACAATTCTTCAACAAGCTCTCAACCATTCTTCATCACCCAACTCTCTTAGTTCATCTTCTATTTTTCGTTGTTTTTGTTCAATAAGGGAGACGATCTCGCCTCTTGTACCCCTACGGAGAAGTTTTTCTGAACCCTTTGCTCTTAATGATTATTATATTTATTTATTTTGCTATGAGTTTAATATCCATGCCTGGATAGTTTTCTTGTTGGGACTATGAGATTTTCAAAAGATTTTTCATGGTTCGATAGATATGATTTTATGAATAGAATGACACTCTTGATAAGTTAGAGTATTTCTCCATCTAAATCTGATTTTAATGCAAATTTCTTTATTGATCATCTAGAAACTAAACATAGAACGATTTTGGCTTGCACACGACTTGAGTTAGATGAACAATTGTCTGAACTTTATTGCTTATTTAATTATGTTATTGACTGCGAGAGTTGATTACAAAGATAATTAAGCGTAATTGATTATCATCCATGAGTCACGAGAGTGGGTTAATCTTATTACAATGATTTGAGTTCTAGAACAAAAAATAAATGATGCCAATTGCCTATAGGAGTAAATTTTTAATAACTCGAAATGTGAATACCTAATAAATCGCTGAACACCCAACGTTTTTAATATCTTGTTTACAACGCTTTCATATTCACTGCATTTAATTACTTGAAATCAAAACCCCCATAATTCTGATTTACTTAGCTATTTCATATTTCCAAGTGAATTATTGCGCACTCATAGTCTCTATAGGATCGATTCCTAAAGTACTACAACTGATTCGTTGTGCACTTGCAGGTTTTCTTTTAGGGTAAAAACTGACACACATCAGTAGATTTCGTTGGTATTCCTTCGTAAATTGAAAATAGCGACGGAACAAATTGTCGATAATCACTCAACGTAATGACCCATTCGACGTAAAATCATCGTAATGGTGACGACAAACTAAATACTTTGGTAAATTGTCGTAACGTTAAAGAGACAATATAGTTAGGACAAGATTACGTCGAAATTGGATGATGAGAAAGTTAGTCGTTATATTGACGTGAATCTGTCGCAAATATTACGAGGAATAGTTTTGGCTCCTCGTAAAGTCGACAGAAAATTTATGATGATTTTACCAACCAATTCCTCATAAAATTTGACTAAAAATATACGACGATTTAACAACAAAATATTATTGATTCATCGTAAAATCGTTGTAAAAGTTGCGACAGAGTGGCATCGACATGTTGTAAACATTACGACGTCTTAACGATGTATATTAATTCTAAATAAAAAATAATATATATAACAAACAATATATAATAAATTATAAAATGTTAAAATTAAATAAAATATTAAAATAAATATTAAATTCCAAATAAAACCGATAACAAAAAAATTAGCTAAAAAAATACAAAAAACCTAAACTACATCGTGCTCATCTAGCTGGATATCATCGTACTGTTCGATGTTCTCGGCCTCAACTGATCACCTTTTGAACTCCATCTGCTCTCGAGTTTGATGCTGAGTCCCTGATGGCTCGTCTTACCAGTTGCCGCCGGTATCGCACGTTGCCTCCGTTCCAACACTTTGACTAAAACCGGGTATCTCGCAGCCAAGATCTTGAACAACTTGTCGTATTTCTGCATATGCTAAGCATTGGCGACTTACTGTTGCCGGAGTGGCACAATCTCCTCGTGCGCGATATTGAATTGCGTATGCAACTTAGCCGGATACTTAAAAGTGCTACGCGGGACATGCGAAGAAGCGGCCTAGACGTCCTGGATCGAACCAAGTCCTAAGGTCCGCCCCTTCTTCTTTGGGGCAACCTGAAAAAAAAATGAAAACATGTTAAATTAAAACTGTAATGAAAATTATATATGTATTGAAATATTAGTTCATATTTTACCTCTTCGAATATACGGTCGATCTTGGATGTGGTAAGTCCCCCGGACTGGACCGAGCTACCACCCGGAGATAGCTGGAGTTGTGACTGATGCCGCAACTCTCACAGTCACGTCGTTGTAGATCTGCTCTGACTTGGCGTCCACAAATTCTCCATTCTTCCTCTTGTGGGATTCCCTCAAAACTTCAGTAAGAGGAGAAAGATCCCCGCCATTTGCCAACAAATTAAATCGATTTTTTAATGAACTTTAATATAGTCAGAAAATGGATGAAAAATTGAAACATATTTTAAGAAAAAAAATTAAACCATATGTATGCGTTTTGCAAAAGGCATCTGCCCGAAAGTATAAACATTAGGCGAGAGTCTATCTGGAGCCACCGTGTTCCAGGATGCCGAATACTTGCCAGAAAATACCTCTGAGTGCGGATCCATCTGGTAGCACACAAAGCCAGCCAGACGGTTGGGACCACAAAGACGGGCTACCACGTATATCTTACATGACTTCTATCAGTCTGCCACGTTGTTGTCTAGCCGCTTGGTCGCCTTAGCCTTAAATTTCTTCATAAACTGCTCGTGAAATTGAAAGCTCCCAACGCCATTTTGCTACAAATTAAAAAAATTAGAAAATTAGTATATATAAATAAAATAGTGTAATATATCCAAAAAATGTATTTAAAAAAATATATAACTACAAAACACTTGAAGCACGTTTTCCGAATATGATCAGTCGTCTGACTCCAATTAGCGTGGAGTTAGGATAAGTAGCCTTTGATCGTGTCAAAAATGCTACTTCCATTTTACTGTCGACATTAAACCGGTAAAACGTTTAAATTATAAATAAAATTAGTAAACTATATATATAACTAATTAGTAAAACTTATTTAAAAACAATTTAAAGTATTATTATTACAAAAAGTTCCCGATGGGAGATCCGAGTCTAATCGATCCCATCCGTCCCAGCCCATTGCATGAGAATCTCCTCAATCGTCATATGCGCAAACAGAGCCCGGAGAGTTGCATGTTCGCCCGGCCGGGGTGCAGGTGAAGGTGGCCCCATAGGCGGCTGTGGATGTGGCGCCAACGGCTAAGATTATTTATGACGAATTACCTATGATCCATATTTAAATTGTCGTAACCCTTACAAGATTTGAGATTTATGATATAGGTTATGTGTTTTGATTAACAGCGGATTGTCGTTAATTCGTACGACGGGTTTACAACCAATCGTCTGTAATTTGATGTAAAGTTGATGCAATGTTCACATTTTTAGTTAATAATGATTACAAGTCTTTGGCTCTAACTGGTGACCACTAGAGGAATAAGAAGAATGATAAGGAAAAATAATGAAAAGGAACAAAATTTGAGAAATTTGAGGAATGAGAAGAAATATTTTGTTCCTGTTGTTCTTTCTCAAATTTGATTGGGAATTTTTTGTTCTGTAATTCTATTCAGGAAGAAGAATGGAGAGGAATCATGGGTACAAAAAATTCCTTACAAATGGTGTAATTTTTAAAGAATGGAGAGGAATTCAATGTTCTTCTTCGTTCTTTTCCCTTTTAATGGTCACCATTTGCGAATATTTTTAATTAACATGATTTATCATACATGTGATGATTAGGTTTGTAACCCAATTAACGAGATAAGAAAACATATAGATGTATATTTACAGACATTTGGATATTTGTCATACATTAATACTCATATATCGGACAAGCTCAATCTTACAATATATAAAATTAAACAACCAATTGAAAAGGAATTCATGATAACAAATTTCTATCATCAGTGTCATTGCCAGACAAATCAGACTCGTCCTCGTCATTAGGTTTATCGTTAGTTTTAACAAACTCATCTGATCCTTCCTTTTCCTCTATGTCATCATCAAGATTTTCTACTTGCCGGTTTTGCCGATCTACTAAGAGAAGGTCTCATGTTGTCTGATTTGGCGATGAAATATCACTACATGTATCTTGTTGCAGTGAGACTTCATCGACAACAATTATTTGACCTCTTGGTGCAATTTTTATAACCGATAACCAAGGAATACCTGATTTTCGTACACATGGATGTGGGACAAAGCTAAATTGTTTGGCTTGTGAAGCTAGGATGAATGACTCAAACTTGTTGTACCGTCTAGATTTTTTGACATCGACAACCCAAACTTGTCTATTCGGACACTTCGACCAACCGTTGGGTCGAACAAATCACATTTAAATAGGACACGCTTTAAATTAACCAATCCAGAGAATTTCACTTCAATTATTTCCTGCAACACCCCATAATAGTGTGTTTCGCCCTTCACAGAAACACACCATACTTTGCAGTTGCTCGTCGTTTAGTGTACTTGCACGCATGAAACACATAGCCTCATGCAAATACATTGGTGCAGTTGTTATTCGGAGAGGAGACCTTGAAGCAACTCATGAAACCATAACGGATAAACCGTATCGCCATAATCATCCTGTAACAAAAAATAATATTATTTCATTCAGCCAGTTTCAAACATATATACTCGATTAAAAACATGATTAATTAAATTGAAAATACTTTCAAACATATATACTTCAATCACAAGACAAAGTGTTGGTCCTTACGAATATTGATTTCATCGCTTGATATATCTTCGAAGGCTTCTTTCACTTGACTAACAAACTGCAAAACGAGGGAAATCCATAAATTACGCCAGCTATGTATATATAATTAAAAAGAAGATTAATTAATTATAAGATGTGTAAATTCATACTTACTTCTCGAAAGGGCGCATTTCTTTGCAATTCAAGAGGATATACATGTGTGCGTTGTGATAGTCTTTTTTATTTAACACCAAACTTGTTTTGATTTGCCACTTAATTTCTCCATTGCTGAGAATATGTTTGGGACACCTTCTATCGCCTATGTCCACACCACACCAGCATCATCATATCGGCGCGGTGCCTTTTTCTGTGTGCGAATGCTGGGGTAAAATAGTAGGAATTGAAATGAGAAGCTTTTCAGTTAAACTACCAGCAACAATTGAACCTTCAACTTTCGCAATGTTTTTTGCCTTTCCTTTCAAATTTTTCATGAAGCGTTCAAATTGGTACATCCACCGGAACTGCACAGACCCTCCTAAAGCCGCTTCATGAGGGAAATGGATAGGGAGATATTCCATAACATTAAAAAATTATGGCGGAAATATCTTCTCCAAATTGCAAAACAATAACACAATGTTGGCATCTAATTGCTTGATTCCATATTCTGTCAATGTTCGCGTGCACAAGTCCCAAAAAATTGTTCCAATTCCTGATATCATAACATATATAATTGATTTAGTAATCAATCTAGCAGCACTATAAAAATATATCTACATATAAGTCATTTGAATTTATAATATATAACATGTAACTGTTTCATGGACATTTTGTGGTAGAAATTCCGCAAATGAGAAAGGAAGTAAATATTTCATAAACACATGACAATCATGGCTTTTCATCTTTGGAAACTTTTGCCCTGATCAACACATTTATAAAGATTTGAAATGTACCCATTAGAAAACTGTGGGAGTAGAAACACGCACAACTAAATTGTTTAGAACTTTTTAAGCGAACTGAAATCTCTATGAATAAAACCACAAGAACAAAGATCCAAGGATGGTTTTTATTGATATGTTTAAGAGTTTCGAATACAAAAGTTGTTAAGGGAAAACCTAAGTATTCTTTGTTAAGTGAAAAGTTGTCGATCCCTTTTTCAAGAGATGTACATGAGTATATATACTAACTTAAGTCGGCTAGGCTAATTTCTAATGATTTAGGAAAGTTTCCTAAATCTTCGCGTGTCTCCTTTTCCTCCGGCTCTTGGTTGAAAAGCTCATGGGCCTTATGTCTTGGGCTCATTCCACCGTGTCCTTGTCTTGGGCTCGGTCCATCGAGGCTCCCTCTTCGTGGGTTCGGGTGCTTGTTAATTCCCCTGGCTCGTCCCATACACTTGTACCCGAACTCACCATGTTTTGTTATTTACGTTGAACCGAACTGACCGCTTGTCATAGTGCCGACCCGAGCCCATCTTTGGCTCTCGGGATTGGTGTTACTTGTCACATGGGCTCGGCTAGGTAGTGAATTGGGTTAGTGTAACTAGGCCCATTCCATACTTAGCCAATTTCCATGTTGAGCTTATTGGGGCGAAAACCGACCCCAACAGAAACTTAACGTCCGATGCCACCCACTTAAACAACGTTTGCTTCGCATCCGCCAATAACCTAAAAATAAGAACCAGTGCTTTCCCATTGCTCGTAAGATACAACTCACTCCGTGCACATATATCTTGCAAATCTAATCATTCGTTCATGTTGTCTTTAGTCCTTTCTTGCACATATCAAAATTGTATGCATTATGTTATCAAAGAAGTTTGTTTCAATGTGCATCACATCGATATTGTAGCGCATTAGATAATCCTTCTAGTACGAAAGCTCCCAAAAAAATGCTTCTCTTATGCCAATTGTGATAGTCACCATAACCAACCGACATATTGGATGGAGTGTGCCAATTACTACCCCCCCCCCCCGTACAATTGTTTCTTGTGCTCCATAATGATAAATTTGCGATTTTAACTCTTCCCCAGATTGATACACTGGTGGGCCACACATACAACTTTGTTCTTCCTAAACAACCTCTTGTTTCTCCGATAAGGATGGTTGATTGGGAGAAATCAGCGAGGAAAATTAAACCAGCTTGTTTTCCTTCCATATTTTAGTTGAAATGCATTTGTCCGATGAAGGCAATACATACAAGATAACCTACCATGCGTAGTCCACCCTGAAAGCATTTCCATATGCAGGGAAGTCATTTATCATCCACATAAGTACTGCATGCATGTTAAAAAATTTCTTCTTCAGCAGTCATACGTTCATACACCCATATACCACATGGACTCCTTTGGATGGTTAGGACCATGGACTAAAATACTCAAGAAAAGAAATTCCATTTGCATGCACATATCAGGGGAAGGTTATAAGGCGTAACAATAACTGGCCACACAAAATATTGGCTACCATATATACCAAATGGACTAAACCCATCAATATAGAGACCAAGATATATGTTTCGCCTCTCTTTGGCAAAGTCTGTGTGTATAGTGTTAAAGTATTTCCACGCCTTTGTATCTGATGGATGACTAACCTTGCCATCTGACTGTGAATGTTCAACATGCCATCTCATCGATGAAGCTGTCATTTCAGACTGTTACATTTGTTTCCACCTATCAGTTATAGGAAGGTACGACATCCTTTTATACAGTACTTTACTCATCCCTCTACCTTGCGGTTTATATCTCGGCTTTTGGTAAAATCGACATTCTTTCAGCTGATCAACATCTTTCCAAAATATCTTACAATTATCAATGCAAACATCTATTATCTCAGAAGGCAACCCTAGACTAAACACCAACTTCTGGATCTCATAGCATGATTCAACAGATAAATTGTTCTCTGGCACATACTCTTTAAATAATTATGCACATGCAGCTATACAATTCTCAGGTAAATTATGACTTGTTTTAATGGTCATTCTCCTTCTCTACATCCATCGTTGATTGGCTGGTTTGCAGCGTCTAACATATCATAGAATCTCTTAGCGTCTAAGTTGAGTTTCTCAACAGTATTATCATAATA
The DNA here is from genome assembly GCA_900406555.1 of Pseudoturritis turrita. Lineage (NCBI taxonomy): Eukaryota > Viridiplantae > Streptophyta > Magnoliopsida > Brassicales > Brassicaceae > Pseudoturritis > Pseudoturritis turrita. The sequence continues at coordinate 300,838 of OVBL01000398.1, forward strand.
TGCATATGTTATTCCATATTAAAATGCATCTGTAACCATGTCATGAACCCTATCATGATCTTGACCATTCTGATGATGATAGTCAAACTGATGTGGGTGCTCATGCAAATGATCAGGTTCAACATAATCTACAGCCTGATAATCACTATTGCTACTACTTGCATCATTCCCAGTACCATAACCCTCGCCATGTTGAAACCAAACATAATATTGTGGTGTAAACCCTCTATTTAGTAAATAATTGCATACAATATCAGTATTAATGCATTTCATATTCATGCACTTCTGACAAAGACAAAACATATTACCGCTTTCCAAAGTTAGTGGTGTATTACTCGCCTAGTACATGAATATTTTCAGCCTAACTTTGAACTCTTTTTTCCCAATTCCCTCCGAATCTTTATGCATGTACATTCATCTTCGAATTTCGAATATATCGACCTATACAGATTTTAATTTGAAGAAAATTATTTTTTTTTAGTAGAGGATGTTTGTTGTTTTTTTTTTTTTTTATAGTTGCAACACTCATCACCTATGAGTTTCCATCAAATTTGGGACGACCTACCTCGAGAAAAATTTAATTCGATTTAGCATCGAATTTACGAAGATAATATCTGTCGTTAAAAATGGATTCAAGATTTTATAATCGTGTTCACGGTCTAAAATTTTGTCGTAAATTTCGTCATAAATTTACTACGATTTAATTCGTTGTTAAATCGATGCTAAGTAACATCAACTTAACGTCGCATGGGAATGATGTCGGATATTCGTTGTAAAATCGATACTATTTTATAAAGAATTTACGACGAACGCTCATTAACTACAACTTTACAACGAATTAGTAATTCGACGTTAAATCATCGTAAATCTGTTGCTAATTAGTGTCAAACGCTAATCTTCGACGTTATAGGTCTAGCTCCTTTCTTGTAGTGCCTATGCCGTCTGCATTTGGCAAGAAGGAAACCAAAGCAATGATTAGTCAAGTGGAGCTACCGAACTTCTCTCTATGATTGGTGGCAAGAGTTCGAGGATATAAGTTCAAGTGATATATGGATTTATTCATCTTGAGAACGCTAAACAAAATCCACTCAACTGCAACACCAAACGTAGTAGTTATAACACTTAAATTTAATATTCGAGAAATAATGATTTTAGTATACTTGGTGGTAATTTGTATAAGAATAAGATACATATGAGTTACAATATTTTAGTTTTAATATTTGATAGAAGAATTCGTTTTACATGTTATATATATCTTGCTTGATACAAAAAGTGTTGCTAATTTAATGATTTGATTAGAATAATGTTTTAAATATTGTATGAACAAATTCCTTTAACATCTTGTATCGTGTTTGATATCAATGGTTGATTTGTAGATTTATAAATCATTGAGGGTATTATTCAAGATGACTTAAAACCAGTAAATGTATTGCAATGTGGTCTTTCTCAAGTGAGTAGAGAAATGCCACAAGTCCTATAAAAAAATCTTTAGGAATTGTAAACATCAATTCACATAATTAATAAAAAGAAAATCCTAAAACAAATGGTGTTTGCCTCGGTAGCTTATATATATATACAATTTTCTATCATTTTGCAAGTTCATCGTTTTCATATGCGAATTCACACATAAGGTATAATCAAAATTTCTCAAAAATCATAAAATATTTATTAGACATTTTGAAGATGAAAGTGATTGTGAGCGTAAGCAATTTTTATTAATTGCAATTTTTAAATAATACTTCCTCCATTTCATAATATAAAATATTTTGGAAGTTTTTTAAAATTCAAAATATAAATGAACATGTAACTTTTAACTTTATTACATATTGTGTGATCAATAGTATTCTACGTCTTTTCATGATTGGTTGAATTGTTTTTGTTTATATATTAAATAATATTTTTTTAGAAATTTTTTTTTTAATTTACGCATTTTTAATCAAAACATATTATATTATGAAACGGAAAAAGTATACGAAAGATGGTTTTGGAAAATAAATTTTGTAACTCACTTTTACTAGTATTTCGAAAAGAAATATATTATATGGCAATGTGGTGGGGAGAAAGAGATAACTTTGTTTAATTCGTATTTAACTAGTATTTCGAAAAGAAATATATTATATTAGAAGAATCCAAACTTTGTCTAATACGCAATGTCAGATATCCTTTTATTCATGCCATAAGCTATAGATCTATGATACATTAATTACTTTCAATTTTTCTGATACCGACGAAATTGTACAATTGTTATTACAATAATCCTTGTGGTTTCAAAACATTGTTATCAATCAAACGAAATTACCGAATTGTACACCCAAATTAGTAACAAATTAAATGATACACATCAAAGGAAAATAACATCGAAAGGTACTTTAATCAAAGGAAAACACAAACCACACATACATATATATATACAACTCAGAATTTCAAATCCGAATCTTGAAATTTCTTCTCAATGATCATGTCAATTCTGTTCTCCATTTCAGGAGTTAGATAATTCTTCGAGTCACCGACTTCTCCTTTACGGAAAAAATTCTTGTGATCTACGCCTCTAGCTGTTTTTCCGGTCTTGTTGATCTCCAAATTCTTCAGGTTACGCAACGAGCAAAGATCTAAGATCTCTTCCACAGAACCACTTTCTTCTTCTTCCACTGTAAAAGGACAACCCAAGAACTCAGCAAGTTTCTTGACCTGAACATGAGGCTTTGTTATCAACTCCTCGTACCTCATGAAAAGCAAATGCTTTGGATCTTCCAAGTTACCTCTCCAATAGCTCAAAACATGTTCCCAAAATGGTCTGTAATAGCTAATTCCTCTGCAAAACGACTCGAACATTGACCCTAACATGTTTTTTCTTTCTTGTTCTTGTTCGATCTTTAGATTCGCACACTCGAAATACCAAAGTGACACCAACGCGTCTTTCACGTTCCTCCAAACGTAAACGATCTTGCAAGGAGGGTTCTTGAGAGCCTCTTGCAACGTGTGGAACGGCACGTGAGTCGAGAATAGCCTCGGGGATGATGAGAACATGGTCAGATCTGGTTTCGAGCTTTCCATGTATAGCCTGAGCTCGAGGACTGGTACTAGACCATGAGGATTATCAGATAATAGAGGATGATCATCAGAAGAGTGTTTTGATCTTTCAAGGAGAGCGACTGTGAGAGCTTTGAGCCAAGTAGTGCCAGATTTTGGGAACGAAGAGACGATTATATCGGTTTCTTGTGACTCGAAACCTCGTTGGAAATTGAGGATTCCTTGCAGAGTTTTCTTGTCGTACCAACATCTTTGGTACTTAAACAACTTGTTGCCATGGAAATCTATGTCTGAAGGAAGTGAAGAGATCAAACTTATGGTTTCTTCGTCGTCTCTCTGCAGGTTCTTTGGAATCTCTTTCTCATCCATTTTTTTTTATTTTTTTGGTTGCTTTACATACGTGTTCACATTATTGCATCACAAAGATCATTTTGATTGTTCTGTTGCTTTGATAACGCCATTTTAACAATCCTAATTTTTGTTAACCTGATTATTTAAAGAGGAATTTTTTAAAATATCAATAAAAGTTTTTTTTTTCCAAAAATACTAGAAACACTAAAAATAATTTAAATTTTTGGATTTGAATTTAGTATTTTGGATTTAGGGTTTAAGATTTAGTTTTTCGGGTTTAGTTTTTGAGGATTAAAATTTAGTTTTAGTTTTGTGGTAGTTTTAGAAAAATAAAATTTTTAGTGGTATTTTTTTGGAAAAAAAAACTAGTGATGGTATATTTGGAAAGAAAACTTATTTTTGTGGTATTTTTAAAAATTATTTTATTTAAATATGGTAGTTCAAAAAAAAAAAAAAAAAAAAGGGGTCACCAAACACAACACAAAATCCGCAAGGAAGTCCACTCTGCAACTACTTATACGAGGCTCATGTGCTAACACAAAATCCGGAAAAAGATTTCTCGACATTTCAAAATCAAACAACATCTACAGCTCACCAAATCTAGCTCAATAACAGATTTGATGCCCTTACATCATGTGCCTCACTCGTTTTGTTGTGCTTTAAATAACGTACATTTGGAATTTCTAGCTATTAGGGATTTTTTTATCTTCAAAAGATATAACTCACTTAACTTCTCCCTCACACTCCTGAACACAATGAGTTAGCCGAATGACGACATCATCACACTGTCGAAATCAGCTTAACACTTCTCACTAAAGCTTCAATTCCAAACATATATTAGACATATGCTTTCGCAACAACGGTTTATCTTATCAATCGAATGCCCACATCAATACTGTCTCTTTAATCCCCTCTCCAAATTCTTTTCCAAATCGAACCAAACTATAACAAACTTCGCATCTTTGGATGTCTCTGTTTTACATGGCTTCGTCCATACACAACCAACAAACTCGACAAACGCTAAAAACCATTTCTTTTTCTTTAACCCAACGCTAAAAACATAGATGCTTACTCTGCAGCTCAGCATGCATCATCAGCCACGACCCTCAGCTCAGAAAACTCACCCGTCGCCACTACCCAGCAACAAACATCGAACCCAATGGTGCCCATACTCTCTAATTCGCCAAAAAATTGAAGCATCTGCATGTCAATCATCGTCTCCAGTGGATTCTGCTATCGGTGAAAGTTCATCTTCAACCTCAGCTTCGACATCGCTAAACTCGTCACCACATACATAAGCCCACTTAAACCAAAATAATCTCTCAACCACATCTCAGGCCCATCCCGACCAAGTTACAAATAATTCCCAAACATAACCCATCATCAAGTCAACCCAGCAACCCACAAATAATCACCCAATGACAACCCGGTCCAAGAACCAAATAACCAAACCCAAACAAAAACTCAGCCCCGTGATCTCATTATCCTCTTTCACCGATACTAGGCCACGAACACTAAATCAAGCACTCACGACGAAGCACTGGAGAAATGCGATGTCCAAGGAGATTGATGCCCAAATCGAATACCACACATGGGACTTGGTACCTCCCTCACCAAATCAAAAAATTGTGGATACGAAGTGGATTTATAGAATCAATTTACCCGATGGGTCTCTGGAAAAATACAAGGCACACCTCGTTGCTAAAGGATTCAATCAACAACCCAAAATCGAATTTGAGGAAACTTTCAGTCCTGTAATCAAGTCTACATCAACACAAACCATCCTCAAAGTGGTGGTATGTAAAGATTGGTGCATTCGACAGCTTGATGTAAATAATGATTTCCTTCACGGAACTTTGGATGAAGATGTGTATGTCAGAAAACAGCCTGAATTCATTGATGCTGATCGGCCTAACCATGTCAATACAAGAAAACATGCAGTTTTGCGAGGAGAATTTGCGACTACATAATGTGGTCACAAATTTGTGAGTCGTTTGCTACGATTTTGCAAAGGTGGTCGCAAATTAGTCGCATATTTGCTTGGAGAAAGTTCGTCACAAATAGTTTCCAGTTTGCGACTAAGTTGCGATGAAAAGAGCTTTCGTAGCAAATCTGTTGCAAAATTGCGAGTGATTTGCAACGACAAGAACTTTCGTAGTAAATCTGTTGTAAAATTGCGAGTGATTTGCTACAAAAGATATTTTTAGCATTTGCGACTAATTTGCGAGTACATTAGGCTGGTAGGTACACCACGTTTTCAGTGATTTATAACTGCTTTTTGCTACTAATATTATGGTCGCAAATGGGTAGCAAAATACTAGGAATGGCCTTGTAAATGTTTTGGTCGTAGAAATTTAGTGACAAATGTTGGTCGCAAATTAGTAGATAAAATTGATGATCCTCTATAAATAGCAAGCAATGGGGGGAGACGAAAATCATAACAACAACATCCCAAATCTACTCACAAAAGAATTTTATTCCACAATAACACTATATAAATATGATAATTTTTGTGGAGAGGTCGATAATCGATCATGTCTTGGCATCATGAGATATACACGGTTCGGACATGGATGTACAACTGCCAAGATCCAGATACTGGTGAAATGACGAGAGAATTTAGAGATGGTCTTGATCAATTTTTGACCCACACGACACATCAGTCATTCGCGGGAGACATTCATCATCATGATGCAAACATTGTTTGGAAGCATTTATATACGAGGGGGTTTTTACCTAACTATTATGTCTGGTTTGCGCACGAAGAAGATTTTGTAGTTATTGTTCCTGGTAGTTCAAGTACGAGTTATCATGGCAATCAAGATGGCGCTAGTAGTTTTGATAATAACTGTGATCAGCATGCTCATCACCAAGATTATAATGAATATGAATATGGTAATAGTGATGGGAATATGTTTCATTACATGGTTACTGATGCATTTCATGAAACTACTGCCTCGTTTAATGATAATACTTTTGAAGAACCAAACCCGACTACTAAAAACCTTTACGATATGTTAGACGCTGCTAATGAACCCATCTACGAAGGATGTAGAGAAGGTCTTTCAAAATTTTCATTAGCATCTAGGATGATGACAATTAAAAGCGAAGATAACATTAGTGAAAATTGCATGGATAAATGGACTGCATTGTTTAAAGAGTATTTTCCAGAGGGTAACAACTCGGCAGATAGTTACTATAAAATACAGAGACTGGTCACGAGTCTTCGTTTATCGTCTGAGATGATTGACATCTGCATTGATAACTGTATGATTTTCCAGAAAGATGATGCTCGGTTGCAGGAATGTCATTTTTGTAGAAAACCGAGATATAAAGAGACAGGTGGCCGGATGAGGGTGTTGTTCCAGCATATTTGGTATCTTCCGATAACAAATAGACTGAAGCAATTATACCAATCAGAGCAGACAATTGGGGCAATGAGGTGGTACACAGAACACTTCGGTGAGGAAGGGGAGATCTCTCATCCATCAAATGTGAAGGCGTGGAAACACTTTAACACGGTACATTCGGACTTTGCTGAAGAATATATAAATGTTTACTTGGGTCTTTGCACTGATGGGTTTAGTCCAATTGGTATGTTTGGTCGGCAATACTCGATGTGGCCAGTCATAGTAATGTTTTATAATTTACCTCCGGATATGTGCATGTATCGAGAATTTTTGTTCCTTAGAATTCTAGTTTCGGGGCCTAAGCATCCAAAAGATCTCTTGATGTCTTCATGCAGTCTCTGATCCACGAATTACAGGAGTTATGGTATGTCGGTGTACGAACGTTCGATTCATCAAGCCGCCAGAACTTCACCATGAAGGTTGTGCTTATGTGGACCATAAGCGACTTCTCCGTCTATGGGATGTTATCTGGATGGACAACTCAGACTGATGCCTTTCAATTGACGAATTGACGCAAAACTTGCTGGTTCGATTGCCATCATGGGAGTCTGTCAATGGGTCATCCGTATAGAAAGAACAATAAGTTGTTCAAGAACAACAAAACCGTCAAAGTCCCCCCCCCCAATTTATCTTTCAGGGGAACAGTTGGAAGCGCAAATAGATTATTGCGGTGCTCAATAAACTGCAAAAGTTGGGGGTAACTGGCACAATATCCCCGCTAATATGCTCGGTGGATATGGGTAGTATTATAACTGGCATAAGAAGAGTATATTCTGGGAACTACCGTACTGGAAGGATCATCTCTTGAGGCACAATTTGGATGTCATGCACGTCGAGAATAACTTTTTCGAAAATATCATCCACACGTTGTTGAATGTTCCGGCTAAAACGAAAGACAATCTGAAATCACGTCTGGATCTCCCAGGTATATGTGCAAGGCCTGAGTTGCATATTACAAGAGATGGTAGGCACCGATTCCTATTTTCTGGCTGTCATTGGGCGCAAAGAATAGTTTGTTTAAGTGGATTAAGGATGATGTCAAGTTCCCAGATGGATATGTGTCAACGTTCTCAAGGTGTGTCGAGCAAGGGCAAAAAAATTCTGGAATAAAGAGCCACGATTGTCATGTATTCATGCAACGACTACTGCCATTTGCATTGCAGGAGCTTCTACCAAATTACGTCCACGAGGCACTAGCAGGTGTGTATATATATATATATATATATATATATATATATTGTACTTTATTAACTCGTTTAACATTTAAGGTACCAGGGCATTTTTCAGGGACTTATGTGTTTGAACATTAACTGCGGACGATATCTTGAAGTTTAACTCAGACATCGCACTTATTCTTTACAACTTGGAGAAGAAATTTCCCCCTCGTTTTTCGACGTGATGGAACATCTGATAGTCCACTTACCGCATGAGTTATATCTTGGTGGACTAATCCAATTTCGATGGATGTACCCATTCGAAAGGTTCTTCAAACATCTGAAGATGAAACAAAAAATCTCGCAAGGGTAGAGGGATTGATCGTGGCAGGAAGTTTGACCAAGAAGACATCTAATTTCTCGAGTTACTAACTTTAGCACAACCGTGGAAACAAAGAAAACGGGTCATAAACGATACGACGATGGTGGGGTTGGGCGTACATATCCTGATGTGGGAGTACCTGATGTCTTCTCAGATGTAGGCCGAATGGGTGGCAAAGTAAATGCAACCGAGTGGTGTGATTATAAGCATTTTCACGCAGCTCATACATATATCTTTCTAAACTATGACTACTTTCTACCGTATGAGAGGTATAGTTGAAAACAACTCGTTTGATATATATACATATGCAATTAATTATAATCATCCTTCATTATGTGGTGCACAAGATGCTCGAACAGCAAATACAGGAAGCATTTTCGGAACTTGACGACCAAGAAGTGAGATAATACGTAGAACGTGATTACGCAGGATGGATGAGAGAGAAGGTAACTAACCACAATCTTATATATAAATAAATCCGTGATATGTCTGATATTAATTAGTAATAAACTAATTGCATTTGGCCTTGTAGGTGATCAAGAGGAGGTCTCGGCTGGGAACTTGGCTTATGTGGGTGCATGAGTTCGTGATGGGACCTATCGCAAATATAAGAACCGCTAAGATGTATTGTACTCGTGTATTTATTTTCCATACATTTGCGCATGGAAAACGAAAGGCCACTACAAATTATGGTATCCATGTCCCAGGCGATACCAACTTCTATGGTATCCTGAAAGAAATCGTAGAAGTCGAGTATGCTGGTATGATGAATTTAAAATGCATCCTATTTCGATGTGATTGGTTTGATCCCACTACTGGGATTGGCGTAAGATCAAGAAAATTCGGAGTCATGGATGTACAGGGACACATGAGTTACACTGCCAAATTTGAGCCAAACATTTTAGCATCTCAGGCGGAGTAAGTAGTTTTCATTCTTTACCCTCATACTCGGGTCCGACGTGATCAGAATTGGTTGTCCGTTATTAAAGTTAACCCACGGGGTCGAATTGTCGGGGGCTTAGCTGATGCTGATGATGATCTACCGCTCGTGCAACCTGAAAAGACAGAAAGAAGTTTCCATCCCCTTCGATTCAAGCAATGATTTGACCAGAATTGATCCGCTTTATAGGTGACTTGAAGTCATATGCGAGGAATCTGATGGTCAAGCGGAGTCAGACGAGTTTGATGAAGGGGACGAAGTTGAGGATGACGATGAAGAAGATGAAAATGGACAAATTTACGTTTCCGATCCTGATGATGATGAATAACTTTAAGTATCGTGTGTTTTAGTCATCGTTTGTAGGAATTATGTATCGTGTATTTTTTTTCAAATAAACTAAGTACAAATTGTGACTAGTTTACGTCATCTAGTCGCAAACTAGTCGTAATTTGTACTTAGTTTATTTCCACGCAGTCCGGTTCTTGTTGTGGTATAATACGATATTTTGTTTAGATTTATATATTACTTAGGCCATTTAGGTAAGTGTTCATATTTAAAAATCGTTTGCTTTTATATTACTTATATAGGCCAGTGGAATAATACGATATTTTTCAGATTTCTATATTACTTAAACCCTATGTGTAAGCCCTAAACCATAAACCCTTTTTGTGACTCGTTTGCTTCGACAAGTCACAAACGAGTCGAAAAAATATAAGAATTACGAGGTCTTTGCGATTAGGCAAAGCAAATAATTAGTCGCAAATTGTAATAGCATAATTCGATGCACTTCCATTTCTTACTCCGTGCAGTGGAATAAATCAATGCACTTAATACATTTGGGTAAGTATTCATATTTTATTCACACCGTGCATTGTCGATATACTAATTTGTCGGACAACATCTATATTTTGGTCAAACCTATAGAGATTAAGTATGTAACTATATACTTCATGCATGATGAATCAATCACTTTTAGTACGATTGTCGAATAAGTTATATAATTGCCCGAAACCGTAAACCCAAAACCCTAATGTATATTTATAGCATGTTTATATGTATGAACTATGAGTTAACCCTAAACCCTAAATCCTTTTGCTTCTTATTTGATTCAATTAGTCGCAAATGCCTCGCAAAAATTAGGCCACATTTTCGAGGCATTTGCGACGCCACATGGCAAAGGCATCGTAAATCGTGGTGGTAAAACAAAAATTCACTTTTTTAGTTTGCCGCATGTTGAAAATTTGACCAGATTTGCGATGCATGTGCCACGTGGTGTCACAAATGCCTCGCAAATCTTAGCGTTAAAACAAAAAATTCACTTTTTTTGTTTGTCGCGTGTTAAATTTTTGACCGAATTTGCGAGGTATTTGCGACGCCACGTGGCAAATGCGTCGCAAATCGTGGCGCTAAATACGATTGGGTGAAAAAATGATGCAACACTGCATCATCTCTCTACTCATTTGCGACCCATTATGATTCTATATAAGGCACCCGAATCTCCTTGTACTTTTCTCATTCTATCAACACTTCATCATCTCTCTACTCTCTCTCTCTCTCTCTCTCTCTCTCTCTCTCTCTCTCTACAAATCACGGTAATTCCGATTTTTTTATTTAAAATTTTAGTTTTTGTTTTAGAATGGTTAGGATTAGATTTATGTATGGAATAAATTGGTTGTAATTTTTAGATATTTAAGTGGATAATATTAGTTTAAGTATGGAATTTTAGATTTAAGTAGAAAATATAGTTTTGACATATAATATTTTAAAGTTATTAGTAAACGTTTTTTTCAATATAGAATTTTTTTAAAATTTTTTTATTGCAGATGGGTGATACGCGAAATGAGTATACCGGTTTTCTATCGACCTCTGGTACACTTGTACCGCAATATGGCTCTCATTCACGACGTCAAGGTCCTACATCGACTCGTCCTATCTCAGATTTCGTTCCGGAGACGCAGCCACAACATCCTCCACCACCAGATCGAGATCATGATCGAACATATGACGCTGGAGCAGCTTCTCGTTAGTCCCGCACGGGGTGTACTAACGAGATTGAATCCACATCTTTTCCCAGGGACTTTGTGGTAAATATATATTTTATATTTATTTATTAATTAATAAACAATTACTTTTTTAAATTGTTTATAACATAATTTTCATTTTTTTGCAGGTTCGGGAAAAATAAAGTTGGGAAGTCTATTAGGAGATTGATCGCACGGGATTTCAAAGTCTCACACCCGAGTTGGACCAACGTTCCTCAGGAGATGAGGGATAGGTGGTTTCACACTTTCGCGATAATTCTATTTTTAATTTTATTTCTATTAATAATTTAAAAAAACGACGGACAACTTATTATATATAGAACCATAGGTATTTCATTGGGTCATAAAAATAAATAATTCATACAAATATTTAATTTATACTAATTTAAATTTTTATTTTTTATAGCAAAAAATACAAATGGGATCTCGAGATCACAGGACAGGTCCGGGATGCCTTCGATGACAAGGCGAAGCATCGCCTTACTTATTATGTCGGCCACGAGAAAAGTAAATGAAAGGAGGACCCCGAGCATGCGATGCCGGACCAGTTCAATCCGACGGTTTGGACGGGTCTCGTTGACTACTAGCAGTTGCCGACTTCCGAAGCTTCGAGCAGCAAGTGTCGGGCCGCACGTTACACCAAGGTTGACGGGGAGGAGATTTCAAAGCATATCACGAGGCAATTGTCATTTGTGGAACAAACACGCCGTATTGTAAGTTAATTTCAATTTATATAGTTATAATTTTAAAATTCTTTAAGTTAAATTATTGTACAAATTAACATATTTTTACCATTTTTCAAGCACAGAAGAAAGGTGCTCCGACTACGATGCCCGAGATTTGGGAGAAGAACCAAAGACGTAAGGATGGGATATGAGTTGATCGACGGGTGGAGCAGTTTCACGGAAATGTGATTGCCCGGATCGAGGAAATCACATCGCAGCCCACACTCGATGGTCAACCCATCGAGATGACCCCAATGGACGAAAACTGCATCACCTCTCAAGTAACGAAATTCTCAAACAAACTTTAATTACTCATTCATATATACATTATTTAACTACTGATTTTTTTTCTTTATTAAATTTTTATTTACAGCTAGCTCCCCGTACAAAAAAGGGGAAGATTGCTTTCATGGGATCTATTCCCACGGATGACGAGGGAGTTCCATATGGCCCGATTTCAACCTACGCCACAGACACGATTAGAGATAAGAAGTTAGAGATCGCGGAACAAGAGATCAGATCGCTGAAGGAGGAGCACAACGCCTACAATGCGATGTTTGAGTTACTTGGGGATACGAACCCGGCGATTCGGGAGATGCTGAGGAAGAAGAAACAAGCAGCAGCTGGAACATCTGAAGGTTGTGTTTCGGATTATTATGATATCGACGACTTGTAGTTTCTTTTATTTCGTTGTACTAAATACTCGGTTTAATTTAATATTAATTAAATTTTAATTTTATTTTTGTTTTTATTAATTTATTTACAAAAAACAAAAAAAACCCGTTTTTCAAAAATAAATTTAAATATTTTTGCAGTTCATTTGCGACTTACGTTCCCCGCAACATCGTCGCAATTATTCCTCGCAAAATGACCCTCGCAAACTCCTAGCAAATGTCTACTCGCAAACTCCTAGCAAATTAGTACTCAGAAATCCCTAGCAAAGGCCTACACGCAAACTCCTCGCAAAAAAATAGTCGCAAACAGGTCGCAAACGTTGGACTCGCAATCTCCTCGCAAAGTGTACTTCGTCGCAATCTCCTTGCAAAAATATCTCGTCACAAATGCCTTGCAAAACAACCCTCCACGCAAATTTTGCGACCAAGTTTTTTTTTTTCCACCAGCTGGTTGCGATGATTCTTATTTGGTCGTAAATGCCTTGCAAAGTGCCATTTGCAAGGCATTTCGACCAAAAGCGAGTCGCAAATTGGCCTGTTTTCTTGTAGTGTGTATACAAATTGGGAAAAGCATTGTATGGCCTAATACAAGCTCCGAGAGTGTGGTATATGGAGCTGAAACGATATCTTGTTGATGCAGGATTCAAAAAATCCTTAGCAGATACGTCGCTGTTATACTCCAACATCAAGTTTTTTTGGTATATGTACATGTATATGTCGACGATATAATCGTTACAGGCAACAACAACACTGCAGTAGAAAGGGTCATTGCAAATCTGGCGAATAGAGTTTCAGTCAAAGACATGGCGAACTCTCGTGTTTTCTGGGGAAACAAGCAATTCGTACTCCTAAGGGACCTCATTTGAATCAAAAGAAGTACATTCTTGATCTTCTAGCAAATATGAACATGCACGATGCCAAACTAGTAGCGACTCCAATGGCCACATCACTGAGACTAACAAAATCAGGTGATCCATACTCCAACCCAACTGAGTTTCGCACCTTGATTGGTAGTTTGCAATATTTGGCTTTCACACGTCATGATATCGCTTACGCCGTTAATAAGTTATCTCAGTTTATGCAATCATCCACTTATGATCACTGGCAAGCTGCGAAAAAAGTGTTATGTTATGTAGCAGAAATAGCAAAACATGGCATTTTCATCAGCCGTTTCGACAATCTTAACGTCCATGCTTTTACAGATGCAGATTGGACAGAAGATGCAGATGGTTTGTGTTCACAAATGCATACATCGTCTATCTTTGTGATCAATCGATATCATATTCATCCAAGAAGCAGAAGGGCGTGGCGAGATCTGCAACAGAGGTCGAGTATAGAGCAGTGGCAAATACAGCTTCTGAACTAAAATGGGTATGTTCCTTACTCTCTGAGCTGTGAATTGGTATGTGTTACAACTCTTCCGGTAATATATTGAGACAACTTCGGAGCCACATATCTATGTGCTAATCCAGTGTTTCATTCAAGGATGAAACACATTGCTCTCGACTATCACTTTATTCGGTTGAACATTCAGAATCGATAACTACGTGTTGCACATGTATCGACACACGATCAGTTTGCCGATGTTCTAACAAATCCCCTTATGCGATCACGGTACACCCTTCTTCGAGACAAGATTGGAGTTTCGCAAGCACCTCCATTTTGAAAGGACATATTAGAGATACTCAATATAATAATTGAGATATGACGAGATGTATATATCATCGGCAAATATAATTCTCAATAATTAAATATAATTCTCAATAATTAGTAAATATTGTATTTCCTTACTTTACATTACTGTAGTGTCACCATTGTTCAATGGAAATCATCACTTTCATACATTTTATAGCATTTTCATATGAAACTTCGAGATACAACGCCTAGAACTGGACAAAATATTTGCTTCGATTCGATCTAAAAAATTTCGATATCCATAATTCTACGAAGCAAAAAGTAAATACTAAGACTTAATATCCGTAAAAAAAAAAATCACAAATATTAAAACTTTAAAAGAAAGATATCGGCTCCGCTCCAATGTATATATATAGATAATTATATATATATATATATATATTTTGTATCATTAATATATTTATATGTAAGTTTTATGAATTTCCATTCATCAAATTTATTATTTAAATATTAAAGTTCAACAACTTGAAATAATATACTTTTCTATTAAAAATTGTTATTTTGGGTTAAATTTTTAATTTTCTATATTTTCTTTGATATTTCTTTAATTTTATATAATTGTTTTTTAAATTCTTCGGGAGCAGATTTGATATCTGCTATAAATCCTCATAGTAAGTACGAGGTGTCACGACCGTGCATGATGAGTCATCGATAAGCACGACAAATCCGTAAGCACGACAAATCGGTAAGCACGACAAATACGTAAGCACGACAAATTGATAAGCACGACAAATCGGTAAGCACGACAAATCCGTAAGCACGACAAATCGATAAGCACGACAAATCTGTAAGCACGAGGTGTCGCGACTGTGCACGACGAGTCATCGCGAAGCACGACACATCTCGGAAGCTGCTGGACGAAATTTTTTCTAGACACCATATATCCAATTTGTTGTAAAATAAATACGAATCAAAAAAATTTTAATTCAGATGAAACGGGTCATAAATACCACCAAAATCCAAGATATACTTTCATATCATGCCTACACTTTTGTAACCCCATAAAACCAAGGGAGATTGTATAGGATAGCGTTGTTGACAACCCAAATTAAGAAATTAGCATATTGACTTTTATAGTAAAATAAGAATAAAATATACATCTATGACTTTTATAGTAAAATAAGAATAAAATTGTACAGGAGATTTCAAAATAACCCTTATATCTTTACCCACTCCCTCTCTTTTCCAAGTCTACATCTATCTCTCCCTCTCATTATCTCTCTTTAATAGTTGTTTATCTCGTTCTCTAATATTACGATGTGATCAGTTTTAATCTCTATTTACTAACTTCCAAGGGCATTATTGGGCCATAATTAGCCCACTTATTTGTACGACGGTTAGGTTTAATATAATGAACCGATCTCAAACTTGTATATAAGGCATTGTTTTTGTAACTTATTCAATAATAAATCATTTTACTTTTTCTAAGGTTTTTTGACATGGTATTAGAGATTATAACCTAAAAATTAGGTTTTATCAATTTTGGCCGCCGCTTTCAGTTGTGATCTCTGCTTCTTTACTTCGTTCCTTAACCTATGTTTATTCGATTATTCTATCGATTGAACTCTTCTCATAATGTCAGGAGAAAATCCTACATCTACTTATGGTTCTCTTGTCACGCAATCCACAACATATGTGGATAGAACACGGCACACCATATCCCCATATGATTTCACCTTAGAAAACAATACAGGCACGATAATCTCAAACCCGTTGTTAACAGGACACAACTACAATAAATGCTGTGGAAGCATAGAGGTGGCGCTTCGTGCAAGAAAAAAATATGGTTTTGCTGATGGATCTATCAAAGAACCAGAAGAAAACTCAGAGGATTTCGAAGATTTGCACGCCAACAATGCTCTTGTCGTGTCATGGATCAAACTTAATATTGATCTGGACTTAGCCTCTTCGATCTCACACCACGATAATGCTCATAGTCTCTGGACGCATATAAACACAAGATTTGCAGTGAAAAATGGACGGCGAGTTCAAAGACTCAAAATATTGTTAGATGATTGTCGTCAAAAGGGTATGGATATTACAGAAAGCTGACTAAGCTTTGGACTAACTTGGCTGACTACCAAAGAGTCAAGACAATGGAAGAAGTTGAAAAAAAAAAGACGTGAAGACAAGTTGTATCAATTTCTTATGGACTTGGATGAAAACTTGTACAGATCTGTCAAATCTGCATTGTTGTCAAGAGCTCCGCTTCTAACACTCGATGAAGCATACAATGCATTGACCCATGATAAAAAGTCCAAGTTGAATGGACGTATGAATGATGATCGTAACGAAACTGTCAGCTTTGCAATTCAAACAGCCTCCAGAACACGAGGCACATTCATAAATAGAGGAGGAAAAGACATTTCTACGACTTGTGGAAATTAGGGACACCTCTCTGAGCGCTATTTTTGAAACATAGGTTATCCACTTTGGTGGGAGGAGCACTCCAAAGGGAAGCCACCTTAACATGTGACACAGAAAATCATGTGAGTCACACAAAAAATAAAGCTCATGAACCAACACGAGCTCATCACGTTGTGACCTCAGGCGGGAGCTCTGGTTCAAAAAATCATGGTCTCGGTGCGTCTACGAATATGGTACGTACAGATGCTGATAGAGTTGGAATCATTGGTCTCAATGATCAGCAATGGAAAACCTTGGTGAATATGCTAAATGAAAGAAACGCAACTTTTTTTTTCTTTTTGAAATGTTAAATTTATTTATCAACAAAAAGAAAAAAAGTATTACAAACTTATGGCCTTAATCATTGTAAGCCACAAGAATTTGGAAATTTGCTAATTCAAAAAAGAAAAGCAGAAAACAGAGCCAAAAATATTAAAAAACAGAGCAAAGAACAAACTCGTTTAAAAGTCTCTTCCTTTGACCATCCAAAGAGTAGTTTAATTAAGTAGGGAGATGGGATACTGCATTCCACCTCTGAAGTTCACTATTTTGTCATCAGAAACTCTATTTCTACTGTGCGCCTTTCGGGTAAGTTCTTTCTTGAATCTTGGATACTTGATACATGGGCATCTAAACATATGACATGAAGCATTGATTTTCTTACGGATGTTTTTGATATGGCCCCAATTCTGATTAAACTTCCTGATGGAAGATATACAACTTTGACAAAACAAGGGAACATTCACTTAGGCTTGTCTCTTAGTCTACAGATTTTGTTTTATGTTGATGGATTGGAGTGTCACCTGATTTTGGTGTCTCAGATGAATAGAGACAGTGGTAGTATGTGCTAGGTAACTGATAACCTTTGTATTATTCATGACCTCACAACAAAAATGCTCATTAGCTTTGTATTATTCAGGACCTCACCACAAAAACGCTGATTGGAGCGGGTGAGCAATGGAATGGGCTCTTTTTCTTTAGAGGTGTGGAGATTGCAGCGCTGATGGGAGTCTCAAATTTGAAGTCTGTTGATGTGTGGAATCGTCGTCTAGGCCATCATGCTTCTAAAGCTATGGAGATATTGCACCTTTATGGTTCTCGCAATAATAGTGATTTTTATAATAAAACGTGTAACATTTTATTCGCGCCAAATATTTTCGGGATTCTTTTCCTTTGAGCAGTAATAAAATTAATATGGTTTTTGAATTAGTTCATTGTGATTTATTGGGGTCCATATTGCACAACCGCAGTATGTGGCTCACGTTACTTCCTCACCATCCTCGATGATTACTCTCGTGCTCTATGGATCTATTTGCTTCCATCAAAACATGATGCACCAACTCATCTAATGAATTTTGTTGCTCTCGTTGAAATACGGTTTGATCAACAAGTTAAGACTATCCGAAGCGATAATGGTACATAATTCGTTTATCTCACTATTTTCTTTAACCAACGCGGAATCATACACGAAACTTCTTATGTTGGTACTTCCCAAAAAAATGGGTGAGTGGAGCACATATATGGACATATCTTGAATTTTGCTTGTGCACTACAGTTTGAAGGTAATCTTCCTACTGAATTTTGGTTATTGGATACTTACAGCTGAGTACTTGATCAATCTCACGCCTACGATATTACTTCAAGGAAAGACTCCCTTCGAAATGATCTACAAACAACCTCCTCCTATGGAACATCTTCGTGTATTTGGTTGTCTATGCTATGTTCACAATCAAAAACATGGAGGCGAGAAATTAAAGCTCTAGAAGAAAATGGCACATGGAGGATGGAGGATTTTCCTCCAGATAAGAAAGCCATTGGTTGTAACTGGGTATACAAGCTCAAATTTAACTCGGATGGCTCACTTGAAAGATATAAAGCTCCCTTGGTTGTCCTTAGCAACAATCAAACCGAAGTGGTTGATTACGATGAAATTTTTGCACATGTTGCTAAAATGGTAACAATTCGGAGTTTCTTAGAAGTTGATGTCTATAGAGATTGGGAAGTACATCAAATGGATGGTAATAATATGTTTCTTCACGTTTATCTCGATGAAGAAATGTATATGTGTTTGTCTCCAGGATTTCGAACTAATGACACAAACAAGGTTTGTCGACTTCCCAAATTTTTATATGGACTACACCAAACTCCTCGATGCTGGTTTGCAAAACTTATGCAGCTTTGAAAGATTATGGGTTTCATCAATCCATAAAATATTACTCTCTCTTCACATTAGATCGCCAAGGTACTCATCTTCATGCCCTTGTTTACGTTGACGATTTGATTATCACTAGTAGTTCTTCTCAAGTGATTCAAGAGCTCAAGACTTATTTGAGTAATTACTTTCACATGAAAGATTTGGGAGTTCTTAAATATTTTTTGGGCGTAGAAGTTGCCCGCAGTCTATCCGGTTTATATCTCTATCAACGAAAATACACACTTGATATAATCTCTGAAGCTGGACTTATGGGTGCAAAACCAGCCTCTTTCCCTCTTGAACAAAATCATAAATTGGAGTTGGCTAAGGCCAAACCACTACCTAACCCTTCACGTTTCATTGCTTAGTTGGCCGACTTATATATCTCAGTGTGACAAGACCATAATTCTAATACTCCGTACATGTACTATCTCAGTTCAGGAAAAGTTCGAAAGAAGAACATTGGGAAACTGCAGTAAGGGTTGTCGTTATCTCAAAGGAAATCTGAATCAAAGCATTCTAGCTACTACGATCCAATACGCCCTAGACTCTTTCAATATGATGTGATTCAAATTGAACTGGTTGTCCCATCACACGAAAATCTCTTACTGGTTGGTTTATTCAACTTGGTGATAATCTTCTTCTGAAGCGGAATATCGTGCAATGGCTGACACGGTTAGTGAAATACTTTGAATTCGAAAACTCTTGGCTGACCTAGGTGTGGAGTGTATCGATCATATTCGTCTTCATTGTGACAGTTTATCGGCAATACATATATTTAAAAATCCAGTGTTCCATGAAAGGACAAAACACGTTGAATTCAATTGTCATTTCATTCGAGATGAGATACTTCGTGGGGTTATTTGTACTCGACATATGACCACTTCGATACAACTCGATGATATCTTCACAAATGTCCTAGGACGACAAGAATTTGATAGTTCTCTTCGCAAGTTAGATGTTTGTAACATACACATTCCAACTTGAGAGGAGTATTGGGCCATAATTAGCCCACTTATTTGTACGCCAGTTAGGTTAAATAGAATGAACCGATCTCAAGCTTGTATATAATGCATTATCTTTGTAACTTATTCAAATATAAATCCTTTTACCTGGTCTAAAGTTTTTTGAGAGGCACGGTTATTGTGTTGTAGTAGTACGAAATCGAACCATAAGGACCAATGGTTACACGTTGGGGTTTCCGAGAGTAAATCTAACTAAGATGGAACAATTTGGATTGTTTTGAGTAACAATCCGTAACAAAATCAACTAGCAGTAGGAAAAATAAAGGAAGTAATAGAAATTAACAAGAATTCAACAAGGATTTAAAACATTGGGTCTCACACTATTCGCATGGATTCAGAAAAACATAATTATAATGAACCATCAGGGAAGCAATTAAAACCATTATAAAACTCAGATCCATATGCCTGTATTTCATTTCTGAACTTTCGTTTGAAATCTAGAAATTGAAAAAAACATCTTTCAAATCTAATAAGCTCAGAATACTTCCTACCATCAATTTTCATTGGTGAGGAGAATATTGCTCGCCTAAAATTCTTCTTATGTATTTTATCAAATACTTTTGGTTTATCTTATAAATATTTTTGGTGTGCTAAAATCGTTAAGATCTCAAACTAGGTGGTCAATCCAATTTTAGCATTAAGAACAATCTATATGAGGAAACAAATTAGTTAATTAAACTCTAAATCTATATCCTAAATCCATCAATTACTGAATTTTTTTTTAAAACCCTAAAAGCCATTTGGGAAACTACTCACACATCTCAAAAGACAAAGCAGATATATTATAAAAGAAGACATGGTAGATTAGACAAAATAAGAAAAGACTCAGATATGAAGTTAGAGCGATAGTCTATCGACACAAATGAAGATAAGAGAAGAGGTGAGGTGGTTTTGATGCATGGATCTTAACTTCTTCATTTGACATTAAAATTTTCTCAAGCCAACAATACATCTTCTTGTGTGTCTAAAACACTTCCCCACGTGCCACACTGATCCCATCCGCATTGTTAGAGTATCTCCAATGATTCCTGATTTTGAGAAAAAACATCAAAAAGTGAGAGAAACTCTTTTCTAATGATACACTATTTTGAAAAAAAAATAAGATTATGAACGGTATTGCATCATATTTGAGAGTATATTCACAAACTCATTTTTAACTTAAATTTTTTTATTTGCAAAATGATCTTAAAATTTGACATGTTTTTATTTTACATCTATACAAAATTAAACTTTTTATGTAATATTTAATCAAAATATGACCTCAAAACATTAAACAACAAAACTTTTGAAGAGAAAAAAACTGTTTTCTCTCTCAAGGCGAAGAGACGCTTATCAAACAATGCCACCGTTTTTGCATAGGTCCTCTGGCCGACGTCGGCTCCGGCATCGGTCGTACTTCTTCTTCTTACTGCTCTTTAGTTTATTAGATAATAATGGATGCGAGAGAGATGAACGTGTCTATATGTAACTCGTCAGTCTTTCGACGATGGTTTCGTCTTTATCATATTGTTACAGTAAGTCTGTGTCATTATCCTTTGATTAAAACCTCATTCGCATCCATTCAATGACATATTTCTCTTTCGACTTTTATCGGTCGTAACATATTAAGTTATTTTCGGATGGTTTGTTGGTTTACCTGAAGTGTGTATTCCGGCAATCATGTCGGTTGTGGTCTGGTGCTTTTCGCTAGTTTTCTGTCCATCCTAACTTCTATGGTTAGTTTTGGGGTATTTACTGGTGGTTATCATGAACATTTGGTGGATCACCGTTGCTTTGTACAAATCTTAGTGGATTTGTTATTGAAACAACGACCCCAAAGAAACCCACCATGGAATCAATACGCTAGAGAATACTTCATTACCAAAAGATGTGACAAGTTGATTTCAAATGGAAGAAAATCAAATTCAACGATTGCTAAAAGGATTCTGATAGGGAAGTATTTGTATCGGATTGTCCAAATTTCAAGATGGTTCGTGAAAGCATTGGGTTTTGTCTTGCGGTGTACAAGTCGAAGGTTTAGCCATGACATACTACCCAGTCATCGCATCAGAGTAAGATCGAGTTCGGAAAAGGATAATAATGGATTTAGTAATTCGTTAGCGAGTAAGGTTTGTCTACGGAAAGCATCGTCAAAGTTATTTCTTCTAGAGTATCTTTCTTACTATATGGCGCATATATCTGCTTATGTAATAGTTTACTTTCCAAAAGTTCTGTATAATGACTTTGTAATATCTATATAAATCAATAAACTGTTTAGCTGGCTGATATATCATGGTTTTCACGGGTTTTCAACCAATTGTGTATTTTAGAGTTTTTAGTCCTTCATTGAGTCATGTCATGTCTTATGATGCTTTTGGAGGAAAACAAGTCATTATGGGTGCAAAGAGATGCATGGTAGAGGTGGTTGAATTTTGTCATTCGTTGAAGGGCTTCTCATTGTTGGATCAAGCTTAAGTTGGACACGAGATGGCCGTTGAGTTAGCTTCCATTTGGCAGTGGTTTGAAGTCGATGGGATAAGTGGAGAAGAAGTTATACTAATTCTGGTGAAGACATATTTTGCTGGAAACTGCCATCGGGCACTCCCATCAGGCACTCCCATCAGGCAAAACAGACTAAAACACCCCGATGAAAGAAACCAGATTCCAATACCCAGAATTCTCATGTGCTGAAATTTGCTGAAAACTGCCATCGGGCACCTCCCATCGGCCAGAAAAGACCAGAACATCCCGATGGCAGAAACCAGATTTTGTATTTCGCCTGCAGTTTTTCAGATCCGACCCGACTTGACCTAAATCAACCCAGATCCGAATTTTAAACTTTTAAAACCCTATTTTGAGCCACTTTTCAGAACACACTTTATTTTTCAGATACTTTATTTTCTCAAATTTTTGGCTATTTTTCTCTGTAAGCTTTGGGAGACGAATCTCTAACTCTGCATCTTTGGAGAAGATTTTTGAACCCTAGTTTTTATCTTTTAATCTAATTATGCAATTTCTTTCATTTCTTTGTGCTTTTTCTTTGACTATGTCTAAGTAGATCCATAGTTAGGTTTTAGGGTTTCAAAGGGATTTCCATAGATTGTTGAATCAAATTGTTAGAATAGGGATTTATCATCTAGTTCTTCATCTATAGTTGTTCTTATCGCTTAAACTGTCTTGATCACCTAGTTTATGATATTAGGATGTTTAGCGCACCAAAAGTGTTTCATTAAATGTCTGAAATAACATAGATGAGCAAAACATCCTTAGTCAACGAAAGCTTATGCTAAGGTATTTTGTGAACCTATCAAACTTGAACAATTAATGCATGTTTAGCTTTTTGAATTCAAACGATAATTTAGAATCTTAGGTTGCTAAACATAGTAATTAATACTACGACAGTAGGTTAGTTATACATACGTGAATCGAGTTCTAGAACGGTGCTTTATTATATCCTTGCTTGTTCTTTTGATTTGCAATCCTGGATTTCCTGCGAATATCCTTCAAACCTGACGCTTTTAATCCATAAGTTTACATCATTTAATTGCTTTCTTATTTACATTATTTCTATCAAGAACAAACCAAACTCATATGTGTCTTACCTTAGTTTTATTCTCATAGGTTTATTGAGTAACACTTTGTCTTTGTGGATTCGATCTCTAAAATACTACTTCGTTTGCTGTGCACTTTCAGTGATATTTTTAGGGTTAAAACTCTATGTATCACCGGCAAAAAAAAAATTTACTTAAAAAACATAATTATAAAATAAAATAGTTAGATAATTAAAAATGAAAATGCAATAATGATATATATATAATAGAAAAAACAATTACATAATCAACGAAAAAAATTAAAATACATAACTAGCAGCAAAATCAAAAATAAAAAACAAACAAACTTAACGCAACATAAAATAATGGCTTACAATTTACGTAGAAATAAACTTAACAAAAACATAGAGTACTGACTTATTAATCTAGTAGACCACTTCCGAATCCACTAAGATCATTAAAAAATATTAGTTTTGAAAGTTGAAATAGTGGATGATGAAAATACTCGATTCGAAAAAAAATTGATTCAATATAGACGAATCAAGGATGAAGTAATATATATACTAAATATTTAATTTTGATAAAATCGTAGATTTTTTTTAATTTTTTCAAAACCTAAAATTAGTGGGTATAATTTTTAAACTTAAAAAAAAAAAAAAGTGTTGTTAAAATTAATGAAAAATTAACAATATAATATACTTGAAATATTCTTTTTTTTTAAAATAAAAAATGAGAGAATGTGTTAGAGTAAAACTCAAACTTATTTTAGAGCTACTTCATTTTGAAGAAAAAAATGAGGAAACCATTGGAAATGGTCTTAAAACTATAAAAAATTATAAAAAATATAATTTGTTTTTAATAATGCTTAATAGAGAGATATTCTATTATTTTTAAAAAATTTGGGATGGTCAATGAGTTTATAAAATTTAGGAAAAATGACTGACAAAAAATCTCTATTATTTAAAAGTATTCAATTACCTACTTTTTTTTAAAAATTGTTTTATTTTCTAAAAACAGAAAACTTCACAAATAAATACCAAACTTTTTTAAAGTGTTCGTTTACCACATCACCTATGTCTTCATTATCACATATGTCTTCATGTCACTTTTTCTCAAACCCCAAAATTTATAAAACATTATATTTCGTCGTGCTAATCCAACATGTGTTTGTCATAGTTTGACATTTAGATGGACAAATTGCTCTGGTTTCAGATCAAAATCGGAAAAAATTGTTTTAAGGTCTTTTTCCCAAAAATTAATTTGAAGAGCTGATAAAAAGACAATTTAACTTAAAAATAATTTATCTTATGTTATTTTCTATTTGGCTTAAGATTAATTTTAAGTTTTTATGGTTTGATTCAATTAAGTGGAACGTATCGATTTTATTCAATTCTGTCATTGCATATGTCACGTCATCCGTTATTAACGGATTAAAAAAAACGACAGTTTGACCATTTGATGGAATTAACATCTGAGGTTCTAAATGAACACTTTTAAAAAAGTTTGGTATTTATTTATGGAGTTTTCTGGTTTAAGAGAAATAAAACGATTTTTGAAAATTCTAGGTATTACATTAACACTTTTAAAAAATAGAATTTTTTAATCATTTTCCATAAAGTTTATTTCATAAAAACGGTTCATTTCTGAAAATTTATGAAATTCGTGTAAAACATCGTTTCAAACACAAACATCATTTGATATTTCTAAATTCATGTTCAATGATATATTTAGGGGTTCTAATCGCATAAATAAAATATTCCAAATTCTGAATCTATGAATCGGTTTTTTCTCAATTAGCGTTAACCAATATAATTTATGGAGAAATATTATATATATATATATATATATATATATATATTTTTTTTTTTTTTTTTTTAATTGAATGTAAAAAAATTTCAACTACAAAAACATTTTCTACATCAAGGGCAACTTTGAGTTTGAGTTTTTAATCAATTTGGTAGAGAAAAATCAAACTTCAAAAGGGGAGAAACGATTGCGAACTTGCTTGTCAATAAGTTGGATGAGTCGTACCTAATTAGAAACAATGGGATTCGTGGTTGACTTGAATCCGAGATGATTGAGAGAATGCCGGATCCAATTCGTGGTTGACATAAAGAGACCCTTACTTAACGCTCCCCAACAAAATATTATATATTTCACTTTTCTAGGATTCTACCCATCCTCATAAATCCTTGTAAATTGTTTCATCATTTTAATAAGTTTTGGTCCTCCGTTATATCTTTATTTTCAAAATCTAAATCGTTCTGATTCCCATCAAAACCGATCCGTGTACGTCGTTAAACCTCACAATACAATAAGACAATATTAACCATCTACGAAGGTTAATTTTAAAGTCAAACAATGTTTACTATTCTATTTTGGGCCAAAATATTACATCTTCTCTTATGTTAGAAATGATATTTTGGTTCTAAAGTTATTTTCTTTGTTACTCTTACACAACTTATTTTGCCTTTACTAATTTTCCTAATAAATTATTCAATTATCATACAAATTCCCTCAAGTTTTAGGTTAAATATGACCTGCTTTTCTTAAATAATTTCAAAAATTATCCATCTTTTATGGCTTTGGATAAAACAATAAAATGAAAACCATACAAGAAAAAAGAGTTTGGTTTGACTATGGGCATATGGCCTTGATTCATTGTTTGAGTTCATATGTCATAAACGTATGTTACGTTTTCAGATATATTACACATTTTTCAAAAAAAATATTGGAGTTATTTAGATTGATGAATGATGACATAATTTTTGGTAATATAACTGCAGAAAATAGGTGGCAAAAAATTGTAATTAAGAAAATGTTTTTTTTCTTGGATGAGTTTAAGTTGTTTAACATAAAACATAAATTTTGTGTAAATGGCATGCTATATTAAGAAATAACGTGCTATATATAACAATTACGTAGAAAAACATAAAAAATTTGCAGCTTGCCATCTTACTTGTATGATTTTGCACATATACGTCACATCAAAAATATTTTCCAAATTAAAAGAAATCGTCAGGTCAATTTAGTGCATATTTCTTTTTTTCTTTTTTTTAATTGTAAGCGTGAAATGCAAATATAATATTTTTATTGCATGTGTATCTGTCATTTAGAAAAGATTGTTAGGTAATTTTCAAAAAATCACATCTTTAAGTTTTTGTTTTAAAAATACTGTAAAATTAAAAATATACTTTAAACTTTAAATCCTAAAAACTACTATAAATCCAAAATATTAAACTCAAACATGTAAATTATAAATTTTTGAAAATCATTTTTAGTGTGTGATATTTTTGAAAAAAAAAACTTTTAATGGTATTTTGGAAAAAAACAACTAATAACGATATGTTTGGAAAAAACTTATTTTAGTGATATTTTAAGAAAATTCTCAAAAATATTTGTAAAAATACTAAATATGTCCATTCCTAGTCATATGTTAAAATTTGAGTCATAAAAATACTAAAAAAAATAATTGACCAGGACATATAGTGGGAAAAAGGTCGATTTATTCTCCAACTATTTCTAATTCACACTTTTATTTTCCAATTATGAGAGTTACAATTTTATTCCCGAATTTATTGTTGACTTTACAAATTAAGGCTTACAAATAGTCAACGTTAAACAGAAAACAGACATCGTTAACTTTAATTAGCTGTCTATTTTTTCTGGTTTCGTTTTAAAACCTCCAGCTCGATGTTCTTCCCCAAATTTAGAAGAAAAATCCTAGATCTAAAATTAGAGGAAATCGATTTCCCTAAATCGATTCCTTAACTCGATTCCACCAAAATCGAACTCAAAGCTCACTGAAGTCGAACTAAAAGCTTCGTAGCAATCTCAGAACAATGCCTGAAAGAAGACGCAAGCTGGGAATTCGAAGGCGAGCACAACCCCAAAGGTAAATCTAAAGTTGTCTTGTTTTTGTTTGTAGAATCGGTTTTGTATGTTAGACATTTGTGGGTGATTTGGTCCTTAGAATTTTTGTATGAATACTCATTTATTTGTTTTCATAGGCAAACGGAGATAGAATCTGATATTGCATTAGAAGTTGGGGAAGGTAATGTAGAAGAGGTAGTGGAACCAAGTAGTGGAGTTAATGTAGAGGTAGGTAATGAAGAAGATGTAGTGCAATCTGGTAGTGAAAAAAGTGGGAATGAAGAAGAGATTGAGGAATCTGATGATAGTGTAGGTGTTGAGGGAGATGATTGTGAAGTTATCTGTGAAGATGCAGCTGGATATACAGAGAATGAGCCTGATTTGGCTGGAGGTTTAGAGCCTGACTTGGTTGATGTGGAGGTCTATGAGAACATAGAGGATCATTTTGGGGAAGCTGCTCATGAAGATGTAGATGAGTATGATGATGATAGTGGGGATGATATTTGGAATGATGATAACATCCCAGATCCATTATCAGATTCTGATGATGAAGTAGAGAGAGGGTCATACACTTCTGGGATAGGTCCTGATGATCTTATAGCACTAGGGAAAACATTCAGTAGTGCAGATGACTTCAGGTATGCACTTCTCTGTTATTCTCTGAAGTCACAGTATGATATCAAGCTGTATAAATCGTCCCATGACAGGCTTGGTGCAAAGTGCACAAAATGCATTGAAGAAAAGTGTCCATGGAGAGTGTACTGTTCTTTTGAAAGGGGTAAAAACAAGCTCATGATAAAGGTATGCATTAACGAGCACACTTGTGTAAGATCAGGTTACACAAAGCTTTTGAAGAGTGGAACGATTTCACAGCTGTTTGAGGAAAGGCTTAGAGTTGATCCTACGATCAAGTCACAACATATGGTAGATGAAATCAAGAGAGAATACAATATGATTGTCAGTGTGCATCAGTGTAGGAGAGCCAAAAGATTGCTTGCAAAGAAAAGGAAGGAAAGTCATGAAGCCCAATTTGCTAGAGTATGGGATTATCAATCTGAGTTATTTAGAACCAATCCAGGTTCAACTGTAGAGATAGAGACACTGCCAGGGCCAGTGCCCGGAAGCAAGGCAAGGTTCTACCGTATGCATTTTTGTCTTGAAGTTTTAAAGGAATCTTGGAAGATGTCATGTAGACCAATCATAGGACTAGATGGTGCATTCATGAAATGGGATATCAAAGGCCAAATGTTAGCTGCTGTTGGTAGAGATGGAGATAATAGGATCTTTCCTATTGCTTGGGCAGTGGTGGAGGTGGAAGATAATCCTAATTGGTTGTGGTTTGTGCAACTTCTGAAAAGAGATTTGAGAATTGATGATGGAGAATATATCACCGTCATCTCGGATAAACAAAAGGTTAGTTATTTAGAGTTTATATTTCTGGTTTTATTGCTCTGATTTTGTTGCTTTATGTTACTAACTTTATTGTTTTATGTTTCTGATGTTCTAGGGATTGTTAAACACAGTTCACAGTGAGCTCCCTAAAGCTGAACATAGAATGTGTGCTAGACACATTCTAGAAAACTGGAAGAAGACAAACATGGACATAGAGCTTGAACGATTATTTTGGAAGATAGCACGCAGCTACACAGAGAATGGCTATACTGACAACATGGAGGCAATGAAAAATTACAACCAAGGTGCGTATGATTCACTACAACTAACTACACCTATCACATGGTCAAGAGCTTTCTTCAAACTTGGATCATGTTGCAATGATAACCTCAACAACCTGTCTGAGTCCTTCAATAGAAATGTTAGAGAGTCTAGAAGGCTACCAATACTTGATGCCTTAGAGGATATTAGGAGGAAATGTATGGAGAGGAATGCGAAGAGGACTCTGTTGACTAACAGATGGAAGAAAAGATTTACACCAAGAGCAGACAGAGAGATAGAATCTAATAGACAGAAAGCCAAGGACTGCATAAGGTACATGACCACATGACATTTGCATGAGATAGAGTATCATGGTCAAGCTTACTGTGTGGATATGGAGAATAGAAATTGTGGTTGTGGCTACTGGTAATTGAATGGCATACCTTGTATGCATACTATATGTGTCATAACAACACAAAGGTTAGTCCTTGATGAATATGTCTCTGATTTTTACTTGAGTCCATGGTGGCGTAACCTTTATGCTGAAGGTATTAGGCCAGTCCAAGGAAGTATACAGTGGCCACGTTTAGGTAGGTTACCTGTTCTACCATCACCACCTAGATTTGGCAAGGGAAGGCCAAATAGTCATGCTCGGAGAAAGGCTCCTTATGAGTCTAAGTCCAATAAGAACAAGTTAACACGTCATGGTCGTGTTTTTACATGTTCAAACTGTAAAAAAGAAGGACATAATAAGACAAGATGTCCTAATGCAAGTGCACCTCCTCAACCAAAAAGACCAAGAGGCCGGCCAAGAAAATACCAGGTTAGGTGTTGCTTACTTTGATTCTGTTTGCTTGCTTGATTTCTTTACTGTTTTTTTTCTAGAATTTATGGCTATTGTTTGATGTTTGATTGCTGATTTGGTCTAGACTTGTTGTGTTTTTGTAGGGAGAATCATCAGAGGCTGTATCATCTCAAGTTGGATCACAAGCTGGATCACATGGAAGATTTGGCTTCTCCACCTAGATCATCAGAAGATTTGTCTAATGTTGCTGTTTAAGATTTTATCTTATCTCCTTTTAAACTGAATTTGATGTTACTCTCTGTTTGTTTTCTCTCTGTTTAAACACAAGTTGCTTGTTTTCTCTCTGTTTAAACACATGTTTCTATGTAATGGTATTCGGCTTCTATGTAATGGTATTTTTAAACATAAATTCTCACACATAAAACAAAACCAAATATGTTTAAAAACTCAAACTATTTGACCATAAAAGACAACAACAAACAACAAACACCATGTTCTTGATGTTCTTCATTGTCTGAATTCCCAGCTTGCGTCTTCTTTCGGGGTTCTTCTGAGATTGCTACGAAGCTTTCAGTTCGATTTCAGTGAAGTTTTGAGTTCGATTTCGATGGAATCGAGTTAAGGAATCGATTTAGGGAAATCAATTTCCTCTGATTTTAGATCTAGGATTTTTCTTCTAAATTTGGGGAAGAACATCGAGCTTGGAGGTTTTAAAACGAAACCAGAAAAATTAGACAGCTGATTAAAGTTAACAATGTATGTTTTCTGTTTAACGTTGATTATTTGTAAGCATTAATTTGTAAAGTCAACATTAAATTCGGGAATAAAATTGTAACTCTCATAATTAGAGAATAAAAGTGTGAATTGGAAATAGTTGGGGAATAAATCGACCTTTTTCCCGACATATAGTATAGTAATTTTTGTTAATGCCGTTATCTTGTCGTCACTTGGGTTGGGTTCAAAACCCGCATATTACATGATGATGACAAAAAAAAAATATATATATATATATATATATATTTATTTTAAATTAAACATAAAGAGACTTTGAAGCTATCACGACATTTCTTTGTCGGAGTCACGACCGTAGGCGTTACGAGTAATTAACAAGTGATCAAGAGAATCTTGCATTTGGTTAAGCAAAAATCACAAAACATTAGATGAATTTTCAGAGAAACATATAAACGCTACAAGAGAGAGAGAGAGAGAGAGAGAGAGAGAGAGAGAGAGAGAGAGAGAGAGAGAGAGAGAGAGAGAGAGAGAGAGAGAGAGAGAGAGAGAGAGAGAGAGAGAGAGAGAGAGAGAGAGAGAGTTAATATCTCTCATTCCACTCCATAATAAAGGCGAAAAGGATTGCGAAAACAGAAGAGAATCTCAAAGAAGAAAGTAAAAACAAACTTGGACAATTCACTATTATTGGTAGAAGAATGGAGAATCAAACACTTCTGTTCCACTCTGACCAAGACTGTTTTGATCCACAAAGCCATCGAGCTCGAAGGGTAGTGCATTCCAATAGCTATCGGTCTCTGGAATCCTGAGTTCAGCTCCAAAACAAGTACTTGGAGGAAGTGGTGGAAGCTCATGATCACAATGCTCATCATTACTGTTTATAGATTGATAACCACATTCAGTCCCATTAGGCCACCCATTGTATGAGAATTCAATAGAGTTTTGGTTTTCGTTGTTGGTGGAAGAGTAGAGATTATTGTTGTTGTTGTTGTTGTTGTTGTTGTTGTTAAGAGCTTCTAGTTGGCTTGGAGGGTTGAATAACTCGGAAATGAAACGTTGGGATTCATCCGGAGAGACAAAGGAAGTTACCGAGGAGCCACGTGGCATATCGGAGTAGACAAAGTTGGTTCGAGCAGTCAAGCCTCTTATGGACCGTGCGGCTCTATCATAGGCCAATGCAGCCTCCTCAGCTGTGTCAAAAGTACCTAGCCAATACCTCTCTTTAGTAGTCGGATTTCTTATTTCGGCTGCATATCGTCCCCAAGGCCTCCGCCTCACTCCTACATATTTTATTTCTTCTTCACGTTGTTGCGGTTGTGGTTGCGGTTGTTGCTGCTTCTGCCTATGACTCCTTTTTGATCTAGAGGAAGAACCGGCATTCGCATTACCGTTGAACTCCATAGTTAATTAGTAAAGTTTTAGTTACACTCAAAATGTGAAATGATAAGGAGATTAGGAGATAATTAAAAATGATGGATTTGGTTATGTGGAACAATGAAAATGGACGTGTTTAAATAGATCATATTAATTTCACTATGTGTTTGTGGGGACCCTCTCTTTTATTCTAAAGGTCCCTTTGGGGGTTTTTTAAGATGGAAATTAAAAAAGTGGGTCACATGGAAATGTGCAAAATCAGATGATCATCACCATCTAATCATATGAGTGAAAGTGAAATGAGTTTGTAGCTTTTGGGATTGGCCCAAGTGAATCATGTAGGACTATAATCCAATCTGCATTGGATTTTTTCTTTTTTCTTTTCTCTTTTCCCTTTTTTCCTTCCCTCTAAACCCACTATTATTTTCGGGAACGTGATATTCTTTGTAACTTATGATCACTTGTAGCTGTACGATGTTTCTTCTTATGCTGGTTTTCAATTATGAATTTTGATATAATAACTTTTTCCAATCAATTTTCAGTCTTTAATTTCTACAGTTTATCATCCTAAATTATTGTCATCCTAAATCGGTTACTCTTTCTCCATTTTGTTTAAATATAATTCTGACATTTAAGTCATACATGTCACTAAAATTAAGACTTTTTTTTTTTGCAATTTATGTGGTAAATATACATACATACATAAAATCATCTTTCCATCAAAATTAATTCAAATTCAGGACCACGATACGTACAGGTAGTATTTACCAATACTAATTGGTTGAGGTAAAAGGTGCTTCAACTTTAATATCCACAATTGAAAAAGTCTAGGTCTTTTATTTATATATAGTTATAACTGGGAGTTTGTAACTCTTAAGGGTTTGTAGTATCGCCGCCGTACGGAAATATCTATAACATGAGATGCTTAGATTTTCGCACCGAAACTTGAAAACAGTTTACTAGAAATCTTTTAAGTTGTTGATACACAATTAATTGGATTTGCATACAATTAAGAAGAAAATTCATTTGTTTGTGACCAACCAATTTATAATCTTACACAAGTTCTCGAAATTACACGAAATCTTCACACTGACTTCGCATTCAAACCAAAATAAGCATGTACTCTCAAAGCACCGAAAAAAGCATTTTCTCTCTTTCACTCTCCCTTTTTATGTAAAAATTGGCAACCCTAGAAGAACATCTTTGATAAAAAGATGCGACCATTTACGAAATAAACCGTTTGACGACTGTTTTGATATATATTTATAAAGCCGTTGCTTAATCATCACCAATTTAGTGATGGTTCCAACATTTTTATATTGTGATTATAAAAAAATGTATCCTATTTTAACACTCGAGTTCACCATATGATAAAAACAGTAAGCAAGCAAGAGCTAGCTACTATATAAATATATCTTAACTCTTCTTTTTTTTCTCAATCTCCATGAATATATCCTTTTATAATAGAAAAATAAATAAGATATCATAAACTGAGTGCACCTTTTTTCTTATTACGGAACTAATATGTGAACTTCCTTAGCTTTTTTCGGGTTTATTTGTTTTTCTATTAATAGATCGAGTTGCCTTATGAATATATATGCCACTTGATCTAATGATGGGCTAATCACATGCTTTACAATGCTCATGATTGCAATCCCTGCAATCTCTCGGATCCAAATGATTATTTTTATTCCTTTTTATCATGAATTATTCGATATTTTATTATTTACATGATTTCACGAGGACTAAAAAGGAAGCAATTTATATCTTTATTATAGAAACTTTTCCATAGAAAACTATTTTGTTCTCGTTCCCTTATTCAGTTTTGTGGCGTTTTCATATGACTATTCCAATGCTTTTATGATTAGTCGCATGAACTCGAACATGTTCATTATCCATGAACGAAAGTAAGCAACAGATACATCGTATGATATTAGTGTGTATTATTATATCAATGTGTATACGTACGATCAATATTAAACATGACAAAAATTAAGTTCTTGAAAAATTCTAGGTATACAAGTGTTCGGACATATTTCAATGTGATAATCAATAGTTTGGAATTGTGAAGCTTCTTATGAATTTTTAGGATGGATTTATTTTAGGAAGCATGCCGATCTAGAGTGCCTAAATTAATATAAAAAAAGAAGAAGGTTAGAATGCTTTGAAAACCAGTGAGTCTTTTCGAGAGCATTTTGTTTACATTAGAAAAGTAGACCACATGACTGACCAACGAGTTGGGGAATGGTTTCGTCTAAGCCAGTTTGAAGAGTCTATGATGCAACACATATTATTTTATCATGGGGTTTCCAACGAACAGGCGTGCGGGAGTTTTACGTGTTTGCTAAGCAAGAGCTTTGTTGTATTGTGGGTTGAGATAAGTCTTTAGCTTTTGTTGTAGGTAAAGCCTACGTGTCGTTAATCAAAGTTTTTTTCCTTTCTATTGCAATAAGTAACTGAGGGCTAGATCTAATCCTATATAAAGAGTAGAGATGTCAGACGGGCCAGCCCGCGTCCAAGTAGCCCAACCCACGGCGGGCACAATTTTTGTTGGAACCGCGCGGGCTGGCCCGTCGCGGGTTGCGATTTTTAAATACATGTCCAAGCCCGCACCGCATGGTTTAACGGGTCAGCGGGCTAACCCGCGGGTCCTAAAAATTTGAGAGATGATTACAAGTAGAAAGTTGGAGTTTTCTACTCCATATTGGAAGCTTAAGATAAGTGTATGTCGATGTAAGTATCTATTTTCCAGTATTAATTTGAAAATATTGAGATTTTTAATAATTTCCTTTTATATTAGCTTACTAAACAAAAATATTGGAGATTTATATGAAGGCCGATTCGGCGCCGGACAAAATACGTGAGAGAAAGACAAAAGCCACGTGAGAAAGAAGGCAAACCTTTGTTATGGGCGATAATGGTCGGAATTTTCGAAACATGTAAAAATTCAGACTTATTGTCATTTAAAACGTCAAAAATGACCAAATGAAACACTTATCAGCTTAGACCAACAAGCCGAACCTGAAACTAAATATCATAAAATCCGGCAAGCAATAAAGTTTTTGATTCAAAACTGAAACTAAGAACTCAAATCCATAAACAGCAACAAGAACTGGAAAGATGATAGTGTTTAAAAACTCAATCCTTGTTTAAAATTGAAACTGAAAATTTAAATTGAAATTTGAGAAGTAACAAGAATACACCAAACATGTAACTTCATGAACTCTCATCTCCATCATCGACAATGGATTGGAAAGATGGTAGTGTTTCATCTTCACAATCAAATTTTCCATCCTCCTCTACATATGTGACATAAAGTAAGTTAGTTAACATCATAAGTTATGATCAAAGATATTGTAAAAGTTTATAATAACTATTTGTTTACCATTTTCATATGCTTCAAATCCCCTTAACCAATTGCGACTGCATATCAAAGCTTGAACGTTTTTGGGAAGAAGACGGCTTCTGTACTTGTTCAAAACTCGAGCTCCAATGCTAAAAGAGGATTCAGAAGCTACTGTTGTGATAGGTATACTAAGAAGATCACAAGCCATGAAAGCCAGTTTACCATACCGTTGAGAGTTGTCTTTCCAATATTTCAGGATATCCAAACTCTCAAACATCATCATGTCAAGTGGCGGTTCTTCAAGATACATCTCCATTGAGGACTTCCCACTAACAGCAACATTTGCTTTGCGAAAGGCGAAAAAATCCTGCAAATTCAAGAACAAATATTAGTAGACAAAAGAGCAAAATCAGAAATCAGAAAGTAATAAGAAACAAACTCACATCGTAGTTTATGAATGTTCTTCTTTGTTCTTCATCACCACCTTTCTGATGAATAGATTCACGTGTTTCTGTAGAAGATGTCGGCTTGTCGTTGTTGTCATACGCTTCAAACAAAGTTCACAACTTACCACGCAAATGCTCCACCTTTCTTTTAGAAGAACTCGGGTCAAGTTTTCCAAAGCAATATTCTGCAAGCGTGAGCTTCAAACGTGGATCAAAAACTGTTGCCATTGCGAAGATGTCACTAACTTCTTCCCAATACTTTTGAAATTTCTCCTTCATTGGTCCAACCATTTGTCTGACAATATTATCTCTGCTTGTTTCATTCACTTTGAGCCAATTTTGGATCTTCCAAACTTGCATAAAATACAAGTTGGAAGTAGGATATGTCGAACCTGATATGAGACGAGTGATAGCATCAAACGGCTCTAAGAAATCACACAACTCCTGTACTCGTGTCCATTCATCATCAATTGGGAAAAACCTGTAATTTTCCCATCAAGGACTTTAAGGTTACCGAAAGCTGCTCGATACTTGATAGCCCTATCAAGCATAGTGTATGTTGAATTCCACCGCGTGGACACATCCAAAAGAAGACCAGCCCTGACTTGAATACCAACAGATTCCACACATTTTGTAAAGAGTATCTCACGAGATTCAGAGGCTTGAACATACTTGATACTCTCTCTGGTCTTATGTAATGAATCACCAATCGTTTTGAGCCCGTCTTGAACAATCAGATTAAGGATATGAGCTGAACACCTAACATGAAAAAACTGTCCTCCACACAGCAAATCATTCCGCAACAAAAGTTGAGATTTCAAAATTTCTTGCATTGAATCATTGTTAGTCGCATTGTCTAATGTGATTGAAAATACTTTTTTTCAACTCCCCATTCTTTCCATGACTGAAGAAGCTGCATTGCTAAGTGCATACCTGTATGTGGAGGCGGTAGAGCACAAAATGCAAGAATCTTGTTGTTCAATTTCCAGCTTCTGTCAATGTAATGTGCTGTCAAACACATGTAGCCCTCATGAGTAATTGCCGACCACAAATCAGAGGTGAAGCTTATCCGACCAGGAAGATTAAATAATTCTCTCTTCAGGTTTTCTGTCTCATTCTGATAGAACTTGTAAACATCTGCTGTAGCTGTGTTACGGCTGATAAACCTCACATCAGCATTCAAGTACTTCCAAACTGATCTAACTCTTTCATATTCAACGTAAGCAAAGGGGAGATCATGCTGAATAATAGACTTAGCTACCATCTCACGAAAAACATAGTGATCAATTTTCCGTGCTTGTAGTTTCGCCTCTGTATTGATCATCCAACATCACCATTCCTAATTGTAAGATTGCATTTCTTACGATGGCGTCTTAAACAATTCGTACCGTTCCTATGAGACTCATGCTTATATTCCTTCTTGCAATGTTTGCACTGTGCTTTCCGCGAGCCGTCTTCCTTAGTAATCACTACAAAATCATTCCACACATCTGAATACTGCCTTGTCTTTTTCGGATCTGATGACCTTTCTTTGTTGTCATCATCTTCAGCCTCATTCGTCTTACTGCTTTTCTTACAATGTGGCTGAGTTGGCTCCTTTGTCTTTGTAGGATCATATGACTTTCCAGCCTCATCAAATAAACCTACAAACTGCTTCCTCTTTATCATATCAGATGATTTTTAAGCCTCATTAAAAGCAGCCTCAAACTGCTGTCTCTTTCTCGGATCAGATGAGTTTACAGCCTCATCAAATGCAACCTCAAACTGTTTTCTCTTTCTCAGATCAAGAGATTTTTGAGCCTCATCAATGTCATCATCATCTGATTGTTCTTCAACCTCAATGATTCTTCTTCTACGAACTTTAGATGGCTGTGATCCATCATAATTTTCTCGTTCGTGTTCTGCGTTTTGAGCGTCAATAATTCTTTGAGACTCAAAGTCTATGGATCGCAAGTTGCAAAAGTCTCATGAGTTATGTCAATAAGAACAGAAATCGAATGAAATTATGAGTAGAACTAAACTTCTCTGTCTACGTAACAAACCGGTAACACATCTACGTTACAAATCAGTAACAAAATTGAATGATGATTCAACAGAAATTTCATTAAATTATGACTAGAATCAAATCAGTAATAGTAAACTTGATTAACTTATGACTATAATCAAATCAGTAACAGGAACTTCATTAAATTATGAATGATGATTTAACCTAAATTGAATGAAATTATGACTACAATCAAATCAGCAAACTTACTAGGTCCATGATGCACGACTCACGTCTCTTCAGAGCTCTGTTTCCGTTTAGAGTAGAGAATCTAGACTCTAATCTCTAGTCTCTAGAGATACAGCAGATTGAGTAATGAGCAGATTGATCAACAACGACTTTTGATTTGCTTTTAGATTGAGTAAAACTACGGTATTAATAGTAGGGTTTACGTAATAGTGACTCTAGTTGGTGCCAAAGGTTTCAAGAGTTTGATTTAATTATTTAAATTAAAATATTTCCAATGTTTAAAATCATAATACACGATGAACTGCCTAACAAGCGTACCTTACAATATTCTTATCTTCTTCCAGAATTACTCAGCCTCTGCAGTTTTTCAATCCTGCCAAAGCTTCCTGAATCAACACACAAAAACCATATTCTCTCACCATATCAACACACCAAAGCTAAATAATGGTTTATATAACACAAGAATTTATGAAAAATGATATTACTAATTACACAGAAGCCATGCTTGTGGACACATGGAACTGTGGCAAACCTAGATCCATTTACTAAACGAGCTGACATTTATTCGTCCAGAGTTTGAGACAAACCTGTTCAATTTTGTTAAATTCTTCTCTCTTGTCATCTTCAAGAGCAATACCACTGAGAACCTAAATTGGAAAGGGAAGAACAAAATGTGTTCCTTTAATCCTTTTTATGCCCCAATTAGAGTTACTTGCCTTCAACTAATCGTTGACGAGCTTCGCTGAGTGTTTTCCAGTCTGGAGATTCTCGAATAGACTTAAATGCATTGTAAATGGGTTTGCTCTGCCCCAACCTGAGCTGGAACTTCACCTTCTCTGGCTGTAGATGAAAGCATGGTTAGGAAAACAAGAAAATGAATCCTAAACAAACAAAAAAACTCAGAAATCCCTTTGTCTAAATCCATAAAATCTTCTAGATTGAAATATATACACTCTAGGAAACGAGCTTAGCCATAACATGTTTTGACTCCATGAATATCATGTTAGCGTTGGATGAAAATGTTCGATGGCAATCAAACAAATGTAGACATCAATTTGTAAGAGTGTCACACCAAAGTACATAGTTTGAATCAAAACCACTCATGAGCAAAGAAGAACTTGAGAAGACAATGATAATCTACCTGAACTTCTTCAATGGCAGCACGAAGCTCGGGTGTGTCCTTAACAGCCTTAAGGTGATTGATCATTCCCCAAACAGCAGACAAACGATCAATAATCTTCTCTAATGGCTCCACTAGTTTTGGCCATGAATGCTCTACGGTTTTCTCTAGCTGCTCCAATTCAGCTTCCTGGAAACAAAAACCCATAAGAAAAAATAAACATCAAAAATCGTTTCACACAATTGTCAGCATCTACCTGCAGTCACATCAATAATCCAGTAACATAGACAACAGATGCAAATTTTTTGACTAATCTGTTCATAAGATCATAGAAACAATGAAACAAGGTCTAGAAGAAGACGAAAAATGCAGAAAACAACAGTTATCTAATCATCCAATGCGATTCGACAACTATAAGAACTAAATCAACACTCAAAAATGTAAGCAAGAGAATCGTACGAGTTGGTGCAACAGAGCACGAATCCCAGGTCTGACATGGTTAGCATCAACGGAGTCAAACGGAGGAAACTCAAAATTCTGCAATAGAGGGTTTGTGGAGATCGAATCTTCAGAAGCCATTGAAGGAGACGACGAGAAAGAGAGGAAGCGAAGAGAACAAGCGTTGTCTTAATAGATTCGAAAACATCAACCCAATCGAAGAAATTTCTTCGAAATCTCCTTCTGAATCGCACGAGTTGAGACCCAGATAAAAAATTGTTCTTCTTTTGCGGGTCAGACCGCAAACCGTGACCCATGACGGGTTTAACCCGCCGAGACCCGTCACCGCTACGGGTCGGACCGCAAGACCCGCACATTAGATGGACATGTAAAACTTTGTCTAGGCCCCCCCGTCACTGATCCACTTGGGCCTGGCCCGCGGGTTGAAGCCCATTTTGACATCCTAATAAAGAGAAGGTTAACAAGGAGAGAAGACATATGCTCAAAAAAATCACATAAAAAAATAAACGCATGAAGTTCTCAAGAGATCTTGTTAGAGCCCGCCGGGGTCGTCGGCGAGAGCCCGCCGGGGTCGTCGGCGAGCCCGCCGGGGTCGTCGGCGAGAGCCCGCCGGGGTCGTCGGTGAGAGCCCGCCGGAGAAGGGTTGCCTGGGCGTCGCTGATAGGAGCTGCATGATGATGTGTATCAGGTTTTATCCTAAAAACAAAAAATAAAAAGCTGCAAGTGTACATCGAATCAGTTATAGTATTTTAGGAATCGATCCCACAGAGACTTAGAGTGCACAATTGTTAACACTGAAATAAGAATTCAGCTAAGTAAAAATCAGATTGGTTGGTTTTGTGAATGACTAAAAAGCAGTATATTAAAAGTGTTGTAAGCAATAATATTAAACGTTGGGTATTCATGACATTCTCAGGTCGAATTATTAAGGATATAATCCTAGAGCCAGTTGACATCGTTTTTCCTATGTTCTATAACTAAAAGCACTATTATATGACTAACCCCCCTCTCGTGGCAGATTATCAACCATGTCTAAATTATCCTATTATTCAAATCTCGCAGTCAATAACATAGATAAACAAGAATTCATATTCAAGTTCAACTGTTCATCTAACTCAATAACTCAACTTTCGCAGGTTAAAGCACTAGACTCATCAAACATCATATCAGAACAACAACTAAAGTGATGTGAAAGCCGAAGTCATTCTAATATAAAGTTCTAAATGATCAATAAAGAAACATGCATTAACGAACATATCTAGATGAAGAACTACTCTAACTTATCAAAAGCGCCACTCTATTCCTAAATTCTATCTATCGAACCATAAAAACCCCTTGAATTTTCCCCTAGTACCAACAAAAGATCTACTCACACATGATTATGAAAACCAAAACAAAAGTAATAAAAATATATCCATTAAGATCAATAGCAAAGGGTTCAGAAAAATTCTCTATGGAGATACAAAGAGATGAGATCTTCTCTCTTGTCGAACAAAAAGCAAAGAAAGAACAGAAGAGAAACTAAAGACTTTGGTGTTGAAGAATGATGAAAATCTCTCTTGATTTTCGAGGCTCCTGTTGTGTATATATAGTAGAGGGGTCGACACTAGTGTATATTTCAAAAAGCTTTAAGAAAATAAATATAAAATCGAAATTTTCATATTTTTCGGAGAGGCAATCGATCGATCCTTAGGTGGCAATCAATCGATTACCTCCCTTTCTCGGGATAGTGGGTTTTTTACATTTAGTGATCGATCGATCTCCTTGGGTGCAATCGATCGATCGCCTTTGGGTGCAATCGATCGATCGCCTTGGGTGCAATCGATCGATCGCCTTGGGTGCATTCTCTATTTGCTTTAACTTGAATCTAGATCAACCAGTCTTCCGTAATTCAAGCACATCTTGATATCTAACTGTTGGATTTACATGATACGACTTTGAGATGAAAGGTAATACTCCCAACTATCTTGTGTCAAGATCAATTGAGCTCGATCCAACGGTGGAAAACTCTCCATCTGGTGTAAAAATGTTGATGCTCAGAAGATGTTCATGTCCAAAATGCTTATTTTGAATCCATTTGGTCTAAATTGCTGCAATTTCCTGTAAAAACTACAAAACACTAAAAACAACAATTAAATACCAAAACCAAGTACTTTCTTTATTAAAACCCTATTAAACAAACTAAAAACTGGTAAAATACGAGGTAAATTAACTCCCCCAGACAAACAGACGACAATCAAAGTTTAGAAAAGAGGTTTGAAAATGCATGAACTCACATATTCTTGGGATCATAGCTTTGAAATCTTGACATGTAATCCACATGTAACAAAGTTAGCTCAAAGACATTTTCATCTTATTCCACCATGACCTTCGCAAGCCTTGTCCATACTCTAAATCCCTGTCTGCAAAAACCTAAACACCAAATCATTTGACTATCTACGTTTATTAAGCTTGTGTGGATTTTCTCATCAAAGGATTTCATTCAGTGTTGACGGCGATAGGAGTTAAAAAGGCTAATCTAGTGGTGAGGTTAAAGATATTTAGGGTTACCAGACATTCCGAATGATGCAAGATATTATGCAAAACCGCAAGAGAGCATGGAGCTATTGATGCTCTCACAGTTTCCAACCACTCGATGCCTAACTCCTCTAGACTTAGATTTTTATCCAGGAATCACCGCAAATCACTCCAATACTATCTCAATCGATCCATGGTATTCTTGGGATTTTTCTTAGCAATGACACTCATTTTATAGACCAATTTTCCTTTTTCTTTTCTTTTCACGTTTTTTGGAATGGGAAAATGGTCTTTTTGGATATGAGTCTCATAGGCACAAAATTTATTAAGATTTTTGTAGATCCTAAGGTAAGACCAAGCTCTCAAATCTCATCATAGCACTCCACCGGTTTTCTCAATCTCTGCATCTGCAGTGGTTGGAAAATTGCGTCGGTCATTTTCTCTCCGATATTTTTGCACATATCTACACATATGACAATGACACATAAGAGTGAATGAGGTCTGAAAAGAAGTAAGGGTTCAAGGTGGGGTACTAACTAAAAATGAGTTAGCCATTCAGAATCAACATAAAGTAGTAAGAGAATAAAAAGTCCTGAATGTTGAATTTTTTTCCCTGATCTAACACCTTTAATGAGAAAAGTAAGTCAGGTTAGTAGTCTAATAATATATAATCAAAATCAGATACATCCAGATAAATGCAAGTTGAAATTTTCTTGGAGGAGTCGAGTCATGGGATTTCTTAATCATTTCTCCTGAACAAACCCTGTCACAATGGTCACTGAGTCTTAAAGCCAAAGCATTTGTTCCTAGAAAATATCATAATTTCCAACTATGTTTGATTTAGATTTTTTTTTAAATGACTCGATAAAAACCAAAAAAGCAAACATACATGTATGTTGATCGACCAATCAGGAGGGGC
This sequence comes from Pseudoturritis turrita, assembly GCA_900406555.1. NCBI lineage: Eukaryota > Viridiplantae > Streptophyta > Magnoliopsida > Brassicales > Brassicaceae > Pseudoturritis > Pseudoturritis turrita. Next base: position 343,870 of record OVBL01000398.1, read on the forward strand.
CTGATTGATTGATCAGGAGGAGCCTAATTGATTAATCAGTAGGGGCTGGTCGATCAATCACTAATGATCTGAAATTCTATGGAATATACAGAGGATTGGCCAACCTGCAATCGATCGTTTAGCCCCCTTATGGATCAATTGGCAACCTGCAGCCTGCTTTGTTCGATCGTTTCCAAAACAGTTAAAATAAACACCAAATAAATTAAATAATTCTATACACTTATCAGTGTATTTTCTCCCACAAAACGCTTCTATTTAAAGTCGTTTAGCTCGATTTGGTTGCCATTTTTAGGCATGAGACGAAATATCTAAGGAAGTCGGTTTTTCCTTAGATCCTTCATTGTTGTTGCGTCTCCTCTTTCTTCCAGCCTTCGCCCCATTGGTATAGATCAGAGAGTCATACAAAGGATGTTCTCGAGCCTTCTTGTTTAGGACAGCTTCATAGAATAACTTATTGTCCACGTTTGAGAACGAGATTTTTCCTTTGGACATGTCAATGATCGCACCAACCGTTTCAAGGGAAGGTCTACCAAGCAGCATTGTCGCTTCTATGTCGCTAGCTATGATCAAAAAGTATGTAGGGATAAAGCAATTCCCAAACTGAATATTTAAATCATGGATAATCCCAATGACTTTTGCTACTGAAGCATCTACTAATTTGACACGCTTTTTTGTAGGCTTGATGTCTGCTAAGCATAGCATGTCTTCATCAACTCTTGACATGACTCTCATGCATGACCTAGTATCACACATAGCATTATCAAATGGAGTTCCTTGTAATGAGAACGAGACCAAAAACTTCCTTGGATCCTTCCTTTTTAACAGCTTCTTCAAAGCCAGTTTTGTCATTTGCCTCATCTTGTAAAACAACTTCTCAATGTCTCTCATAGACTCGTTGCTAGAGCAAAAGAAGTCCGCTAGAGGATAGATGTTCCATTCGTTGTCGAAATCGATGTTAGGAGGTATCCTTTGAACCAGCTTCTCAAACTTAGCCAAAGCTCTTTCATTGATCGGTCAACTGAAAAAACCTTGGAGGGGAAAGAAATTCACCATCAGAGTCATAGATCAAAGACATTTTTGGCGTTTGCATAAAATTTTACGTTGAGAATTTCAACACTTATAGATACCTCAGAAAGTGATGCCTCCGTTGATTCAATACCTCGTTCAAGCTGACTATGGCTGGTGACCATGTCAATCTTTAGCCTAAAATTTTATTTTTCATCTTGTTGGACGTCTAATGCGTTCTTCTTTACTCTCTCTTCGATGAATTGGAGTTATTGGTCCATGTTTTACACATGGGAAGAGAGAGCATCGAATTTGTTGCTAAAATCAGAACACATCTTGTCCATTTTGGCATGGATTTTGGCATATATCTTCTGCTTGTGATCCAAATACTCGTTCATCATCAGCTCTATCATTTGCCCATATGACGGTTGATGAGGAGGATTTGCAGTGAACTGATTTTGGAAGTATTGGTGAGGAAGGCGAGGTTGAAAATGCCTTTGCTGAGTCACATGTGCTATCTGGAAATAGCCACTGCGAGACTCCTATGAGTGGGTGAATGGGTTAGGTAAACCCATCTCTTGAGCCAAGACATGTGGCATGGCAATCTCGTCGAAATCTTCATAGTAGTTAAAATCTCTCATGTTTTTTTCTTCAAGTGAAATCACCTGAAACACACAAAAACAAAGAGAAATTCGGATTTAGTAAAAAGAAAAATAAAAATTTAGACTGAATTCTTAATCTGAAAACTAATGGCACTTCAAGTCTCCGGCAACGGCACCAAAAAACTTTATGTGTGTCAGGTTTTACCCTAAAAACAAACAATAAAAAGAAAAACTTCTATTCTATTAGTATAGACAAAATTTTAATGATAGATCTACAGATAAAAAATATTGTGTCAGCCGGGAAAGCAGGAAAAGAAAATTAAGTGATTCCCTTTTTTATTTTATCTTTGAAAGGTTAATAAATACTATATGTTCGCAATCTACTAATCTAATTAAGTTCATTTTTCAAAAACACGAGAAATAATTGTTCTTATTATTAGCAGTTCAACGGGACCCCCTCGAATCAGACAAAGAAGGAAGAGTTGGGCCCCGTTGAGTTCTTATGTTTTCACGTCTATAACTCAGTTCATCCAATTTCTACAGGGATGAACCTAATCCTGAATATGAACCATAAAAGAAAATACCTATTAAACCGATCACAGGAATACCAGCTACAGTACCTATTACCCAAAGAGGAATCCTTCCAGTAGTATCAGCCATTTATTCCGCTTGTTGCAACTGCACAACGAATCAGTTGTAGTATTTTAGGAATTGATCCCATCACTACAAGAAAACAGCTAATGAGTGACTACTTTTTGTAACTATTTTTTCGGTCGCAAAATTTTGCGACTGTTTTGGGACCACTTTGCGACTAATGAACGACTACGGAAGATATAGAAGCAAATTAGTCGAATATTTACGACCGAACTGTTCAGTCGTTTAGTAGTCCTAAATTAGCAACTAAATGGAGACTATTATTCGACTGTTTAAATGTAGTCACAAAAGAGTCGCAAATTGAGAGTCTTTTGCGACTCTACTTTTAGTCAGTAAATATAGTCGCAAATCAGTCCCAAAATTGCGACCTATTTGATAGTTGTGGTGAGCATGGCAGTTGTGTCACAAATTAGTAACTAAATTATTGTTTGTAATATACTTATCCTATTTGTATCAAAAAAAAAACCTACTAATTTGTGACTAATTCGCGACGGTAATTTGAAAGTGTGACTGCTTTGCTTCCGATTACCAACTCATCCGTATGATTTTTTGAAATTCAACAAAAGATAATGGTAAATAGATTAGTTTTAAGTATCTACATAGATTTTAACTACTTGTTACACTAAATATATTATATAATAGTGAAAAAATTTAACTTTCAATTTGATGAACTAATCTTTGTATCAACCATAACATATCTTACAATAAACTCTATGTGTTTTCAATCTAATGTTTGTTAAAGTTTAAATTTTTTCAAAATTTACTTAATTAGTATATTAGCTAACACTATATATTGAAATATATACTTTAAGAAATATAAAAAGAATGATTGGTTAAGCATGTGTATCAATTTTTTGGCTCTAAATCTTTAGGGTTTAGGGTTTAGATTTGTGACTCATAAAAAGTGTCACAAAACAGTTACACTTTGTGACTACTTTGATACTTTCATACAAATTTGTGACTAATTTGCTACCAACTTGATTTTAACTACTTTGCAAATATATATAAAAAATTGAAAAATTTGAGTTTTGGGTGAAATTTTAGGCGCTTGTTTATCCCACCAAAAAAATTATTTGCGATCACTCAGTGACTTTCTTTAATTTTTGCCAAATATAATCTGCATAAGAAGTAGAGTATAAACAAATATCAACATTGGACCAAAAAAACAAAAAAAAAACAAATATCAACAACAACAAAAAAAAAAAAAAAAAAAGCGCCGGCCGTCGGTCCTATTTCGTTCTCCTTCGATTTATTCCTTCTTGGTGGAGTCGCAATCGATTCAGATCTCTGTCTTTCTCAGACGAGATGAGTTCATGTCTCTAGGTTTTCATTTTCATCGTTTCTTTTCTAGGATTCAGTCGAGTGTTATTAAATAATAGGGGTTTGAGGTTTGGGCCGATGTCGGCTGTGGTCTCAGATCTAGTATGGGATTCGGGCAGTGAAAGTGGAAGGTTCAGTTATGGGAGTTGGTGTGTGTGGTCCGGTGGTTCCGGATTGGATCCTTCTTTGCCTCTTAGCCTTCTGTTCTCGTGTATTCAGGTTTTGGATCAAGATCTTTTCTGGTTTAGTGCTTTAAGCTTTGCCCCTGCTCCCTTCGCATGTCGACTATTTTCTTTAGTACTTCGTGTATTCTTAGTGTGTAGCTTCGTCTGTTTGAGTTCCATTCCATGTATCTTTTATCTTACAGAACCAGAAGAAGTACCCACGAAGAGTTAGAGATGTACATTGTGATGGAATTAGTGGTAAAGGAGGGGATGGTGGTGGTCCTCAAACAACGGTGTTCAAGGGCTTTGGGTCACCAAAAAAAGGAGAAAAAGAGTCTAAAAAAAGTAGATCTGCAATCGGAGATTTTGGTTTCGGTGGTTCTATCGGATGAGATTCAAGATTGTTGTTGCAAAAGATATTGTCTTTGCACTTGCTCATTCTGGTGTTTGCGCAGCTTTCAGTAGAGGTACTTTGCTTAACTTGACTACTTGCTCAGCTTTGTGTCTTTGACTTGGAAGCTTTACATTTGGATTCTTGATTTCATTGTAGAGACGAATAGAAGAACATGCTTTTTAAATGTTAGTCCAGATGAAGTTATCCGGAGTTTATTCTACAACAAGAACAATGATTCTCTCATCACAGTTTCAGTTTATGCTTCAGACAATTTCAGCTCTTTAAAATGCAGGTCCACTAGAATTGAGTATGTTGTCTCCCATATCGGTTTATATTTTAGTGTCTTTTATCTTGGTTTATTCAAACTAATGTGTCTTTCTGATTATTTTCCAACTAATAGGTATATTCTGAGAGGTCAGCCAGATGCAGGGTTTACTCTTTTTGAGTCTGAATCATTGAAGTGGCCGGGTTTTGTAGAGTTTGATGATGTCAATGGAAAGGTGCTGACTTATTCTGCGCAGGACAGGTTAATTTCTGGTCTTGGCTACCTAAATTTAGTGACAACAAGTTTCTTCCACTCAGCAACAATAACTGTTTCTGCAGTGTACAACGTTTTTGATCTGAAAAACTATACCATGCTATATTCGATATCAGATAAACATGTCCCAGTAATTAAGATCATGTAACTTTTTTTATCTGTCTTTAGCCCTTTTGTGCTTCTTGTTTGCAGTGTGTACAAGACTTGTGACTTAGTTAATTGATGTTTCTTTACCTGCATCAGTTCAGGGATAATGTTATTGATTTTTAAGAGAGCTACTAGTCATGTTCCTTGGAAGATTCTATCGATAGAAGATGGCACAGTTCTCAAGTCCTTTAATCATTTGCTTCACCGAAACAAGAAAGTTGATTTCATTGAACAATTCAATGAGAAACTTCTTGTTAAGCAGGAGAATGAGAATCTTCAAATTCAGTGGATAGAAGGAAATGGTAAATATAATAAGCCCCATTAATATACATATTCTTTAAACTAATAGACTCACTGATTGGTTTTATGATGGTGCAGCAGGATCAATCAATATCAGCAATATATTGACTGGGAAATGCTTAGCTAAGATAACACCGAGCAGTGAACCTCTAAAAGAAGATGAGAGCAGTAGCAGTAGTTTGGGGAAGGGGAAGAACTCAAAGCAAAGAAGAACATAATCATATCTCCCGTTTTGTTTCATGTCTCATACTAAATGAGGACTAATTTTGTACGTGACATAAAAAAAAACCAAATGCAATACTGTTTCATGTCTTATATTTGATGTATCTTTTTCAACATTCGGTTTTTCTTTTTCATTTCAGCTTTTCAAATTTGAAATATATATATATATATTAATTAAGGTGGTTGCAAACAAGTTGCTAATTAGCCTATAACTTATCAGTCTCAAAAAAGTCGCACATCTACGACTACAAATGCAGTTACAAATTAGTCTCAGAAATAGACTACCAACATCTGTTACTATTTAGTTTTTAATATACGACTACTAAATATTGTCTCAAAGTGGTCGCTTATGTACGACTAAGTTTAGTAGTCATAAAATAGTCCGTAATACGCGACTAATTTGCGACTGTTTCAATTAGCGACCAAAATTTAGTGACTACTTTTTTAGTCTCAAATCAGTCGCTTATTGAAGATTAGCGACCATTTTGGGACCGTTTAGGGAGTCACTCATGCTCTGTTTTCTTGTAGTGCATAGAAACTTAGAGTGTACAATAGTTAACACCGAAATAAAAATTAAGCTAAGTAAAAATTAGATTGGTTGGTTTTTGTGAATGGCTAAAAAGTAGTAAATTAAAAGTGTTGTAAACAATAATATTAAAATATTGGGCATTCAAGACAGTATTAGGGATTCATAGGTCGAATTATTCAGGATCAATTCATAGAGGCAATTGACATCGTTTTTTCTTCGTTGTAGAACTCACAATACTATTTTATGACTTTATCCAGTCTCGAGGCAGATAATCAATTATATCTAAATTATCCTATCAATCAACTCTCGCAGTCAATAACATAGATAAACAAGCATTCATGTTGAGGTTCAATTGTTCATCTAACTCAGTAACTCAACTCTCACAAGTTAAAGCGCTAGACCCATCAAACATCATATCATAACAACAACTCAAGTGATGTGTAAGCTAAGTCATTCTTATATCAAGTTCTAAATGATCCGTAAAGAAACATGTATTAACGAAGTGATCTAGATGAAGAAATACTCTAACTTATCAGGAACGTCACATTATTCCTAAATTATATCTATCGAACCAAATCCTTTGAATTTTCCCCTAATCCCAACAAAGGATCTACTCACACATGATTATGAAAATCAATGCAAAAGCAAATGAAAACATATCTATTAATATTAATAGCAAAGGGTTCATAAATTTTCTCTATAGAGATACAAAGAGTTGAGATATTCTCTTTTATCGGACAAAAAGCAAAGAAATAACATAAGAGAAACTAAAGACTTTGGTGTTGAAGAATGATGAAAATCTCTCTTGATTTTCGTGGCACTTACTGTGGATATATAGTAGAGGGGTCGACACTAGGATATATTCCAAAAAAATTAGAAAAATATCGATAAAATCAAAATTTCCATATTTTTCGGGAAGGAAATCGATCGATTGCCTCCCTTTCTCGGGACAGTGGGTTTTTTGCAGTTAGTGATCGATTGATCCCCTAGGGTGAAATCGATCGATCACTTGCTCCATTCTTTACGTACTTCAACTTGAACCCAGATCGATCAGTTTTCAGTAATTCGAGCATATCTTGAACTCTAACCGTTGGTATTTTCATGATACAACTTGGAGATGAAAGATAACACTGCGAGCTATCTTGTGTCAAAAATGTTAGCTCGATTCAACAGTGGAAATGTCTCCATCTGATGTAAAACGTTTGATGCTTATAAGTTATCCAATGTCTAAAATGCTTGCTTTGCATCATTTTTGTCTAAATTGCTTCAATTTCCTGTAAAGAGTGTTAAAAGTAATGCCAAAACCAAGTAATTTATTTATTAAAAATGGTAAAATACCAGGTATATTACATGACAAGATAATGGCATGCTGGCTGCATAAGAAGGGTGTTTTGAGGATTGAATGATGGCTGCAGAAGGCATGTGACATGTCACGTAGGAAGAAAGATAAGTCGCAGGTGTGAGAGGAGGAGCTTGATGCATCAGCATGTGTCTCGAGGTCGAGCTTGGTTGTAGAGACAAGTGTTTCTCGAAAAACCTAGTCTACTCTCTTGGTGGAATGAGTACACAAATGTGAGATATGAGAGAATTGTGTGACGACAAGGCCGTAGAGAAGAACACGGGAAAAACATGTTGATTCTTGGTGAGTACTTTTTAGGGATTAGTTCTTTTATAGGTTTTAATGTAATCTCAAGGTGTAACAATTCCTATGTATGGTTCTACTTTGATCCATTTGGTGAAATAGTCAGTTGCGACCAAGAAAAAACACTTTTCTTTTATTTGTACTTCATCCTCAATTTTTTCCAAGGGAGTGGAAAATTGCAAATGTATCGCTATAATGTTCTTCTTTAGGATCTCAGTCAGAGATGATTCTAACTTTGCATGTTTGCTATCTTTTTTTTTTTCCTTAGATCTACTTTGTCTAACCTACTCGAACTAAAAACAGTGGTTGTTTTAATTGCAGCCACATATGTCATCATCTTATCGTCATTTCATTGATCTTCATTTTAAATTTTGGTTGATGATTAGGTGGAAATCGCTATTGAGATTAACCTTTTCATCTCCCATGTCCTTGGTTATCTCTAGTCTCACCGGGATGCTTCGTATTATGCTTTTATTGCGATGAACCCACACCTGATAGCTATATGGACTATGTCACATTTTGATTAGATGGAGACGATACTAAGGCTTGCCCCCTTGTAATTACTTGCTCAGTATACAAACATTTTCCACGGATTTCTGATCTCATTGCCTCAACCTTTTGATATTTATTCGGTTTCTATTTTTCTTGAGGTGATTTCTTCAATGAAATCCCTCAAAGAATAAGATTTAATTGTTTTTCGGCTTTGGTTGGTGATGCCAAATTGTCCCAACGTTACTACCCATTTTATGAGTCTTTTAGGGGACTTTGATAGGTCGATCATGTTCTTCATGGCCTTGCGGCCACAACGTGTATTGGGTGTGCTTGGAGTAAGGTCTAAATCTCAGCTGCTAATGACTAGCACAAGAGCTAGATTTTCTAGTTGCAGGGTTTAACAGACATAATAGATGGGGAGTTGTTTTTCGTTTCCAGACTAGTACTGAACTCACCGTTTGCTCGACGTTAGGATTAAGGTTAAGGGTACCTTATATATGCGGAGGATATGTAATTTCTTGATAGTCGTTGACGTTGACTTGTACCTTGGAGGTTTTAATATGTTTTGTAATTGAATCATTTCAATAAAATAAATTGGGCAGTGTGCAAATCATTTTGAGTGTTGAAGAAGTATTTGTATAAACTAGTAATTAAATTTAAGTATATATTATTATGTGTGTTCACAACTTCACATCTAAGTATATAAACTAACTCATACTAATTTTTTTTTAACTTACGGATGTCATTATAATTTTTGATAGTCGAAAAACAAGTATGTCCAACCAAAACTACTAATTTATAATCTCAATCAATTGGTTAGAAAACTGAACTTTATCATACTAATAATTAACATGTTTGTTAAGTTCCAAAATAACGTTCTCATATGAGCAGTAACTTGTATGTAAGGTTATACTAGTTATTATTCATGAAAGTACAACAATATTAATAGTTTAGAATCTTTAGATGGATGGAGATGGAGTGATTTTGAAAATAAATTTATAGGAAGCGACAAATGGTGATTGCATCAAGCATGATCTTATAGGAAAACTTGACTTTGATGATTTCCTGTCCCTTCGGTTATCTCGATCGTTTAGTACTGGTCAATGCATCTCTTTTGTTTTTTTTTTTATGAGAGAATCGTTTTCTTAAGATTATGATATTAAAATTGTATGATGAAAGTTACATACTCCATTTCACCAAGTCTTTGTAATAAAAAGAAATATATATATCATCACTATATCTATTATATTATTAAAGAGGTAACTATGCACCAGAATGAACATCGTATTTTAATGTTTCTTTAAATAATTTATTTTTTTATGGATATATTCGATAATTGATTTATACTTTTTATATTATGGATATATATAATTTATATTTTTATGGATATATTCGATAATTGATTTATACTTTTTATATTATGGATATATATATATATATATATATCGAATTTGAAATATCAAACAATTTTCATCGTTATATATACCTTCTTCGATTCTTATATATAACCTTCTTTCTTTCATTCAAACAAATCATTAGTTTCTCTTTTTTTCATATAATAGATAATTCGTTTTTCTGTTTTCCTAGATTTTATGTGTATAATTAAGATATTTTTTTTTGTTTTATTTGGTTCGTATTTGGTCTTATATTCGTATGATCATCTAATTGTTTATGTTTCCCCCGAATACTAATGTTCTTTTTGTTTTTTTATGTTTTCTATGGTTTTCATACGAGGTCTCACATCGACGAGGTATGATTTTATTTTTTTAAAGTGTATATTTATTTATAATGTTTTGTTTTAGTTTTGTTTTTAACTAACGTGATCTATATAATCTTCTAGGTTCCACTATCTTCTTCAACTTTTCCCTTGGATTACTTCCCATTACTCATGTATCTTCTTCTCGGCTTCTATAACCAACGAGTGTAGCTATCGTTGATTTTTATAAATAATAAAATTGAATATTAAATACTATGTTAACTTATTTTTCTGAAAATTCTCATGCCCGCACATGGTAAAATATACGAGGGGTAAAAATGTGTTTGGACATTTGATTTGCTCGAACACTAATTTTTTAGTTTATCATTTTTATACATTTGATGATTTGCTCGAACACTGATTTAAATATTGGTAGGATACTGATAAATCTTAGTAATATATTATTGAGTTGTTGTGATATGAGATCCTAATTACATATATATATATATATATATATATATATATATATATATATAGATTGAGTATAAGATGTATTTAGGAGAGTTTTGCATTTGATTTATAGGGATAGTTGATTGGTTGAAATTGATTTAGCTTTGTGAGAACTTTGTTAGTTTTTATAGTATTTTTTATCAAGTAAAAAAAGACTTATCGGCCCATTCTCCATTGCTGAAAAACTGGAACTTTTTATATGAAACATAGAGAGAATTAGAATGTTTGCTATGGAGATTCAATTGAAACCAATTTTCACATATTAGATCAATTTCTTAGAAATGGAATATACGTAATTTGTAGTCTATATTTATACCTATTCACCTTTTTTTTTTGTTTAACAAACAAGACCCCTATCTAATTAATATCTCGCTTCCAACCTAAGAAAATAAATACGGAAACAAACTTGGAAATTTCTCAGTTTTAAAGAATTGTTGCTTAACGATTGTCTATATGCATGGTGTGGGCAATGACGAGAAGCTGCTAACGTCGTTACAAGTTTAATACTATAAACTAAATTAGTCAATAACGCGATTTTCTGTAGTTAATTAGTGTATGTATCATACCAACGCGGCTATTTTTATTAGAAGAAAATTACGCATAAGTATTGTCACTTAACCCTAAATAGATTTAATTACCGTTGAGGAGCTGTGACTTAGACGGTGGATTTATTTGATGAAGCTTCCTTCCGTTCTATTAAAAATACACAATTTTAAATACTATTAAGATTTATCAGTACAATACAATACATTATGAATAAAATAAATAAACACGAAGGATTGACCAGGCTTGTAGTTGTTAGAAATCACCAAATGTCACTCTCATCGTCTTCGGATTAGAACCTAAAGTTTCGTAATGCATTAAAAAAATATACTATATGAGGATAATAAATAAGGGTGATGATCAATAATTAGGTATTTGGTTATAAATTCAGAATATATTTTGGTTACACGTTTTTTAGGTTAAAATTTTGGTTTAATCATTATTGATGGTTTGGTTTTAGCAGACAGATTATTGGCATATAATTGGGGGATTTTTTAAGTTACAGGTTTTGAATTTTCACAATTTTATTATTTTATTTCCTGAAAATTATTCTGATGTTTATAATTATTTTTATGTTGTGGAATTGTAGTTGCGTATACAGGATGTTATTCTCTTTTATCAAAGACCAAAGACGAGTTGAAGTTTCATCCTTATTTTCAAGATTGAAGTTTATATCCAAAGGAATCTATTGACTTGTTTTCTCCGTCTTTGACAAGATGTCCACGACATAGGTGTTCCGCTTTGTGATTGCAGATGTTGTGTTTTCGCGTTCCACTTTTGTTGTGCGGAGGAGTATTGGAGATAACTTGAGAAGTAATATGTGTATCTTGCGAACCAAGTATTGTGGACCATCAAAATCCAGAATAAACCGAAGAATATTCTCTTAGAGACCCTATTGTGATAAAGATCTAGTGATAAAAACGTGTATAAATCAATAAAAGACATACTTTGGGTATTCATGAAATTCTCCAGAGATCATGGATTGTTTTCGTTTAGGGAATCTAGCAATAATAAATCGATTAGATAAGTCATAGAACTCGAATCACTAATATATAAAAGACATACTCTCGCAATACTAATTAATTATGTCTAACAATCTAATTAGTCAACTTTCGCAGCTAATTATGAGATTAAACACATAATAAGATAAGGTTCGATTAACATTCACAAATACTCCATAAGTCAACTCTCGCAGCTTATGACGTCATGCTCATCATGCTAGTTCAGGAGATAAATTAGTACTTTTAGTGGGTAAATCAACCTACCATCAATTACTAAGTGGCCAACAAAGCAATATGCAATCAGATCAAGCAAATAACAAAGAACTTTCTATAAGAGTTATATTCTAAATCCAGCCATCTAAACTAATCAATCCATGAATTTTCCTTTGCAAAACCCTTAAACCCAACAAGAAAATTATCCAGACATAGTTAAAGAAACCATGACAAGAACATAATAAGAAAATCACATAGATAAAGAATAGCGTTAGAAATCTTCTCTATGGGGTACAAAGAGGATGAGATCTTCTCCCTTAGAGAATAAGAACTAGAAAAGTATGAAAAAGGGCTGTGAATTTTGTGGGTGATAATTGTTATGACTTATGAGAGCGGATTTCGTGGTCTGAAAGTGGTTCTGAAGGTGATGCCTAAAAATTACAAAGAAGAGGTATATTTATAGGTTTTGGGAAGCTTCTAGATCTTTGTAACTTTTCCTTTTTGGATTAGGAAGTCTTGGACTTGTCTTGAATTTGAATTTGGGCCTTTGAAAAGTCAAGAAACATGGGCTGAATTTGGGAAAGAGTTTAGATTCGTGATCATGGCTCAGACCCGTGATTTTGGTGATCCATTTGCTAAGCTTGTAGCTTGAAGTCTGCTTGCAAAGGTTCTGGTAAAATCGGCATAACTCTTCAATGATTGATCCAAAGGACTTGATATCACATTTGAATGAACGCTAACTCTCGTGGTTATCGTGTGTCCAAATACCAAGTCAATAAATTAATTTTAAGGCTTTTATCGAATCTCAAAATTTTGGTGCTTCGGCTCTGTCCATAAACTGCATTGTTGACTCTCGCCCTTTTTGTTCCAAATTATGTTAAAAACATGTAAAGACACTAAAAACACCTTTAAAACACTAAAACCAATATAAAATAGTAATTAATATGTAAGAACCGCAAAAACCATATTAAAGAAATGCAAATTAAGATAGAGATTAAATCTCGCCTCTGTGTCTGTTTTCAAAATTGTTTACATATATATCGTTTAATCTTTATCTTAATTCATTTCTTTAATCTGATTTTTGAGGTTCTTACAATCTTAATTCATTAAATCCGCTTCCTGCTTATTGCTTAAATTGGATTGAGAATTGCGAAAAAGTTTTAAACAGTTTTCACAAACGATTTTAAAAAAAAGTTCTTTACATTTTTTTTTTCTGAAACAGTTCTGCAAATATTTTTTAACGATTTCGCGGAAGGTTTCTATCTGTAATCCCCAAATAATAATTAATATTCTCTGGAAACGATTTCTGTGAAGGCCTTTGGGCGAGTTTCGCGAAACGTTTCTGGAAAATTAATTCTGTTAATTATTCTGGGGTTTTATTCAGAAGTTATTTCTGAAACGTTATTCTGGAAATTTGTTTTTCACATAATTATTCAGTGATTTTAAAGCTTTATAGCTATCACTTTATTTATTCACCTCTCCATACTGATTATGTTTATCTTACTGATACATATCAAAAATGACTACCGGTGATGACAACATTCTCTCGGGTAATGGATCCAGTGCGTTGACGCCCCAAATTGGGAATGGTCTCCCACTGCAAGCCCCCTCTGTGTCGAGTTCTATCACTATAAAATGGTGGATTCAAAACCCATCATGGAGCAAGTTCATGGGCTCCAAATGATTGTGCAAGAGATAGCTGATGAAGGAATGAAGATATGTGAGATTTCACAGTGAATTGCTTCATTGTGAAGCTTCCCCCTAGTTGGGTGGACTTCAAAAACTATCTCGACCACAAGCAAAAGGCTTTGACTTTGTCAAACTTGATATCCAGACTGCAAAATGAGTCATTCAAACGAAGATCCCACACGGATTTAACTCATGATGTTAATGTAGCGGAGTACAAGAGGAAAAGAAAAAGCAAGTTTGTTTCCAGCAAATATGTGCCGAACAAAATCCCTCCTCATACATCCACTGCCTTCAAGAAGCCGGCCTTCCCTAAGAAGTTGGCAGGGAAGTGTACCTAATGCAACAAGAAGGGGTATTTGGCTTCCGAATGTCGTAGCAAGGCAAAGGGCAAAGCTCAAGCAAACCTGACCGAATCTGACATGTGTGTGGTGGTCACAGAAGCAAATATGGTTGAGAAAAACCCTAAGGAATGGTGGTATGACACCGGCGCCACTACCCACATCTGCATTGATAGAGAGATGTTTAGCACCTATCAAAAGAGCAGGACAGATGATCAGCTGATGATGGGGAACGTGTCTCACTCCAAGATTGAAGGCACAGAAAATGTCATGTTGAAGATAACATCTGGTCGGAGCTCACTCTAAACAACGTGAAACATGTACCAGACATGAGGAAGAACTTAATATTTGGGACCGTGATGGGCAAGCATGGATTTGCCATCAACTACGAGTCCGACAAGCTGATCATTCAGAAGCATGGTATTTTTATTGGAAAAGGTTATGAAAAAGGAGGAATACTTAGAATGTGTGTAATGACAGTCCTCAGAAATAATAATGTAACCACTTCCAAAGTTTCAATGAAAAGGAAACAAATTGCTTATTTGGCTGAGTCTTTAAATATTTGGCATGAACGGTTAGGACATGTGAATATAAGTCTGTTTAAATATTAATTAATTTAAACCTAATCCCGAAATGCAAAATAAAAAAAGAAAAATGTGAAATTTGTGTACAAGCAAAACTTACAAAAATACCGTCACCTCATGCTGAACGAACAACTGAACCTCTTGGTTTAATACACACAAATTTATACGACTTAAAGTTTGTACAAACAAGAGGCGATAAAAAATATTTTGTAACATTCATAGATGATTGTACAAGATACTGCTATGTATACTTATTACGTAGCAAAGACGAATTCTTGGAGAAACTCAAAGAATACAAGACCGAAGTTGAAAAACAACTTGAAAAAACTATTAAAATAGTTAGAAGTGATAGAGGATGTGAATATGATGGACCTTTTAATGCATTTTGTACTGAAAAAGGCATTATCCATCAAACCACTGCTCCCTATTCACCAGAATCTAATGGAGTTGCGGAACAAAAAAACGTACTCTAAAAGAAATTATGAACGCAATGTTATAGGAAACTGGGTTAGCCCAGAATCTGGGGGGGGGGGAGCTTTGCTCACCAAAAACTATATCCTGAACAAAATACCGCACAAAGTTACTGGCAAACGCCATATGAACTTTGGAAAAATAATGTATCTTCGTACAAATACCTCAAAGTGTGGGGGTGCCTAGCAAAAGTCGCAGTACCACCTCCTAAAAATATCGCAATCGGACCTAAAACTGTCGATTGTATTTTCATCGGATATGCACACAATAGTAATGCTTATCGGTTTCTGGTCATAAATCAGACGTACCATATATCCATATAAATACAATCATGAAATCAAGAAATGCATCTTTCTTTGTACACGTTTTTCCTTGTAAGGATAAACAAGGTTCAAAGCGAACTCGTGAAGAAAGAGACGCAATTACCTCTGTCAATGAGGCAATCACTTCTGGGACATCATGTAATGATATAGAAGAAGTCGAAGATGAACCTCGACGTAGCGAAAGAGCTAGTAAGGTAAAATCTTTTGGTGAGATTTCTTAATGGTTTTTCTCCTCAAGAATGAACCAAGAACATTCACTGAAGTCATGTCTACACAAGATGCACCTTATTGGAAGGAAGCCGTCAATAGTAAAATTGAATCCATTATGCAACATCATACATATGAGATAACCGATTTACCACCAGGTTTTAAACCTCTAGGGTGTAGATAGATTTTCTAAAAAAAATTGAAAACCGATGGCACAATTGATAAGTACAAGGCTAGACTTGTGATGTAAGATATCCGACAAAAAGAAGGTCAGGATTTCTTTGACACCTACTCTCTGGTAACGAGAATAACTTCAATAAGAATGCTGATAGGAATCGCAGCATTAAGAGACCTCGAAATCCATCAAATGGATGTAAAAATTGTTTTTCTAAACGGTGATTTAGAAGAAGAGATTTATATGAAATAATCTGAAGGGATTGTAGTCTCCGGACTAGAACACAAGGTCTGTCGACTTGTGAAATCTTTATATGGACTTAAACAAGCACCAAAAAATTGGCATAAAAATTTGACAGTGTAATGATGTCAAATGGATTCACAATCAATGAATGTGACAAATGCATATACATCAAAATTACTCCTAGCGCGTATATTTTTTTCTGTCTATATGTAGATGACACGTTCATTATTGGGAGTAACAAATATATTATCCAACAAACTAAGAACATACTTAGTGGCAATGTTTTGATACCCGATCCGGCCGAGGAACCGGAATAGTGTCCAGGTTAGCGGGTCTCCGGGTCGACCTGGGTCGACCGTGGATCAACCGTGAGTTAAAATTAATATTATTATTTGTATATATATGTTTAAAAATATATAAAAAATTCTCATGGTCAAGATACGTAACTCATTTGATAAAACAAAATTGTATTCCAAAATAAAAACCCTTCATATCCACTAGAGAAGCAAACAAGGTTGGACAAAAACATGCAACCTGAGACAATATTCCTCAATGTCAATGTGATTCTAGTAAGACAAAAACAAAAGCTACATAACAGTTTGAGAACACAAACTAATAGTCAGAGAAGACGATTAAATCTATGAACAACTAAAAACAGAGATCAAATCCACAACAAATAAGAATCTGAAACTAACAAAAAGAAGAAGAGAAATCAGAATCATAGAATAGAGTCAAGAGACGAACCTATTGTCCAGAGGAGGTGAAGCATTCACCGTTAAAAAAAAAAAATTGAAAATAATCAAAAGATTCTTAAAACAAACTGATAAAATCCTATTATAAAGCTCAAGTCTAATGAATTGGTTTCTTAACGACACAGTAATACATAATAGGGCCTTAACTTTTGGCCCAAATGTTTTTATTTTGTGATATTTTTCTAAAACCGTGGCTCGGCCGGTTTAACCGGTTCACCGGATAACGGGTTAATAGCGAAATTTTCCGAGTTTTCTCGTGTTTATATTTACCATACTTAAGCACTAAACCCGAATCGAAGTGGTGACCGGATCCTGGGTTAACCGGCCTGACCGGACGGTATGGTCCGGGCATCAAAACATTGCTTAGTGGACAGTTTGACATGAAAGACATGAGTCCCGCAGATGTCATCTAGGGATAAAAATCATAAGGACTTCTGACGGAATAACTCTGTCTCAAGATCATTATGCAGAAAAACTCCTAGAGAGGTTCAAGAACCACTCTAATGGGACTGCAAAAACTCTGTGGTGAAGCGGTGTCACAAGTGGAGTATGTTCGGGTTATCGGTAGTCTGATGTACTTAACCAATTGTACTAGACCCGATCTGGTGCATGCAGTAAATATATTGAGCCGCTACACAAGTAATCCAAGCAAAAACATTGGAAAGCCATAACAAGAATTTTAAATTACTTGCGATACACGAAAAATTATGGCTTGCACTATGGTAAAGAACAGGTAGTTTTCGAAGGATACAGTCATTCAAACTGGATATCCGACTCCAAAAACTCTAAATCCACAAGTGGATATGTCTTTACTCTAGGCGGTGCAGCAGTGTCCTGAAAATCTTCCAAACAAACTTTGTTGGCTAGATCAACCATGGAATCTGAATTCATAGCATTAGACAAAGCTGCAGAAGAAGCAGAATGGCTTCAAAACTTCTAGGAAGATATCCCCATGTGAAAGAAACCAGTCTCGGCACTACATGTACATTGTGATAGTCAATAGGCTATATTGCACGGACACTGAATACTCTCTACAATGGTAAATCTCGTCATATCAGACGACGACATAAAACCATTAGACATTTGATCTCAACTGGTGTAATTACAGTAGACTATATCAAATCGGCAGATAACCTAGCTGATCCGTTGACTAAAGGCTTGCCACGAGATCAAGTGGTTAAATCATTGAAAAGAATGGGTTTAAAGCCTATTAGTTAAGAGAATTTTGATGAAAACCCCACCTACGTAAGTGGAGATCCCAAGATGTAGGTTCAAAGGGACAACTAAATCAAACTCACTATGCTTAAAAGCACTGGAACCTACGCAGTTCTTAAGATGATATACAGTGCTTCCTGTATAAGAAGGATAAGCGTTGTTTTTAATGATATACACCATAGCTTTGATATGTTCGTGGAGTATTACAAAATACTTCATAAAACAAAGACTAATGACATATCACCTAGTGAGTGTGAAATAAGGCCATTTCTAGGAGAATGAACGAAAGGCTATATTCTCTAAATTCACTCATGATACCAGGCATGTTCAAGGCCACAATGAACACAATAGAGAACTAAGTTCTACGAGAAAATGAACATGAGTTATTGCTGTTGTCTAGGTTTACACAAAAATCCGGATGGTTCAAGACATCATGTTCACCATCAATCTGGCCAATTAAACCCGACATATATTAATAATGAATGGTTCAAAGCTGAAAAATGCTACAATCTCAGACACAGTGATTTTTCATTTATACTCTTGACCGTCTGTCTGTCTAGTCTAGTCAGTCTTGTCAGTCTAGTCAATAAAGTCCTTCGAGTCTGTCAAATCTTCATTTGTTTAGAGTCATTGCTATTCATGTGGGGGATTGTTGGAACAATTTAATCAAAAAATCAATTAAGCTTCATGTGCTAAAAATTGATAAGATAAATTGTTAAAAAAAATGTGAATGAGAAATGGGTTAATGATAAAACTAATTTGGGCTATAAGTGAATTTCACTTAAAAGACTAAGTTAGTAAAATACATTTGTCCCACATTGCTTACATGAAATAAATTCATGTAATATAAAAGAGAGTGAACACACTTCTAAGTTCAAAAGTGTGCACCTAGAAAGAGAGATGGCTAAGCCACACGCACACGCCGCCGCCGCTCGCTTGGCTCGGCACAACTCGTGGGCTCGAGGGCTTGTGGGCTTTAAATTTGGCACTTGGGCTCTAAGATGATCAGATTTTTTTGGGTCAAAGTCAACACAAACTCAACACGTTTTGAACTCAAAAATGAAATCAAAATATTTCTCTCTTCCGTATCAAAACGGATCCGAGCCTTGCTCCCCACACCCTGATATCGCGCCTTTTGATTACTGCCCATGATTTGCGCACTCCATTTATTATGGTGAAGCTGGTCAGCTCTCTCCCTTGGCTATATATACAGCCTCATACTCTTCTCATTCTTCACTCAATCATTCTGAAATAAACAGAAAGAAAAACACAGCAATCTCTCTCTTTTTCTAAGTAAGTCTCGATAGTATATCGTAGATTATTAGTTCGCAGATTCTATAGTCGATTGTCGCGACTATAGTCTAACACAGTTGTATCCTGGGATTCAGAATCTCACAAATCAGCCACACTGCGGGAGATTTTTTGAATTAAGGATAGAGATCATATCTCGAATCTGTGTCTGTTTTCAAAATCGTTTATATATATATCGTTTAATCTCTATCTTAATTCGCATTTTTTTAATATGGCTTTTGCAGTTATTGCATAAAATTCTTTAAAACCATAGTTAAAAACAGTAAAAACCAGAGTATATCACATATCATCCCGGTTTATATTAGAACAAGGTCTAACTAAACATGTGGGTTCAATGACTTCAATCTCGATCTGGAGAGATCATTGGATTCCGGATGATTGGCCTCGGCTAGCTCGTCGAAAGGGACATATTTATCCCATGAACCTTATGGTAAATCACATAATTGACCTAAGAATAAAGGAATTAAATCTTAATATGTTACATGATTCTTTTTGATCTGGCAGACATCCCAATTATTTGGGAACTTTCGATTAGCAGGCTTTATACAGTGGATAAAATTGGTTGGGTATTTACAAAATCAAGTAATTACACGGTCAAATCTGGATATTGGGTAACACATAATAGGGGCTCTGTGCCAAAATAACCAATATTCCATGGTCTGAATGTTACCTATTTGCTATCACAAGTATGGAAGATACATGGACCTTCTAAGCTATAATATTTTCTATGGCAAGTGGCATCGGGATGCTTAGCGGTAAATTCAAGGTTGAAATCTCGAGAAATTGATTGTGGACACGCAATCCCCGAGGTGCCGAATAGAATTAAAAACTATTAATTATGCTTTATTTCAGTGTCACCCAACACTACAAACATGAGTTTTATCGAATATACCTTCAAGTGTGTTTCAGTCTCATCAGTTTGAAAATTTTAAATTATCTATTTTGGAGAATGCATGATTCAACAACTCAAGTTATGAAACTAAATTCATTAATGTGGATTATATGGTTCCTATGAAAAATGTCGAATGACAAGATATACAATCTATTAATCACACCCTTCATATATTTTAAAACATGCGATGAGTGAGACCCTAGCATGGGGAGAGGCATAAGATAAGTCTGAGCATAAAGTTTTTGTTCCCTATATATGTAATGCCAACGGTAAATGGCAAAATATGTCAGATTGATGGTTCATAGAAAGGTGATAGTCTTTTTCGGGGTTGGGTTGGTATTATACTAACATTGATCGAAAACTTTTACTACTAAGAGTTAAAGGACAACGATGAAACATTTTTCCTCTACACGCATAGCTCGAAGCTCTGCTTTGGGCGATGGAGTGCATGTTAATGCATCAGGAGATGGCCTTCTCGTTTCAGACAGACTAGAACTAGTGAAAATGACGATATATCCAATGGATTGGCTGGGTTCCCGACCTAGCTAACGGAGTTCCTAAGACTGAAGTCCCATTTTAGTTATGTATCTTTTTTTTTATTTTCTCCGTGTTTTGAATGTAAAAACCGACTGTTTGACACATAGTACTAGATCCCGCTCTTATAATTTCAGTTTTGTAAATAATGTTCCTCCGGTTTGTTTAATCAAGTCATTTAATTAAGGACATATAGTAATGTATTTTAACAATATATATAAGATAATATTGTGTATAGTAAAGTTATTATAATAACCCTATTTTCAATTACCTTACCCAATCCGAAATATACATCCTCATATCCGCAAATTTTTTTGTTCGGATTAGAAAAGAATTAGTTTATGTAATAACCAGAAAAAAATTATAATTGACAATCTAACAAAAGTCCTAGCGGCTATAATTTTGCCACGCAAAGGATTTTGGTTAAATTGTCAATTATAATTTTTTCATGCCAAATTCCCTTTAGAAAATCAAGTTAGATTAGATATGCAGAAAAACTGAGAAGTGTCTGTGGTTTTGCTTCTGATCGATTTTTTCTCACCGAGGAAGAAAAAGCAATGGCTTTTGTCCTAACTTCTACTTGTCCTCCGTCCTCACTCGTGGTCGTCTCTCAGCTTCAACAGGTCTGTCTTCGTTCTTCTTCTGACGCTGAATGATTTGATTGTCTTGCAATTTTTTTAAGAATGCTCTTTTGTTTTGTATCAATCAGTTCTCCGCCGGAATCAAAAGCAGTGAAATTTCGTTTCGTCCTCGATTTTCTCCGACCCGTAGAACCCTAATTTCGAAATCATCTTGTTTCAATCTCC
Organism: Pseudoturritis turrita; assembly: GCA_900406555.1. Lineage (NCBI taxonomy): Eukaryota > Viridiplantae > Streptophyta > Magnoliopsida > Brassicales > Brassicaceae > Pseudoturritis > Pseudoturritis turrita. The sequence continues at coordinate 365,382 of OVBL01000398.1, forward strand.
CTCAAGAACCCATTCTCTCTGAGGCTCTCAAGGTATCTCTTATTCCAATTAGCTTCCTAAAACTCATGACAAAATTGATTTATCTTCAAAAGGGTTCAGTAATCTCTACATGAAAATGAGTTCTTCCAAATTACAACTAATCAATTGGAGCAATAACTTTTGGTAACTAGGGTTTAACAATCAATGCGTTATTGCTTGTTTTAACACACACAGAAGAAGAAAAAGCTAATTTCTTGATGTGTTTGCCTTGATTGTGTGTTCTTGATCAGTCTTGGGAAGCTTTCTTGTTTTTCCTCTGTTCGAAATTTTGATGTGCCCTTCCTTTGCACAATAGTTTGATGCATATAATCCTCTTGCAATGATGTTGTTTATGCTCTCTCTTTAGGAGCCAGTTGCGTTTTTGGGTGGGATGTTTGCTGGACTTTTAAGACTCGATCTCAACGAAGAACCGCTCAAGGAATGGGTGACGCGAACAGTTGAAGCCTCGGGTATTACACAAGAGGAAGTTGATGCAGATGGGATGGTCTCGAATGGAGAAGAAGCTCCGCAACAGATAGAGATTGAATGAGGTCTGCGACTCATTTCTTACCGCGACTGTGAATTGGTTCTGCAGTGACTGTCTTTTACCATCTGCAATGACAAAGATAGCTTTGCCTTTGTGTATGTAACCTTGTGTTCGATATGTAAAAGAGAAACAGAAATCCGAAGAAAGATGTTCACTCGGAAATCACCAACGCTTCATCTTGATATCTTGCGTTAATATGCGCTACTCGACTCTTTACCATCACAAAGGTATGCCATGTCGTTGGTAGGAGGACATAATCTCTTAGTATCTTCCTCGTTGTGAGTCGCAATGGCACATTAGATTAGGTCGGTCTTCTTCACATCCAGAGATCAGTTTATAGGAAGATGAAATTCAGATTTTATCTCCTTCAAGAACTTGATTTGTTTGTTCATTTGAATCAAACCAAGCTAACATAGGTGAAGAAAGTTTTATTGTCAGAAAGATGAGATGTAATTTTGACAAATTTTTAGAACCGAAATAGCATGACTTGAGATATTTCTTCAAACATTAAAGATCTTTAAATAACATGACTTTGAGATATTTCTTGGTTTCTATCATATTTCAATTTTTTTGTCCCTAACGATGAAATGATTATTAACCACAGATTATTTTCATCCAATTCAACCGAGCCACGTCACTTCTTACTCAGAACGAAACGACCGCGTTTTCAGCACCTGTGATGAATCTGCTCACTAGCCATGCGACAATCGCACACCGTTACGAATTGACCTCTGTGGTTTCAAATCGTCACTATGGCTTCGCGTTTCTTATCGACGACACTAATTACATCGCCGGCAAATCTCTTCAAATCGCCGCCGTGTTTATCGGCGTTTCCGGCGAGACTTGGGGTGAGAAAGGGGAAGGTCAATTTCAAGGCTGTAGGCGATGGTTCGCAAGGATCCGTCGATGGAACCATTTACCAAGGTGTTTACGGTCCCTGGACCGTAGAACCATCCGATGTCAAAGAGGTGCTTCTCTTCTCTCCCCCTCCAATACTTCAAATTTCTCACGATTTCTCCTCAACTTACACTAATTTCGTTGCTTGGGTCATTGTGATGTGCTTAGTTCGACATGCAAGTTGACTCCTTTATGGGTTTATAGCCCAATTTGTTCTTATTTGTTCAGATGGAAGTTTCTGATGGTTACCTTTCTCTTCAGGTTGTTCTGTATAGGTCAGGACTTGTAACTGCTGCTGCATCGTTTGTAGCAGCTTCTTCTGCTGCTTTTTTACCAGGAAACTCTTGGTTAAGTGAAATCATCAAGCAAAACCATGATTTGTTCTACTTTGCTGGTGCTAGTGGTTTGGGTCTATCGCTGTTTTTGATTCATATATATGTGACGGAGATTAAGAGGACTCTTCAGGCTTTGTGGGCACTTGGTGTTGTTGGTTCGTTAGCGGCTTACGCAGCACTTGCTAGACCAGCTAGTGATAACTTGGTTCATTATGTCGTTGATCATCCTACCGCTGTTTGGTTTGTTGGTCCTCTTTTCGCTGCGCTTACGGGACTCGTTTTCAAAGAAGGTTAAAAAATCTTGGTTCTGTCATTTGTGGATGATGTGCTTTACTGATGTATTAGGCTTCATGTTTGTAAACCATACTGATACACTTGATATGGATGTTTTCCTCCAGGGCTCTGTTACGGAAAGCTAGAAGCTGGACTTCTTACATTCATCATACCTTCAGTTCTTCTCGGACATTTGGTAAAGTAGCTTGTTTGATTAAGATGTCCTGTTTTAGCTACCTTGGTTACGCGACTTCCTGATATCGAATAAGAACTTTTCATAAGGCCAAATTAGCTACTAATCTGCTGCATCATTTCTCTAAAGAGAACTCGAATGATCTTGACGAAAGCTTCACATTTCCAAGAATTGGGATGTTGGTATTTGATTGGCATGACTTCAATTCGAAAAAATGAATTTGCAGAGTGGTCTGATGAATGATGAGGGAAAACTGGTGTTGCTAGGAACATGGATGGCGCTCTTTGTAGTATTTGCCGGAAGAAAATTCACTCAGCCTATAAAGGTACACTGTTCCTTGTTGAAGATATAGCATATACGAGCTTTCATAGAGGTCTTGTTATTTATGCAAGTATCCAAATGCCATAATACTAATTAATCTTCAATTTGGTTTGGTTGTTGAAGGATGACATCGGGGATAAATCTGTTTTCATGTTTATGTCTCTCTCGGAAGATGAGAAGAAGGCTGTAGTTGAAAAACTCGAGCAAGAAAAGTCTATGTAAGACTAGGAATGATAACAAAATGTTTTTTTAATCATCTTCAAGAACAGGTAAATATATTGTATCCTTAGATTATTATATACCACTGAGGAGAGATGCTACTATAAACGTTTTGTAGATTGTGATTAGTAGCCTTTATCGCGCATTGATAAATGACACTACAAATGCTATCAAAATCTTAATGTGCACGAAACCATGATGTACCATTCCCCGATTGATAGTCGGGTTGAATCCCCCCCCCCCCCCCTCCCACTCATCCCTTGGCTTTTGTAATGGGCCAACTCCGCTCAGCCGGACCCTGATTTGGCCCTGATTGTTTTGTTGTTGTGATTTTGCCCCTCGGTGTTTTGCGATGGGCCAACCTGGCCCGGCTCATTTTGACCCGGCACTCATTAGTTTGGTCCTGAGTTAGCCTTTATTTTGAGGATTTATTACGGTCCTGATTTGGGTCTCTGGGACACTGATCGGCCCGCATCTTACTGGAAAATGCAAATAAAAAAGGCGGGCTTCGATATAAACAAGGTCCAACCTGATCTTACAATATAAAATACGGTCCAGCGCGTGCTGCCGTCCAAACGCTGATCTCACAGCTAGGGATGTTGCGAGTTGCATTAGACATGAGTGTTACTGCGGTATTGGGATGGCTACATTTAAAGGGTAGTGATCCAGGCACTCTGCCGATGAACACAACTGGCGGATGAAGTCATTTCCAAGTAGAACCTACTGATTTTCGTACCTTGGGGACAATGTTTTTTGGAGGAAGAGGACCATGGTTGAGACTAATCTCAAATTAAGACGCAAGAGTCTGCAATAAAACGAATATAGGTGAGTCTATTTCCTTGGTAGACCAGGTAAATAAATATCATGCCTTCGACGTGTGGGAAAATCAGTCAATTTTGCATGTTTTCGTCAATATGATGGCCTACGATGATGATGGCGATTTTTGCGGGGTTTCCGGATTAGAGAAGGAAAGAAAGAGTTGGTAAGTTTGCAAACAAAGAGCGTGAAATTAGGAGCAAGGTTTTTGTCGTTGAAACTGAATCGGGACAAGCAATTGAAAGATAGGACACACGAGTGGGGTGTTAAATGCGGTGTACAGAGTAAGACTAATATGGTCACTCTCTCTCTCTTGTTCAGTCTTGTTGCTTTCTGTCGCAATCTTGTAAGCGTTTTTGCATTTATTCAGAATAATGACTACATATTATCCAAAATACGCCATGTCCAAGTTGGACCAAAGAGTATTACATGGCTAAATTTGACCAAAACGTGACACTATTATACAGCTATGTTCAACAAAAATACGACTACGAACAATCAATAATTGCCAAAGGGTTTTGGATTTTCTATAACAAATACGGAATGGTGACTGTTACATATTGAATATTGGATAATTATGTTTTTTTAATAAATCACGAGAGTTCCGGACATTTAGTCCATAATCTCTCCGGTATCCGGATTCAAATTTTAGTTATTCCGTCCCAACGGATGATTGAACCTGGAGCACAAAGAACAACCTCTTTGTGTTACCACTGGCCACCACTCCATTGATTAATATTGGATAATCTTTCACATAATCTTACCAAATCTAGCTTGTTTCTTTAGAATCGGAAATAGAGACAATAATTTTTTTTTTTAATATTAGTTTCGTCCTACACGTAAATCGAATTAAAGGTTCAAGGACCCATGCATAATTTCTGGAGGGTTTGAGTATTCGCTACTACTCCAAGATCCAAGACTCGAGAACTCGTCATTAGTCCAAGATCCATTTGGTAGAGACAAGAAAAGTTGGATAGGGGAGAGAGAGAGATTGGTGAAGTGAATCCGACCAAAACTGAGGGGAAAGAGCGAGTGTTAAAGGGGAGAGAGCCCCCACCACAAATATGAGGACGAACCCCAAATTGCGTGCGGTTGAGAAGGAGGAGTCGTGTCTAATGCTACATCTCTATTCTAATTCGTGCGTCTTCTTTTGTGGGGTCTCTCTCTTCTCTCTCTTTTGTCTCTTCTTTGAGTCTCTTCCCTAAGTCCTAACCTTTTAATTCCTTTTTCTCTTTGTTCCCTCTTTGCACTCGTGGCCTTCTTTTACACCTCTCCCTTTACATTGGCTCACACACGCTCACATTTTCTTTTCCATTTTTACGTTTTAAACGTTACATCGACATTTTTACTTTTTAAACGTTACTTGATCAGAGATCGAATCCTACTCACGAACTCCACGACCCACGTTAGCCACTATACATACACCCACGTTAGCCGCTATACACTTTTTAGGGCAAAACAAAAGTCTTTTTTTACTCCGTTTGGGATTTGATGTAGAACTACCAAGTGATTGGTGGATTAATAAGGGTTGTTAGTTTAGACTTCGTTGTTGTTAAGTAGAAATGCTAGGTTAAATACTTGAATACAAGTCAACTACAATGTACAAAGATAATTTAACTTCATAAAAGAAAGATAAATTTTAAAAGGGCAATTCTCAAAAATACCATAAAAATAAGTTTTTGTTTCAAATATATTATCACTTAGTTTTTTTTTTCAAAAATACCACTAAAAATTTTCTTTTTTCAAAAATACCACAAAATTAAAACTAAATATTAAACTTTCAAAATTAAACCATAAACCCTAAAAACTAAACCCTAACTCCTAACCCCTAAAAACTAAACCCTAAACCCAAAATATTAAACCTAAACCCAAAAATTTAAATTATAAATCCTTAAAACTTGTTTTTAGTATTTGTAGTATTTTTGGAAAAATAAAACTTTAGTGGTATTTTTGGGAAAAAACTAAGTGATGGTATGTTTATAACAAAAACATATTTTAGTAGTATTTTAAAGAATTTCTCTTTTAAAAACCTTTTTCTCTAGCTCTTTTTCTTCTCTTTACATCTTTGATTTTGATAGTAAAAGAAGCTGATGAAGGTTATTTCATATACTTTTCAATTTAATGATGCTTGTTTGTCCTAGAGTTTGTTTAGTTTATTTAAATTTGTTTTTTTCATTTCTTATAGTTGTAAAACGAAAAGGAAAAAGAAACAAAACTTGTAAAAAAATTAAATTCGATTATAATAAAATATGTAGCAGCAGTAAGTGGATGTATTTCTCACATTAAAAATAAACTGGTAAATCATGTATACTTATTTATGTTTTGTTTTTGTTGTTTTTCTCATAGTCGAATTTATAATCTGAATCATAATATTAGAATCTTAAATGGTGACAGATAATTTGAAGAAATTTTTGAAAACAAAATTAAGCCAACACCAATTGTGATATTGGAGGTCTTTGGTCGAATTCAATTGTCTAATAAACATTATTAGTTTGGCATAATGTTTGGCTAGGATTTTTTTTTTTTTTTGGGTAGGATTGACAAGTCGAGTATTAGTTTGCCAGTTTCGTCTTTTCATAATAGATGAATTTGTGGTTAGGATTGCAAGTTGAGTAACAATGAGTTTGGTTGGTAGCTAACAAACAAACTAGTTTTCTTATAGGGTAAAATCAAAACTATTGTGGATAGATTCTAATCTAGGTATAAAGTTAACAGGATGCATTATTTAGAATGTGGCATTAAGTGACACAATACGTGTAGTTATCTCCACACTTGCATGAAACGATCAGTTTATTAATTTATTTTTAAGAAACAAACAAACACAATTTGAGATGGGGTTGCATTGGTTTGTGTTGGTAGCGAGACGAAAACGACAGCGTTTTTTATGGAGGGCGATACGGAAAGTAACATGACAGGACAGTTGAGAGAGGAAACTGATCGTCTTCTCTTAAGTGAACAGTAAAGTGTGTTCCCTTTTTTTTCATTTGCTTTAATATATTTTTGGGTCATAAGATCTGTCTCTTTTGCCCATTTACTCGAATAGCAAACACATCCCATCAAATCCAAACTCTTGTCGGTAACTCACATCCTACATTAACCATGCTTTTTAACTGGATTTCTTACGTTAAATATTTGATGACCGTATCAAATTATCAATTAAAGGCAAGTTATGTGGTAAAATAAAAGTGTTGAAAATTTTCCATAAAGTCAAGTTTTTGAATTATTATATAATTTTATAGGGGGTGTTTAGACCGGATTGCAATTTAATTTCGACTAGAATTATGCAGAATTTCAATTTTTTTTTTGTTTTTTTAACTAAAATTGAGGTAGCATAGATTGGTTTCTATAATTTTGATTCCGGTTCTATTCAAATTTTAATTAAATATATGTTTATTTTAAAAAAAAATTAAGTTTTGGTTTGGTTTTTTTTTCAGCTCAGTTCAATTCAAATTTGGAATCAATTTCAATCTTTTACATATTAAAGATATTACCATGCATTCTACATATTTTGAAATTCAATTCGATTTTTAGATAATAATTTTGTTGTGTTGAGTTTATTCTAATTGAAGAGTTCTAATGCAATTTACTAAAACTCCGGTGTTTAAAAAAAAAAAAAATGTTCGGTATTTTTTTAGTTTTAGCGGTGAAATTTCAAATCTTATATTTTTTCTACCAAACTTAAAAATTAAAATTAACAAAAATTAATATTCTACGGCTATAAATACATTACACAACCTCAATCAATCAGACAGAGATGCAGCAGATTAACTACATTAGTAGTCCTACCAAATAGTCACGTAGTTTGAGTATTTAAATATTTTAATAAAATTTAATAATCTGAGAAATAGATTAATGATGTGAATAGTTCCAATAAAGAATTTATGTTTCCTATTATATGCAATAATGACTTGAGACCATACATCTTTTATTGTTGTTAGAATATTCTTAAATTTCCTCTTCTGCAAATTACATTACAATACTATGGAGGCATATGGTTTACTATTAATGTTTAACCTACTTTTTTCTTAAATCATATCCAAGACTTGTTAAATGTTAACACTTAGAAAAAAAATGTGCTCTAAAGATCTTCACAGTTTCCACAATAAAAAACAGTTATTTGTTTCATAATTCAGCTTATATTGAATCAATCGTTTGATAACAAAACATTTACATAACTTATGATGTTGACGAGAGATTGTTGAGATTATTATGAAAAAAAAATGTGATGTAAGAAAGAAATGTGGATCTCAATGATGTTGCTGTGTGTTGGCTGGCATATTAAACCATCACCATCTTCATGTGCATTCATACGTCACTATTCACCTCTCTATCCAATTATTTCAATCTCTTTTAAGTTCTAATTAAATTTTCTCTCTCATTTTAATTTCATCTTTATACTCCATCTGTTTCATATTATTTAAATACAGATTAAAAAATTATTTAAATATCTATTTTTTCAAAATAAAACATGTTTTATCATCAACTCTAAAACAATTCAACCAATAAAAAAAAATAATTTGCAGAATTCAAACAGTCAAAACAACAAAAACACAATTAATTTTGCATAGAAACTTGATAACATCACTTAAAATGAAATAAAAAAAAATTTCTAGAACATCAAGTAAAATAAAACAGTGGGAATATATAATAAAATATAAATCATTGTAAAAGAGAATTACAAAGTTTATCTTTTAAAAATACTATGTCATTTTACAATTTTCAATATTTTATTATATGTTTAATTGTGTATTAATTTAAAGTAAATTACCATTTCCTATGACTAAAACTATCTAACTTCTTTGACATTAAAAACTAGCAAATTTGTTACCATAATCTAACTAGCAAATTTGACAATAAAAACTAGCAAATTTCCTATGACTAAAACTATCTAATTTCGTTCCATAATTTTGCCGGTATCTGGAGTCAAACTTTACATATTCCGATTTAAAAAATAATTTTTCGTAAAATTAAATCCGAGACAAAAAAAAACTAACCTTCTTGTATTACTAGTAGGTTACCACCCCATTGATGATTTCTTCAATATATTTTACCCTTTATACTTCTAATTTAAAATAAACTCTCTTTGTTTTACGGTTAAACATTTTAATAGTACCAACTACACCAATCACATTTGTCTTTTGTTTAGTTTTACAATCACATTTGTCTTCTTATCATTATGTTGTAGTTGTAAAATATATGGAATATTGATGAAGAAACAAAAAAGAAGATGAGACTTCATGGAAGTGTTTGGTACGAATTTAATACTATAAATTATTTTCTTATTATAAATCACTATTGGAGAGAAAAATATCAAAGAAAAACTCCACCAAAAGAAAAAGAGATGGAGATAGAAAATAATAAAGAAAGAGACACAAAACAAAAGTATACATTCACAAAATGAGAGGACTTTTGTTGAAAGTTTGTTACAAAAGAGACAAAGGAGCAAAAGCAACTTAATAATTAAAAAGAAAAAAAAAACACCAATTAGCAACTTAACAAATGAGGATCTTACTTAAAATCAAGTCTTTAATTACTCATATATTAAAAAAAATAAGTAAAGTAAAAAAAAGAAGAAACTAAGAATCTAAACCAAGTGGTTCCCATTGAGGAACTCTTTTGCTGAAGAACCTTCCAATAACTCTGGAATCAAGAATCTCAAGAGCTCCTCCAGATTTAACACATCTTGGAGTCTTATACTGATTCACTGAAGATCCTTGTGAGACACAAAAATCCATTAACGAATCAAATGTTCCCAAACTCACAACTCTTATCTCCAATGGCCCAATCGACTTATCTCTGTTCCTGCATCTCCTGTACACGTAATCCAAACAATCCTCAACCTCAGAGCAACACATCTCCATTGTCTTGTCGTCTAGCTTTGGTGGGTCGTTGCTGTGACGTGGCTTTAGCTCCCAGAAGAGCACGTAATGCCCCGGGATCGATGACGTGTCCGCATAGCTCGTGTACTCCATAAGCAAGAGGCTTGAAGGTTGTTGGAGATGGTTGAGTTTCGCTTGTGTCACCGCGTTTAGTAGATCTTCCTCGCTGGTTTTGTCGGTATCGATGCTTAGTACGACGTTTCTTCGCTGCACGAAACGGAATTGAGGCGCCTTGTTGTGGAATCCGGTCACCTTTAAAATATCTCCCACTCTGTATCTGTTTAAACCTGTCAAGAAAAAATAACCCGATAGGTTACTTGTGTTACAAGTTACAATTTTTATAGGAATCTCACATCGGAAGTGAGACAGTCCTGTAAATTATGTTCGAAAAAGATACTGACCTGTGAATGTAGTGATGACAATTTCGTAGTATCGACCGATTTCGACATTAACAAGATCGACAATGAGATCTTCCTTGAGAGCATCATCAGAGTGATCATCGTGGGATGCGAAGTGAATCTCTTCGTGAGATTTGTCGTCGACGGGCAAGAACTCGAAATAAGCCATGTTCGGAAGAAGAGTATAGGAAACATCGGAAGGGTCACACAACGGATTAAGGTTGATACCAAAGTAACACTCAGAGGAAGCATACATGGTTGAAACCAAGGGTAAGCCACCGCTATAAAACTCTAGTGTCGGAATGTATTGAGCCATCGAACCCGTTACAATCACCTCAACATACTTAGCCTTAGGCCATAGCCTCCTCAAGATTCCTTCCCACGACTTCTCAGCACACTCGGTTTCAATTTCATCAGCCAGTTCTTGATTTGGTCTTTGAAGGACCGACAAGACCGAGTCTCGGCAGGCTGAGTCAGTGATCCAGCTAGTGACAGTACCGGTTCTAATGTCGGCACAAAGCTCTTTGAAATGATCTTCCAAGAACTTGATCGCTCGAAGAAAGGCAGAGGCAAAGACAGCTCCGACTCTTAGGACATGAGATCGCTGAACTAAACCGCATAGAAGCTGACAGTACATGCTCTGTTTGCTGTCTTGACAAAGAATGGTCTGGTCAGGGCTAGTGTAGACATTGTATTTGTTGAATGGTCTATTTCTGAAATGTTGACTTTTGTAGTAACTGGTCAACACAGGACGAGCCATTAAACCTGAAGGAGTCTTGATCTCTGGTTTGATGAATAGAAGATACATCCCTTTTCCTTCATCTAGTCCACTCACATATCTGCAAATTTACACACAAAAAAACAATCGATTAACAAAAAGTCACCTTATCAATAAAACCTTATAAGATAAAGGAAAACACACCAAAAGTTACTCTTCACTGTTTCATTCGTTCGACTAAAGAATATAAAATTTACTTATTGTTTTGCCCTCTCTGATTAGTGGAAAACCGATGTTAAAGCCGAATTAGAGAGCATAATCATGTTACAATAAAAATAGTGTTATTTAAATAGGTAGCCTAATTTTGAGCATAAATTAAGTAAATGACGGTGGTGGTAAAACGATATAAATAAGTGAAAAAGAGATTTCGTCGCGGATTGAAAAAAATATCTTTCTATACTTCAAATTATGTAATTTTATAAAATAGCGTGTTAAATATAGCATACTATCAGATAAAATAATATACTAATGTTTTGAAATTACGCGTGAAAGACTTTGTAATTTGAGAGTCAAATGGTACATCAACCAAAATGTTATTTACTAAAAAAAAAAAAAACAAAGTCATATACTTAATTTATGAGGAATGTAGTGTATCCTCCATAAAAGTATTGTTTCATTGCTTTAAGAAAGGTAAAATGTTTGTGATTAAAATTTTGTTTCATATATTCTGTGTTTTGTTTGTTTTTGTTTCTTGTAAGGAGAATGAAGTATGGAGAGATTAATGAAATAAAGAAAATTAAAAATTCAATAATGTAAATCAACATATAATTAAGTAGTAACTCATTTCTTTTTTTACTTGTTCATGATAGGCACAAGCATGCTGTAGAAAAATGTCTTCCTCTCCAATTCTTCAGCTGTAGAAGGCATCAACTTCGGTTTTCCAGCAGAAGTCCCTGAGCTACATAACCAATATTTTACTCAAAATAAATTACTAAATGTAAATCAAAAACCAAGAGAGAGAGAGAGGTTGTTAAAAAGCATTTATATATATACCTAGTAAGGAGCTCTGTGATGGGTTGAGCAGAGACCATATCAGAGGATTCTCCATCGGCGATTCGTTGTATGAAAGGTTTTATGTCGTCGTAATTCACCACCGGGACTTTGTTCTTGAAGCTTTGTTGATTCTTGTCGGATTCTCCGTCGAGAAATGCTCGGAGATATTGAGTTCCAGAGTTTTGAGAGAGTATTTGGTGAAGAACTTGTTGTTGAATTGTCTCTGCATTTGTGGTTAGATCTTCAAGTAGCTTGAGACCAGCCTCTGTATCATTTGGGTCGTAACTTGGTATCATTGCTTTTTGTCTGAAGACAGACACAAAACCAAAGCTTATATGTTTTTGTTACAATGATGAGTTAGAAGAAAAAGGAGAGACTTTTTATTTTGTTTAGAGAATAGAATCACTTCTTCTTCTCTGTTATTGAAGGTTGGTTTTGTGGTATGTGGAAGAAGGAAGAAGAAATGGTTATATAATAAATTGGGAAATGATGAAATATATTATTAGAAAAATATATTTGTGAGGTCCTACAACACACATGGTCTTGTCTAGTTAGAATGAAGCTATTGTTGGTCAATATTACCTGTGCAGGCTTTTCTTATTAGTTATATGTTATTATTATTATTTTTGTTGGTTTAATATCTTGTTTGTTTATATGTTGTTTAATCCTCCAATCAAGCTCTTTCTTTATGATCCGTTGAATAATATCAATCCAATCATATTCATAAGATTTGCATATGTCTGCCAAAAGATATACTCACTTGGTCTTCACTATACTCATCTAATCATATTATTGGCTCTTAGATTTTATTTAGGAACTTGTTGATCCCTTTATAAACTCACATGCATATATGTATGCAAAATGTTTTAAAATTATATGTATTTAGAGAAGCTTGATATAGGTTCAGTTAACAAATTATTTATACATATTTTCTTTAAGAATTTGTTTGCATACCTTAATTCATTTACATGTTTTTTTAATTACATTGCTGTGAATTGCACAACTCTTTTCAAATTTTCATATACAAAGGGATATGTATATTAGTTAACCTCTTTTATGTGTGATAATTGGACTCCATATAATAATTTAAAATAATCTCTCGAGTTTGACTTATGGCAATCAAGATTAAGAGAGAGAAGGATTGTTAATCTCTTGGATATGATAAAGTCATCATCTTGGTGATGCAGATCCAAATGCATATGATAGGTCGTTACGTTGATATTCATATAATATAAATAGATCAATTGACTAATTAACCACATATAATGAAAGTTACAGCATAAAATAACATGCAATCAACTTAATTTCAATTAAGAAAATATTAAATAACATGGAAAATAGGATTAGGTTAATGTATATGTCTTGTGGTGACGAGGAAACAGATGTGAACAGAGAGAAAGTGTTGGAGAAGATGATCTTTTGATCTCGTGAACAAATTTCATTCAAATACGCTATGTCATACATTTTAGGCATGTTCCGTCAAAATCCGATCCTTTGCTTTAGGCTTTTTTCTATTGCTTTCTTTTTGTTACATCTACATTTAGATATATACCCTCTACCCCTTTTCATTTAATTTCATGCTTTGATGTTGTTATCTACTTACAATGGGTTTTGTGTTTCGTATCGACCATTAACGTTAAATATGATTTTTTGCTGGTGTATTTCAGTTCTTTATAACTTTATAATTTCAAAATTGATGTTGTTGAAACTTTTAAATATATTCTTAGAATCAAGTTATGGTGGTCTACTGGTTGAAGAATTTACTTTAGATATTGGAGAATAAATATCCGAATCTTCCTATTGCGATTTTAATTATGGATGGTCACTGTAGATATTTTTAATGACAAGAAAACCCGACTCTTTTATAGCTCCCGGAGATTAGTTTGATTTTCAGTTAAGAAAACAATTTTGATTATCCAGCATAATTTCATAGCTTTCACAAATCATTTTAGTTTAGGAAACTATACATTTGAAATTTATTTTGGCTATTTAGTCATTCAATTATAAAATAAATATATAATTTTTAGAAAACTAGTTTAATTTATTAGATTTAATGCACTACTAGAATATTGGGTTTTAATAGCATTACAAGATAGCGATTTATATATTTTTGCTATGGTTGACTTATCCTGACTTTTTCATAGCGTTTATTTTTCAGATGAAAAATTGTATTCCCGTTTATTTTATTTTTGCTCTAAAGTTTTTTAACTTGGCATGTAATAGCACATACCACATTTAAAACGTTATCGCATGGTTAAGCGTCAAAATTTTTTATCATTTGCGTAAAAAAATTGTCTGCTCGCCTCCAAGTAAAAATTGAGCTCAACCTAACCACTTAACATTTGTTCTTCCCCCTTTGCTCTCCCTTTCTCTCTTCTTTTCACTCTCCCTCTCACTCTCTCCTCCTAATCTCACTATCTCAATCAGAAAACGCAATTGCCCACCCATCATCCTCGTTCACCTTGTAGCTGAAGAATTCCCATGCAAAATATTCAGATCAAATTTGACATTGAAAGTGAAATTATTGTGTTTGGGTATTCATTATTTTTATTTATTTAAGGTTTTTACATGTTGGCTATTGATCCGTTTCGATTATTTTGCTCTTTTGCAGAAAGATTTTGGTTAATCTTCAATTCAAGATATTTGAAATTGTTAGGTTCTATTTTTAATTTGGGTTTTCGATTTAGGGTTTTGGTTAATTATTTTTCTAAATTTAATTGATTTATTCTTTTCTGATCCTTTATAGTTTGACTTCAGCAAAAGAGTATGAACTCTGTCAGATATCTTATTTGTTTACTGAAATTCGATTTTGGATTAAGATGTCTTTTTATTCTCATGAATTTGCTGGAAATCAAGTAGAAAAGCGTGGATATAAGCTGTAGAACTTTGAAGCTCAATCATTAGATTAATAATATATATATATATATATACCTTAGGCTACAAATGCATCACTTGAAATAATCCACATTTTCATTGGAATTTGGATGATGAAATTATTGTTGAGGGTCTATTGTCTTGAACTGACCAAAAAGAAATGGTCAACAATATTCATCTGCGTCTGAATGATTCAATTGTGAAGGTTGAGCTGGTGGTTAAACATGATGCTTATTTGTGGAGATCAAGTGCTGAATTGTGATTGATGGGTGATGCACTTAATTGGAACATCACATGGCTTATTCATAAGATACAATTTATTAATCTAGGTACACGGGAGAAACCAACAAAAAGATCACATGCGGTAAATTTCTGCACCTTCTGTTTTATATTTTTCAACATTATTTGGGTTAAAGTGTATATATCTTTGCATTGTTGGAGTTGTTAATGTTGCGGCGATGGAGTTATGATGAATGTTTTTAAATTTTGAGTGTTAGACTGTAAGTAACAGCATCGGTAGCAGCAAATGTGCAAAGAAAAAGTGCATCATATTAGATTGCAATAATTCTGGACAAAAAGTTACAGAAGACCGAGTTTTTTCAATTGATCCAACATATGTAGTCCATTTCATCCTCTTAGGTCCCAATGTTAGCAAGATCTGGGTAGAAGTCTCAAAGATTGGAGGTGTAAGACCGTACGTGGAGACCAAATTCAAAAGTTGAATTTATTTCCGATGCAATAAGTACTACAGTGAATTAACCTAATGATAAACTCATATTGCTCTGAAACTGATACATTTTTTCATGTTACATTTGGGGTGTTATGATTGCATTGAACTTCTTATTATGTACTTTTGTATATTTGTGATCTAAGTCTTTTGTAGTAACATTGACGATATATAATTTTCTCTTTTGTCCCTAATGAACGTTATCAATATATTGACTATCTAGCACAATCCATAATGCTATATAAATACAAATTACTGAAAAAAAACTATAAGAATCATTACACACATATCGAATTATAGTAATATTACAAGTAACAATTCTCAAACGCTGTGAATAATAATATTAATAACAAAATTCAAGTGCTATTGTAGTATATACTATTGCAGAAAGGAATGCGTTATAGTAAATAACAACATGATAGCAACATGAAAATTCGTTATCTAAAGTGTTGGACTTATTATCGCGGATGATGATAGAACGCTTATAAAAACGCTATTGGTAGGCTTGTTTTCTTGTAGTGATGATTTAGTCATTTTATCCCACGTGTTCATTTATTTTTCATGATTATGTCATTCCAACATATCCTATATATATTAATTGAGAAGACATAAGTGAAAAAAATTCTATGTGTCGATCAAAGAGGAATTTAAGGGACACATCAATTAAATTAACCAATCAAAACATTCCAATTAATTTTATATGCCATGGTGGAAATCTCTACATATTCTCATTAAATTTTTAACATAAGTCCACAAAAACATGTGTTACAAATTTAAACTCAACTAAATCGTAATATTTTAATATTTTAAAATGTTATATAACATAATGATTTAACGATGAATCGTTTACCGATGTCAATTTAAATTTACTTTAGAAAAGTTGTATTAACGTCCATTTGGATACTATATTTAAAATATGATTGATCATACAATTATTTTCCTTAATATCGTTTAATTGTATCCATATTATTTTAATTAAAGTTGAGATTTTGTTATAAACGTACAACTTTACAAATATAACATTTTTACAATTTTTACAGAAAATACGATATGTTTATCGATAGAAAAAAAAAAATATATATATATATATATATAAAGGTTTTTGACAATATCTATTACTATAAGAATATACAAGAATCATTGCTCTGTTTGCTATCAATCAAACTGTTGGAGCTTATAAAACTATCAACCACAAGTTGTCAATATTGGCGAAATCCAAACAGTTAATACAAAATAATGTTTGAATTTCGAAAAATCATTAGTTTTTGCATTTTTATTATTTTTTTGCTTTTTTATTTTAAAAGATTTGTACATACTAATGCGTTATTTTTTGTTTGTGAACTCAAATAAGTTTGAGATAATCCATAATCTCAAACATATTCGATTTATACCAAAAATGCTTACATCCAAGCCGGGTGTCATGCAAATTAAAATTTGTAAGGTAAAATATATTTCTCAATATGGCAAATATACCACATAATCTTGCTATTTCTAATTTTTCCGATATATTAAAAAAAAATCATTATTTTTTCTTTTCAAATATTATAATCCCGCATTTCACGCGCGGATCAAAATCTAGTTATTAATAATAATAAAAAATATGAAAATTGATTGTTGAGAATCTCGTTTGAGATCTGTGAAAGAATGGGCCAGAACATCTCTCAAAATTTTAGTTTTCTGAGCTATTAGAGTTTGCAAACAACAAAAATCATGTAAAGTTTTTACTATGCAATAGAAGTATCGAACGAATGATTAGGAAAGACTTGAAAAGTTGGAGGGGTTTCAATGATGCAGCCAATAGTAGCAGAGTGTGCAAACTCATCCGTTTGGAAAGACCGGCTCTTTTGAATCTTTTCTAACCTTACCATTTTTCTTTTTTTCTTTTTAAGTACTTCAATTTTTGATATTTTTGGCAAAAAAAAAGGAAAAAAGAAACAAACTCTTGATATTGTTGTTAATTATTTATTCTATTTATTTTTTATAATTTCAAGAGTTTTGACTTAAAGTTACCACATCAATTATTCGAAGGTTATGGTATTTTTTTCTCCCAAATATTTCTAAATTTGCATTTTCCGTTTATGATTGGATCTATCTTCAAGCTTTTCGATTTTTAAAAAAAATGAAGCAAGATCTATAACGTCGCTTTCTAAAATATAACATTTTTTTTTCCAATCGGAATAATAGATTATATGATAATTGGTTAACCAAACCGAAGAAATATAATCTACACATCCACTTTTTTTCTTTATTATGTCTTTTTAAGGAAAAACATCGCAAATGCTAGTTGGATAGGGATGACTATTTTGGCAAAATTTTTGAATGAGGCTATGAATATTGAATAATGATAAAGAAAAAGATGGTGCAACACTTGTTTTGCATTTTTCTCAAAAAAAAAAAAAAAAACACTTGTTCTGCATTTTATCATCATTTACAAGATAGTATGATTTATATGTTATGCAGTTCCGTTTCTTTTTCTGGTCTTGTTTGATGAACCGCATTTAGACCTCATAACAACTCCCAAAATTCAATGGTTCAAGTATAGTTCACATTTTTTTCCTTAAAATTTTCTAAGAGTTTGAAAAAAATCATATGGGTTAATTTTATCATTCCAAAAAAAAAAAAACATTTCGAGCCTTCGGGATATTAAAAAAAGTTAGTCAAAATTTGATAATTGTTTTACCTACATCTTACTTATTGTGCAATGAGATAGAGATACAAACATTCTACATCGGGTTTAGCTCTTTAGTCGATTTTTGTTTCGTATCTTGGTCAATTTATCTCGTTCGTTCTACACTAATCACACTTATCCCGCTTATTTCGTCGATTTATTTGATATGCACCGTCTAATTTATTGTCAGGATCGTTTGAACAATCTTCAATTACCAACTTCCAATTCTTTACTCTGATATACGTCAACGGGATTGTAAACATATTCATCGGAAACTACAGTCATGGTAGAGATAAAGGATCAAACATTGGCTGTAACGTAAGTCACATATACAAACACACAAAAGTATGCTATCAATTCGAAAGTCAACAATAAGCTTGAACCTGACAAGCTAAGGTTAAAATAAGATTTGGGTTTTAAAAAGTTTAGTGGAAAGCTTTTGGTATAGTGGTTAAGACAAAGAAAAAAAAACCTTTTATATTTAAATTTAAAATTTAAATTCCAGATTATGGTTGACCAAAAAATACCAGTTTTAGTATTTTTTAATAAAGAAATTACTTGGTTTTGACATTTTATGCCTGCTGTTAGTGTTTTTGTGGATCTTAGAGTCTTTACAGGAAATTGAAATAATTTCGACCAAAAAAGATACAGAACAAGCATTTTAAAGATATGACAGATCCTGAGCATCGAATATTTTGCATCAGATGGAGAATTTTCTACCGTTGGATCAAATTCAAATTTTACCACAAGATAGATGGGAGTGTTAGCTTCGATTTTCATATTAGATCGTGAAAATCCAACGGTGAGATCTCAAGATATGGTCGATCTACTGGAGAATGGTCGATGAAGGTTCGAGAAGAAGCAAGCCCAGAGCATGAAGCATGATCGATCGATCAGCTCTCTTACGAGCGATCGGTCGAACATCCGCAAATTTGGCTGGAGAACAAGATTTCATGGGTGATCGATCGATCGGCCTACTGGAATCGATCGATCAGCCCACTGCGATTGATCGATCAACCCATTGCAACCGATCGATCGCAGGCCCTAAAAAAAGAAATTCTCTTTTTTCGATCTTATATCCTAATCTTTGAAGGAATAAACCTAAATCCGACCTATACCCTATATAAAGACCACATCAGCCACAAAAATATTAAGTCTTCACCATTCTCTTGAAAATTGATCTTGTTCTTTTCATCACCAAAACTTTCAGTTTCTTTTAATTTTGTTTGATAAGGGAGAAGATCTCACCTCTTGTACCTCTACGGAGAATTTTTCTGAATCCTTTGCTCTTAATGAATATGTTTTCTTCTGATTTTGCTTTGGTTTGTATACTCATGTCTGAGTAATTTTATTGTGTGGTAACAGGGAATTTTCGAAGGAAAATATCATGGTTCGATAAATAGAGTTTAACAATTAGAGTGGCGATCCTGATAAGTCATAGTAATCCTTTATCTAGATCTTATTTTATTGCATGTTCCTTTACTGATCATCTAGGAACTGATTATAGAACAATTTCGGCTTGAACATCACTTGAGTTATTGTTTTGATCATGATGTTTGATGAGTCTAATTCTTTAGCCTGCGAGAGTTGAGTTACTGCGTTAGATGAACAATTGAACTTGATAATAACTGCATGTTTATTTATGTTGTTGACTGCGAGAGTTGATTAATAATATAGATTTGACATAGATGGTTATCGCTGCGAGAGAAAGTTAACTTTAAAATAGTGATTTGAGTTCTAGGATGAAAGAAAGATAATGTCATTTGCCTCTAAGAGTTAATCGTGAATAATTCGAACTGTGTATCCCTGATAAATCCCTGAAAATCCAACACTTTTCTCTTATTGTTTACACCGATTTTATTTAATTGCTTTTAGTGGAAATAATTTACAGCAGCCATCATTTGGACGTAGTACAAAATTTGACAGAAATAATTTCCAGCAAAACCTTCTTTTAACAATTTTCAGGCATCAAAGGCACCTGAACTTTCGGCTAGCTCTTCTAAAGACAACAAGATGGAGACGTTGCTTCATCAAATCAGTGCAAATCAAAACCAATCGACGAAAGATTTCAATGCTAGAGTTGAAGGCATCTACACCGAGCTGAATGGAAAGTTCGAAGCACTATCTCTACATGTGAAGAAAATGGATGTCCAAGTTGCTCAGACTGCAGATGCTGTCAAAAGACAAAATGGAATACTTACATGGAAAGTGGAAGAGAACCCCAAGAACTACTGCAATGCCATAAAACACATCTTGATTCCCCATCCTTGCTTGATACCAGACGACGGATCTCTATCCTAAGATTTTGAAGGAGAAATCCAAATCAACAACCTCGGACCAGGAGGAATAAGCCTAATAAACCCCAAACCCCCCCCCCTCCCCCCCAATAAGGACGCTTCTCAAAGAAATAGATCTTGGACAATTCATCTTCTCATGCGAAATTGCAGGCAACAAATTCTCTAACTCTCTTTGTCATACTGGTTATAACGTTAATGTTATGTCTACAGATGCTGCAGAGCATCTAGGACTCCATAAGTTCATACCAT
Source organism: Pseudoturritis turrita (assembly GCA_900406555.1). NCBI lineage: Eukaryota > Viridiplantae > Streptophyta > Magnoliopsida > Brassicales > Brassicaceae > Pseudoturritis > Pseudoturritis turrita. Next base: position 385,864 of record OVBL01000398.1, read on the forward strand.
CTAACATTACACTAGTGTTTGGAGACTCCTCAATGAAAGCTCCGAAAGGTGTGATTCGAGTTTTGCAACTTCGAACGGAAGAAACATCGTACCAACGGATTTTCACATCTTAGAAATGGATCAAGATATGCCTTTGATACTTGGGAGAAGTTTCTTAGCTACAGTGGGAGTTATCATTGACTTTCTCAAACAAAGGATATCCTTTAGGAAAATTGATAAGAGTATATTTTACCCTGCAGTTCCTGTGAATGGTTTTCATACAAGAACAACTAGCATTGGCCAGGAAAAAGATGACTTTAAATCCTTGAGATAAGAAGATCTTCTTAAGGCTGCAAAATAAAGAGTCGAGGTGATCAAGGATGTTGACAAAACAAAAAAAAAAAATGATCACCAGCCTCAAAATAATGATGCCTCCTGAGTTGAATGATGCGAGCCCAGAAAGAATTCAAAGAATGGTGAAATTTATGAAAAATGTACTTCTTCAAAGTAATGTTCTAAGAAAGAAGAACATGAAGAAGCTGACAATCAAGCATGATGCTCCTGATCAGCGAGAAGCAACACCGAAGAGTCTAAGAAAATACCGCTTTCCTTAGACAATTCGCCTCACACCTAGAAAAATGGCATCCAAGTCGAGCTAAATGACTTTAAATAGCGCTTAGTGAGAGACAGCCCACTTGTGAGTATTTAGTTTTATTTAATTTCTTTGGTTTTTAACAAGTTTAATCTAGTGTTTCAGAAACAAACGATCGAAGCAAAGACTGCAGGCTGTGATCGATCGATCAAACCATCTCGATCGACCGATCACCCATTCGCAAAAATTCAGAGGCTGCAGATCATCAATGATCGATTGATCAGGCCTACCTAATCGATCTATCATCATACATGTAAAAATTCGAATTTTTTTCTGAATCCGAAAAAATAAAAAATAAAACTTTTTGTTTTGTCACCATTGGAATGCAATCTCTAACGGTCATCGATGTATCATCTTTTATCCATTCTTTTCAATATTCTTCAATTTGATTTTGAATTTCTCCGATTTAAATTCACACCGGGACAGTACGATTTAACTCTGGGGGAGGGTTCCTCGTTATCTGACGATATTTGTTGGGGTTAAGTTTCACCCCGCTGATATCAACTGAGAAAATGGCTAAGTGAAATGATGGGCCTAGCTGGATAATCTTTAAACATGAGCCGAGCCCTTAAAAACTACAAGTAAACACTAAGGGGCCTCAGAGCACCGACCCGATGACACACAGAGCTCGGTTCGGAAGAACAATGAGCTGAGGAGCTCGGTTCGTCTAGGCATCGAATCGGGAGTTTGGTTTGGTTCGACTGACAACAAGCTCACAACGACGAGCATGGTAAATGTATGGGCCGAGGTGATGAGTCCAACAAACGAACGAGCCGCAATCATGGGTTGAAGCCCATTCCATCCAACCGACTTGGAAGTATCCAAAGAAAAAAGAAATACGCGAAAGAATAGGAAATCTTCCTTATTGTTTTAGGAATTGGCCTAGCCGACTTAAACTTGTATAAATAGACATGTTCATCTCCTCAAAAGGGGATCCGCAATTTGACCTAGCAAAACACTTGTATTCTCGCTGGAGAGAGCTTTTCAAAACAACTGAATAAAAAAACCATCTTTGGATCTCCGTTCTTGTGGTTATATTCTTAGAGATTCCAGTTCCCTTTAAAAAGTCTTAACTAAATTCAATTGTGCGGATTTCGACTCCCATAATTTGGCACCATCTGTGGGGAGTCTCAGAATATTCTTACTCAGAGAACAACCATACGTAAAAATTCGAAGAAGATGACCGGCGATGGATAACAACGTAAACGATCCGAAAGATACCGGAGCCGACCTCTCAGGAACATGAGAGAATCCACTGCCAGCCATCGCGGCAATACCAACTGAAGTGATTCTGGAGATGAAGAGCCTGCTGGAGACACTGCTTAAGAAGGCGGAGGAGCAAGATAAGCTGAGCAACACGATGACGGACAAATTGGAGACCCTGGCGACGGAGAGACGATCTCAAAACACACGAGCTGGTAGCTCAAGCTCGGGCCTGAATCCGATTGGGAGAGCCACAAGATGTCTCAATCTCCACGCAACGGCCCTCGATTTCTCGACACCTCTCAACGCACCAAAAACCCTAGGAAGATTATCACTGTAACATCAAACTCCTATGGCAATCAGATCAAACGTGGCAAGCATGACCACAGAAGCACAAGGAACAAGTGAAGTGCAGATCGGCGATGGATCGGCCCCAGTAATCATCTCGGACGAAGAGAACCGTGAAAAAGGATAGCGAAATACGGAGAATCCTGAAGAGTCCGAGTTGGCAGCAATAGGGTAAACCCAAGCTGGCGGAAACAGTACCGAGCCCGACCCTGACGGAGGAAGAGATTTGATGGAGGAAGAAGAAAACCTCATGTGGGTTCAACAGATGAAAGCTGATAAGGAATGAAAAGCGTCTCTCCGAGCCCAAAAAGAAGAGATAAACGAAATCCGAGCCTCTCTGGACCGAGCTGCTGCCGAGATGCGAGCCGTTTGATCACAGATGCACAAGGCCACTAGAAAAGCACCAGAAATCGACCGTGTCCTCGAGGAAGCACATAACATTACATTCACCGCTCAAATTACTAAGACAAGGGTTTACGATCCTGGGAAGATCAAAGTACCAACTTACGAAGGAAAGACCGATCCCAAGGAGCATATAATGGCGTTCGTCATAACAATGAGCAGAGCCAACTTCAAAGAAAATGAGAAGGATGCTGGTTACTATCTTCTATTCGTGGAACACTTAAGAGGCGCAACACTCGAGTGGTTTTCTAGACTCGAGCAAATTCCATTGAAAAATTCAATCAGCAGTCCGCATCGTTCTTGAAGCATTATTCTATATTCATAGATCGCGGAATCTCCGATGCCAACCTATGGACTAGCTTACGGGCCGACAGAAAGTCTGAAAAACTTCATTGGAAGATTCAAAGCCGTGATGTCAAAAGTCAAAGGCATAAGCGACAAAGCTGCATTGCTTGCTCTGAAGAAATCACTCTGGTATGACTCAGATTTCCGAAAGAAAATAGCAGTAAACGCACCATCTTCGATCCAGGATGCTATACACCGAGCTGCAGACTTCGTTACAAACGAAGAAGAGATGAAAATCCTGTCTAAAAAAATATGGAAGAGCAATGTCAGTGAGCCACTCTTCTCAAACTCCGAACCCACCGAACAACAAGAAGAATAACCAAGGAGCGGGATACATTCAGCACGAAGGAGGCTTCGAATGAGCTCACATTATCAAGTTGACGCGGCTAGTTATGGACGTGGCCGAGGCCGAGAAAAGGGTCCATGGAGCACATGGACGAGGAATTCAAATTCTTACAATGAAAAGACTTACTGCGAGGTTCATCACATTTACGAGCAGTCAACCGTGAACTACCGTGGTTTAGGTTTAAAACTCGCAGCAAAACTGGCAGCTGGTAAGCTCGGGAGCAGCGTAAGCCTCAAGGACTTCGAGATGGAGCAATATGCCAATCAACCCGATCTGACAGAGGATGACCCCCCTAAGCATGGAAGGCGAGATGATAAGGTAGCGCAATCCGGTTCGAGATAAAGGATAAACATGATAATGGGTGGATCTCAATTCTGTTCGGACAAGGTTTCCTCAATCAAAGCTTATTAAAGAAGAGCCGAGACCAGCATCAACTGATCCGAGCCCTCCAAACTGCCAAACGACGTGATCTCATTCGAAGAAAGAGAAACAATCGGCATTGACAGACCGCACAACGATCCTCTGGTGATCGAGCTGATCATCAACAATTGTGACATTGCTCGGGTACTGATCGATACAGAAAGCTCCGTAGACGTGATTTTCTGCGAAACTTTGCGAATAATGAACATCGACCTGTCCGAAGTAACAGAAATGCCGAAACCTCTAATAGAATTCTCGGGGGAAACAACAATGACCATAGGGATGATAAGATTGCCCGTCCGCGCCGGAGAGGTGACTAAAATCGTGGAGTTTTCAGTGGCAGATCATCCAGCAATTTACAATGTGATCATGGAAACTCCCTGGATCAATTCTATGCGAGCCGTCCCCTCAACATACCATATTTGTATCAAGTTTCCGGTTTAAGTCTAGGGGATTTGATATACCTTAGATTTTACCCGTTTTATTATGTTTTTAATAGGTTTTTAATAAAGAAATTACTTCCTTTTGGCATTTTATGGCACAATTTAGTGTTTTTGTGGATCTTAGAGTCTCTACAGAAAATTGGAGCAATTTGGACCAAAAGGATGCAAAACAAGCATTTTGAAGATAGGACAGATCCTGAGCATCTAATGTTTTGCATCAGATAGAGCTCTTCCACCGTTAGATCGAGCTCAAATTTTACCACCAGATAGATGGGAGTGTTAGCTTCAATTTTCATATTAGATCGTGAAAATCTAATGATGCGATCTCAAGATATGCTCGATTTACTGAAAAAATGGTCGATGAAGGTTCGAAGAGAAGCAAACCCAGAACATGAAGACTGATTGATTAATCACTCCCATGGGATCGATTGATCGAACATCCGCAGCTTTGTCTGAATAATAAGATTTGTGAGGCGATCGATCGATCAGTCCACTGCAATCGATCGATCGCAGGCCCTGAAAAAAAGAAATTCTCATTTTTCGATCTTATCTCCTAATATTTGAAGGAATAAACCTAAATCCGACCCCTAACCTATATAAAGACCACAGAAGCCATGAAAATAATAAGTCTTCACCATTCTTTTGAAGATTGATCTTGTTCTTTTCATCACCAAAGCTTTTAGTTTCTTTGATTTTTGTTTGATAAGGGAGAAGATCTCACCTCTTGTACCTCTACGGAGAAGTTTTATGAACCTTTTGCTCTTATTGAATATGTTTTATTCTATTTTTGCTTTGGTTTTGGATAATCATGTCTGAGTAGTTTCATTGTTGGGTAATAGGAGATTTTCGAAGGGAAATATCATGGTTCGATAGATAGGGTTTAACAATTAGAGTGACTCTCTTGATAAGTCATATAGTAATCCTTCACCTAGATCTTATTTTATTGCATGTTCCTTTACTGATCATCTAGGAATTGATTATAGAACAATTTCGGCTTGAGCATCACTTTAGTTATTTTTTTAATCATGATGTTTGATGAGTCTAATTCTTTAGCCTGCGAGAGTTGAGTTACTGCGTTAGATGAACAATTGAATTTGATAATAAATGCATGTTTACTTATGTTATTGACTGCGAGAGTTAATTAATAATATAAATTTGACATAGATGGTTATCGCTGCGAGAGTAGGTTAAACTTAAAATAGTAATTTGAGTTCTAGGATGAAAGAAAGATGATGTCATTTGCCTCTAAGAGTTAACCCTGAATAATTCAAACTACGTATTTCTGAGAAATCTCTGAAAATCCAACATTTTTCTCTTATTGTTTACACCGATTTTATTTAATTGCTTTTAGTTAATTGCATTCAAAACTCCATAAAAATATGATTTTGCTTAATTTAATTTTTAATTTATATTTTTATTGTGCATTCAAAGTCTCTGTGAATTCGATCCTAAAATAGTACAATCATCTGTTGTGTATTTACAATTAAATTGTTGCATTTATTTTGGGTAAAACTTTACTCTACATCAACTATATAGGAAATGTTGTAGTTGCAGATTAATTTTTCTCTTATGATTTTGTGGAATTGCATGTTAGATCTATTCAATGTGAATTAGCCGATTTTTTTTGTTTGTTAAAAATGTTAGAGTTTCCTAATAAGTTTGACGTAATCGACAAAAAAAATATATATATGTAATTTAAAAATTTCAGAAACTGTTAGAAATTTCTTTAAACAATCAATAAAATTACAAAAAACTTTCACATAAAAAAGAAATATATCTCTCTTAAAAACTATGAAGATGAAATTAATTATTTGCTTTAAATATAGTTTTTCTGGTCGACAACTTGTTTAAGTATAAATTTTTTCTGTTTTTCATAAGTATAGTTTATATATTGGAAAATAAGAGAAAATAATAACATCTTCATTGCTCAGATATTTTATGGGTTTTTCATCAATATAATAATAATATATTTACAGCCAAAATTTTTGCAGCTAAAATCTACTCACAGTCATTGCCAAGCAGCCTCTTACTTTATTTTAAGTTAAGAATCTAACTACTAAATATCATCTCCATTGGTAATGGTGAGATATTCATTAGATTTCTCATCAATATAATATTAATATTTTAAATGTTATTTTATTAAAATATAATGTTGATAAAAAATATATCAAAATATAATTTTTAATTTTAAAAATATCAGTTTCTTTAAATATTATATTATTGTAACTAAAATAATATTAATTTAATATTTTGTATTAATCTTAAATAATATCAATTAAAAATAATATTAATATATAATTTAAACTTATGCATAATAGAATTTTATATATAGATAATTTTATTTTATGATTTATACAAAAAAAAAAATAATAACAACATATAAATTATTTAATTAATACAAAAATGTGATCCATTTATAAAAGGACATGTGTCAATTTTTTAAAGAGAGAGAGAAAGTTTTTCATGGATATCTCATTTGAGAACCGATTCTAAACAATTCTCTTTTTTTCCTCTGAATTATATTGAAATATAGAACGGAAATACAATCAACTTTAGGGCCCAACAGAAGACAATTAAGACATGTTCAAAGGATACAAAGAACCATAAGATGAGAGAGAGGAGGAGCTAAACCAAACGCCGAACCAAATAACCACAACGAGACAACCAACTTCCCATAGAAACTTTTGATGTCTACACTGCGCCAAAAACTAAGAGCTAGCAGGAGCAACGAAGACTGCACAAAACCAAGCTCTGCCAACAATAGAGAGGACGGAGAAGAAAGCATAACGGAGAAGGCCAGGGATAGACACCACTCCCATAACACCTATACCGAAGAACCCGAGCAAATGATAAACACTAAGCTTAAGGCTAAAATCTTAACCTCCGAAGGAAAAACGCCAAAGAAGATCAACACCTCTAACACGCGGACACTCGCAAACTAGCCAAATTCACCTTCAGACTAAACTCTAGCCACCTCCTCGCAAGAGCAGAGCTGAAAATCGACACCATTACTTCGTCTTGATATCAACTCCCAGCACCAAAGCAATGGCAAAAGACAGTATATGTCTCCACAATGATATACCATCACAAAAGCAAACCCCATCAAAAGGACTTAGCGATCCTCGAATCCGAAGAAACCACAGCATAAACTACAAGAGAGGCTCGATATAGACCAAACTCAAACACCAAGCCAACGACCCTCAGCACCAAAATGACCCAAACCAAAATCCACTAAGGTAGGACAAAACCAGCACCACTTCCCGAACATGAAAAGGCAAACTATTCTAGAGGACAATCACATAATCAAAGCAAACAAAACAAACAAATTTTGGATGGAGAAGTTGAGATAACACAGTCGCATATCAAATTGAATAAGGATAAGGAGGTGAAATCAGAGGAGCCAAAATCGAAACCCTTACCAGAATCGTCGGGAAAGAGAAGCCTTTGTAAGCCGTCGCTGCGAAAGAAATCTAGAGGTGGTAGATCCGGTGAGAGTCCGAATGGGTTCGTCCTCGAGAACCACCGCATATAGACACCAAACCTAGACAGAAACTCCGAGACCACAACTACAGAACTCACCGGGATGGAGCCACGAGCAAATGCTGTTGAGACCCTAGCACGATAAGGACACAGTCACCGGAGGACTCAGCCCACGACCCTTTCACCGTCCTCAAGCAAAAAAAAATCGTGAAAAAGACAGAACCAGAGACCACACCAACAGCCAAGATCACCGCCGGTAACTCAGAGCAACCAAAAAATAATAAACCCAGCGACATAGAACCACATATCTGAGTCCAAACCACAGGAAAAGTCATCGATGAGAGCTAAAAAGAGAAAAGCAAAGGAAAGAGTCTATTTCACGGTGGCGGTGAAAGTCACCGGCCACTGAAAAGGGTAATAGAAAATTGGGTGTTGAAGGCGCTTTAGGGCTAACAAAATAAAAGAGAGAGAAAACGATTGTCTCAATTCTCATTAAAAAACTATTTTTTTAATGTTTTTGATTTTTTTTAAGGAGAGATTCTCAATGTAAAACCTACAATGGAGGTGCTATAAACAAGGCAAAAAACAATCAATAGTATAATAAGACAAAAAAATAGGTCAAAGTTACGAGCATTGCAATTATTGCTCTATTGGTGGACTACTTCAAACCAATACGCACAACACAATTACTTCTCATGGACTGGGATAACGTATTTAAATTGATATTAAATCGTGCATGACTCCTGATACACGACAAACCCCATAAAAGAAAATAAGTAAATGGAAATCAGATTAGTTGCAATAAAAAAAACAGAAAATGTAAAAAAAAAGACGTTAAAAATGCAAGAAATGCAAAAAAAACGTTAAAAATGATAAAATTTTAAATATAAGTTTAAATCTGAAATTTAAGAAATAAGATTATGATCCGAACTGGTAATCTCATCGTGATATAGAAACTTGTATATCAATCATAAGAGAGATTTGCGATTTTTAGAGATCAAAATAGAGTTGCTTTCAATCAGTAGTACTACACTTGTATTAATATCATGTAGTAGTACGCATGTGTGTTAACGATTTTTTTAATATATGTATGACGGTAAAATATGGTTAGTGAAAAAAAGAAAAAAATGATCCGATAGAAAAAAACTAGGAAAATGATAATATAATGTTGTATTTATGCAAATATTTAATGGATAACAAAATCTATATTTAAAATTTTAGAAAGAAGAATAGATTTTCTAAATCGTTAAATCTATACTTTGTTTCCCCTCAAGAAACAAAAATTTATCTAGAAATTCACAAATTTTCTTTGTTTGTTGCATCCTTGTCTTCCAAAAAGTACCCTCCAACTTTCCTTCAATATTAATCAACAAATAGACGGGTAATTCTTCAAAAAAGAAAAAATTTATATGGGCAATGACATGTATGCTCAATCAACAATGGATTCATATAATATTTGTAACAGACTATTCAGAACTAGTGAAATGACGACTACACCGACATAATAGTCCGTTTTTTCAACCCATTTGAAAGAATTTATGAGAATCAAAGTTTTTTCCGTTTTTTCTCTGTCTCTTGTTTCTCATAATTTAAATACAAAAACGGATAATGTGGCACAAAGTGTTAGAAAATATATGTATAATATTAGCTATGTAAACTCATCTCTTCTGGTTTGAAGTTTTGAACTGTTTTAATAAATTTCTATCTATAGATAAAAAAGGAAAAATGTAAAAGAAAATTCAAATAATAAAAAAAAATGTAAGATCAATCTCGATTAAAAAAAACCATAAAATAAATTTTTATATAATTAAAAACTATCATTTTAATCTTTGTTATTACTATCCTTAAAAATTTTAACGAAACTTATATTATGTCGTTTTGGCATAAAATAAAATACATATTGTAGAGTTAAAAAGAATTAGAAAACAAAACATAATTATATATATCATTCTCACACGTTAAGCATTTGAGATTACAAGATAAATCCAAAAAAATATTGAATTCATCCCCAAAATTGTATTTCTAGGATCTTAACAATAAAGAAAATATAAATTGATTGGAAATCCCAATTAATCATGCGTCTCATGAATTGGAAACCGCAGAGAAGTGAAGGCATAGTTACTTTTGTATGAGAGATCATGGATTCTTTTAACTCCCAAAAATGTATTTCATTTTATGTCAAAACGATATAATATAGATTTTCGTTAAATTTTTAATAAATTTTAAATGTTGAAGGTCAAAATAATGGTTTTTAATTAGATGGAGATTCATTTAACTGCGGTATAGATCGGGTTGTTACTTCCGGCGAGAACTCCTTTGTTTTTACTGCATCAGACTCATGTAACTCGGTTTTTTCGACACTAGTTGCAGAAACTAGAGCAATAATGTCTGCCTTATCTATGCACTAGACATGGGCTGCTACAACATCACAGTAAAATCCGATTCTCAAACTCTAATCTACCTCCTCAATTCATCCGAGACCCACATCGATGTGGATGTTTTTCTAGATGATATTAGAGAGTTAGTCGTCTCCTTTAAATCTATCATTTGTACCGCGTTCAGTTAATATTGTGGTGGATGATTTAGCTAAGCAGGCATTTTTGGCCCTGGAGCAACATGGACCCAACTTTTTCAATTAATCGAGTTTAAGTTTGTGAAAAAAAAATTAGATGGAGATTTATTTTGCCAATTTTTTAAAATCGAAATTGATTTTGCATTTTTTTTTACTTGGAAAGTGTTTTTTTTTTTTTTTTTTTTTTTTGCTGCTAGTGGTCACAAGAAGTTTTTATATTCACTATACGTAGTCCACACAATTATTATTCTCTCTACTTTTTTTGTGTGACTTTTAGATCGTTCCCATCAAACCAAATACAAAGATGAAGAGATAATACTTTAATTAGCCTACTCCGAACATTGTTAGTAGTATATAAGTTTTAAATATGAATACTAATTACTATTCTTAAGTTTGACTAATCAATTAGATATATAAATCAGTTGTTTTCTAGTGCTCTAATAAATAAATAAAAAGTGTTAAAATATTAATTAGGATTCGTGACGAAACAAAATACGACTTTAAGCAAAAAGAAAAGGAATTAAATGATCGTCGAAGTTCACGAACTCCATAGTGTTCATCTATATTTGGCAATGCTAATGACTTGTCAAATTAATTACGTGCAGGAAACTCAAGTTTGTTGTACTCAGATTTAAATAAATTCCACTGCTTGAAGGAAATAGTTTTATATAGTTTGTTAGTTCTTAAAAAAAAAACTCTCAAGTTTCAAAAATCATAGTATATAAGTTAGAGATAGTTTTTTTTTTCAACAACGTAAAATATGCGGATTTGAATTCGGATTGTGACACAACAACGGCATTATGAATTTTTATTTTTAATTGCATAAACAAAGTTATAAGTCATTTATTTATTATTCTAATCAAACACATTCAACTTAACAATTTTTTAATTATCTTGATCTATATGACGTATAACTTTTTAAATATCTAGGGACGGATGTAGGGGATAATGGGGGGCGGGGTTTGACACGTGCCCTAGATAAAATTCACAAATTTTTTTTTGACGAAATTGAAAATAAGAAAAATGCCACAACCAATAGTTTTTAAAAAGTGTCTAGCCCAAAAGAATTATTAATCTAACAACTCACAAAAAATTCCTACTTTACTTCTTCAATTTTAGTCTCACCCAAACTCTTCGTCGAATTGATAAAATTCCGTCTCACGTCTATAACTTTCTAATTTTACTTGCTTTTCTTAAGAATAATATGAGTTTTTAATTAGTTATTTTTATGGTGTTTTTAAAAATGAGAAATTGCACTTTATATTAGTCTTTTCATTTATAATTAATTATCTAACATCATATAAAACATAATATGGTAACTAGCATTTAGCCCACCTAAAATCTCGATTTTATTTTTTTGTACTTATACAATTTTTACCCTAATCTCTAAATCATTCCTCTTACCACCTAACGACATCATTTTACCATAATCTCTAAATCTTTCCTTTTACCTTTGAAATCTCCAATCGTGGATTAAGATGATGTTTCTTCTCCTCCATTAAACTCCCCACCGTCGTTCCCTCTCTTGGTCAAACTGAGCCGCTGCTGGAGATCGACATAGTTAACTATGTTCAGAAATCAGTGTAATGGGTAACTATGTTTCTGATAATAGTTAATTATGTATGTTATTTTTTATTATAATATGTAACTATGTTTATGATAATAGTTAACTATGCATGTTATTTTTTTCATTATGCAAATTATAATAGGTAACTACGTTCTGAACGTAGTTAACTATGTTCGTTTAACTAAATAACTATTACAACAACATTTTTATGTAGTCAACTATGTCATAAAATCAGTACAGTAGATAATTGTGCTCTGAAAATAGTTAACTATGTTTTTAAATTGATAACTATTTAGTGACAATAGTTAACTATGTTTTATATAGTTACCAAATATTATGATGTAATTAACTATGTTCTGAGATCAATTGAATATGAGGTTTCGAAAATAGTTAACTATGTTACTAAATAGTTAACTGTTACAACATATTTGTGTTTTTGTCATCTTCTGTCCTACGACTATTTTTTCTAACCTAATTTTTTTTTTTCAGAGCAGCTATGCAAAATACGGATCTACTTTTTTCAGATATTTGTACAAGCAATTTTTCAGAGATGAAATCAAGAGAAGATTTTTAGGAATTTTTTTTTTTTCATATTTACCCTTAATTATAGTTGTAGAAACAATTTCATCAAATTTTTAATTCTTTCTACTATTTATTTAAATATATTTTTGAAATGATTACTTACCTAATTTTTTTTTGAAAAAATAATATTCTACTGATTAACCTTTTAAAATCGTAATAATTACGTATTTGCAATTTAAAATTGATTAATCTACCAATGTTGCTTTTTGCGGTCACGTATTTTGCGAGTGAGAATATCTGCCATCCTGATCAGTTTCTTGTCGTTTTCATTCTTCTAGTATGTTGATATAATTATATTTTTTAATTAGATATCAATGGAAAAATATTCTAAAAGAAAATGTGTATCGACATCTGAAAATAATTTGGAGGATTTATCTAGTAGATAGGAAGAATATCATCTTAATGAAAAAAATGAGATAAGATGCAAATATTTAATTAGATTATCTCTAACCTCACTCTATGTTTTACTCCAAATGTCATTTTGGAGAAAATTCTCTCCAATCACATTTCAAAATAGAATTATGAATAAATACTATTTAAAAACTTATATCACTTTAAATATATTTGACAGTATAATGACATATAAATTTAAAGATTCTTAAATTTTTTAATTTATTGTAATTGGATTTGACAATACAATAACATGTCTGCTAGGAGTCTGCAGAAAATTCGTATGTTTGCAGAAAACTTGAAGGATGTTCCCAGAGTCCGCAAGAAATCTTCAGAAAGTCTCGCATGTATGAAAGTCTACAGATAGTCTAACAGGATGCTTGCAGTCTGCCAGAAGTATGGATGATGCTCGCATGTTCCGCAAGAAGCCTGCCATCTTTTTAACTAATTAAAAAATCAAAGATTCTTACATTTCTCCATCATTTGTAATGGAACTTGATAATAAAATGACACATAAAATTACACTAATATTGATGATTAAATCAAAATCTTGTTATTTTTATATGGTGTAATGTAATTTTATGTATATAATAAATATTTCATTTAGATAATGTTTAGGGGATTTTTGGTACGTGGATTCAACCATCAGAGGGCAAGTTTTCTGCATAATCAACAAACACATAAAGATCAGAAAAAAATGATTGGTGGTGTTTTCCGACTGCTCTCCGATGTCCAAGTTAGAAGAGAGCATAAGAAAGGGGTGAAAGAGACCACGTAGTGAGATGTGGAGAACAAGGAAAGAAGTTGGAAAAAGAAAAAGAAATGAGAAAGAAGTGACATTGGGCCGAACAAGGGATGGTCCACGGTGTATCAAAACGTTTAGGTAGAAAAATTTGAGGGTGAGATAGAGGAAAAACATAGAGTTTCATGAAGGAAATGGTCGGGAATGACCGGAAAGATGGCCTGAGATTGGCCGGAAAAGGGCCAGAGATGGCCAGAAGAGACTAGATCTCGATAGAATATAAGGAAATGGGCTTTAGTCTTTTCATAAAATAACACAAACTTAGAGGTTTTTGCCGGAAGTTCCAGTTATCTTTATGTGGGAAACTAGTAAGGTATTTATAGAGTTTTACCTGCCCGGGTTAGGATACCGGGCATTGCGTCCTAAGTCGGGTCGGATCCGGGTCCAACACTTTGCTCCAATACGATGCACTCGAGTGCTTTTCACTTACCACTTTTATTTTTACTTGCCATATTTCCGACAATACGGTCATGCGGGACATAACACGCATATACCGTACCGGTTGTAGCGCTTGATGCGGTGGGTTGAACTCTGTGAAGACCCTCAAAATCAGCTTTGTCTGCTTTAATCATTCCGTGGAGTATAGACCCATTACTTTTACTTATTATATGTATAAGGTGAATAATATTAACTGTTTGACCGTTGACCAATTCAAATATATTTAAACACATTAACATTCGTACTTTAAAGGAAATTCATACCTAACCCGAACTTCTGATACGGAAACTTGAGCTTTGTGCTATGCTCCCCGTGTGCCTTTGCTATATGTACGTCTGACCACTCAGTTCCTGGTCCGAATTATACTTAGCGGTGTGGCCACACCACTTGGGATGGGTAGGTTACATGTGGCCTAACCCATCAAGTTATATAGACCATTGTAAATCAGGCCCAGGTACCCCTAGGGCTGGCCCAATATACCAACTACACAAATTATGCTAAGATATTCGCCTAAAACTATATACATGTAGCGCTAAGAAACTCGCCTAATCTAAAAGAATTATTTTATCCCCAACATATAATATCATATTTATTGAATTTTTGCAAAAAAATAAATTAGTGGGGTCCATTTATAAATTTTATAAATAAATAGTATTATTAACAAATTATTAATAAAATAGACTTAGAATATATTTGGAATATTTTTTTTGGAGTAAAAAGTGGAGTAATACCTTGGAGAGAAACTCAACTCCATTTTGGATTGAAAAAATGAGTAATACATTGGAGATGCCTTTAGAGGTCCTTGCCAACCTCGCAGTCATAATTTTCCTAAAACACCAATAGGGAGTTGAAATCGTCGATGAAGAAGATGAACTCGTAGGAGATTTAAAGAGAAAACTTATTGAGAAAAATACCATTTTGTTTACGATTTTTATTAATTGTGCGAATTAATGTTTATACTCCTTTATGATTCATATATATAAACCCCAAATCTGACACAATTAGGAATATAAATAGAGAATACTTTTAACCCTAAGATGTACCGTACCATGATGTGAATCATTTTGAGCATCAAATAAATCATAATCCATATTCACAATGCACTAATTAGTCGTTATAGTAATGGTTTAGAGTCGAACCACTAAGGAAATTTGGAATCTAACACAATAAACTACGAAAGATTCTAATTAAGCTAAGGAAGAAGATTTATGTTGGATTTTTGGTTTCTTAAACTATTAATTGCATAAAATGAAACTAACAAAAGCATAAACAAGGCAATATATAAGTAAATAACAAAAGCAATCAAAGACTAACAAGAAAAAAAATGATTAGCAAGAAATGGATTAAACTCTTAATGGGAAAACAATGAGTCTTGAGTCTAGCAATGGATTGAGAGGAGTATGATGACTAATCAATGATGAAAGACACTAATTAAGACCAATCCTAGAATATGGATCAAATAAATTTGATTAATTCACTTTCATGGCACTAACCACTTTACTAATTATCCCATTTAGCTAAACTTTCATTTGCAAATTTGGTAATTAATAAACGTTAACAAGCAAGTCCACTAAGTCCACTAATCACCCTAACATCAATTTTCATTGGTTAAGGAAGAAAAGCCAAGTTAATTTTGGTTCAAACATTTCATCAAACATCTTTCGGGCGATAATCTACTTAGGCTCTAGACTTGATTGATCATGTCAAATACTAGCATTAAGTACAAACTAACTTGAAAAAACATGTAATCTAAGTCTAATCATCATTAATCATCCATTAAACTCCCATAATCTACTAGACCCAAGCCTCAAAGATGAACTACTCACACATGACTAAAAAAACATCAAAAAGAGATATAAGACAAGCATTATGTAAATAAGAGATTAAGAAAAGAGAAAGATAAAAGTTTGTAAATCATAAAGAAATATTCTAAAATCCAAGTACCACAAACATAGAAATATGTTTTTGATATAAAAGAGGCAAAGAGGCAAAAAGAATATTCAAGCTTAGGCTTTACACCTCTAAAAATATATTTAAACAAAGCTAAAAATGGATCGGGTTAACCCAGTTTAAACTGGGTCGGATCTTTAATTTGGTGAGAAACTGGGTCTGCATCTATCACCTGCGCTCAACGCCTGGGATCAATGTGGCGCACTGATTTTAATGGCTTGTTTTCTCCATCTTCAACTCCCTCTAATTTGCTCAATCTCTTATCCATATTGCTTCTTCTTCTCCTCTTGGTCCAAATCACATCCAAAGCTATCTTTCTTGGTCTAAATCATGTCTAAACTCTTCTTTTCCAAGATCCAACTTCAAAAGACCTAAAAAACCAAAAATGCATGCAATAACTACTAGAAATGCCTAAATGCAATTGCATAATGACCAAAACCGAGATAAAACAAGTTGCAAAAGAGGTTAAAATGAGAGTATATTAACTCCCCCGGACTTGCCTTTTGCTTGTCCGCAAGCAAACAAGAAAATGCAACCCGAAAAAGAGGTTTGAAGAGCGGAAACTCAAATCCAAAAGAAAAATCACCTAATGAAATCGGATTGAGGTCCTAGAAAGCGTTTATACAATGCACAAACGAACTCGCTAAGAAAACTTTTATAGACTTTGCATATCCCTTCAACTCTAAATCCCGAGACCAAAAAGAATACTCGCAATCTATCAATTCAACTATTTGACATTCATTAAAGTATTTGGCGCGGTCTCATAATGGGACAAGTGATCAAATCCATTTGGCTAGGAAAGAAAAAGGCTTGAAAGTAATGGTAAGAGGAGGTTTTGAATCGATTTGGGGTTAACTCTCAAACATAGGAGTATTTACATTATAAAAAAGCAAGAAAAAGAAGAAATAACTAATGCATACAAGGCTTAGCATCCATGTTCTACCCATTTTTCCATTGATGCATTCTCATTCTCTCTTTCTTATTCTCTCGTTTGAAGCACACCACAAGCCCTTTTGGCTAGGTATTTCTTTTAACACTCTCAAATATACTCTTTTCTTTTCTTTTTCTTCTAAGTTCTCTTTACGGTTTTTCTCTTTACGGTTTTTCGCTCTTTTCTTTCTTTTCACTTTGCTCCTCTTAACTTTTTTTTCTTTTTGATCTTGATTCTTTTTTCAAGAGGAGAGTAAACATTTTTCTTATTGAACACTTAAAGCTATTTTTCTTTGCTTTTACTTCCCTAGAACTTCTTTCTTTTCTTAACCTTTCTTTCCATCCATTCTTTCTTTCTCACTCACACATACTTACAACTCTCACACAAATATTGCAAATAATCACCACCATTCTTTTGAATTCCCCATCTAAAGGCTAGTCTTAGATGCAAGAAACTAGCCTTAATGAAAGTTCTACCTTGTCGTTTCTAATACTTGCAAGATTTTATACATGAAACACTATCGAAAATGCCTCACTCAAGGAATTTTATGCAAGAGTTTCAAAGAAAGGCTTTGGTTTTTCGGGTGTGGTACCATCCTAAAAAAGAGAATGACCATTTAAGTCATTTAAAGAGTGGTAAAATAAGGATAAGATGACTTGAATATCTAGTGTTTAATCCATGGTTAAGATCAAATGGCCCAAAGTGAGAAAGATTAGTCAAGATTAAAGTTCAAGTTATTAGAGTCGAATCAAATATCATGCAAACTTCAATAAGGTAGGAACTTTCGAAGTTCAAGCTAGCAAAGCTCCTAGAGCGAGAATGTTTAAATGCATTCAATTAACCACTAAACAAAGACAATGAATCCAGCTTCAAAAGATGACACTTTACAAGGAAATTTCATCATTTCTCCCTATGAAAATTCAATGCAACCTAAAAAATGCTCTAGACTCAATCCTAATATGCAAGAATGTCATGTGAAACTAAATGCATTTTTATGAATTTTTTCGGATTTTTTCAATTTTTTGGTTTTTTCGGTTTTAGATGTATGAAAAATGCAAGACTCAAGACAAAAGAAAACAAAACAAATAAAAGAAGAATTAGCAAACAATGTCCCTCTCCCGGACTTACTTCTCACCGTCTTGGTGTGAAAGTAAAAACAAGGAAGAAGACAAGACACGATAAAGAAGGAAAACAAAAAACAAAATGGTATGTAAGAGAGGACCATACCTTGGCCCTAGTCGTGAACCTTAGGGATTGGGAGAGGTAGAGTTTTGAAACTCCGTGGTGGATCCTTGGAAATGGAATGAGCTTGGAGATGAGGGTTAAAGTGTGATCCACTATCATGTAGCTCAAGAATGATGAAATTTTTCATTAACTCATCAAGACCCTTTTGACCTTTATCTTTCACCTCCGGAGTTATGAGTGCTTTCACCTTGGAAAATGGCTTGGACATACCTTTTCACTTGAACTTATACTCAATGGTGTCATCAACAAATTTCATGGGATGCAAAGAGAGAATGACCTTCTTGTTTCCCTTGGGTTTGTTCTTTGCAACTCCTGGTGCCTTTACCTTGTGTTCCATCTTCTTTGGCTCTTCAAAAAATGAGTTCAATCAACTCCCATCAAGAATCTCTTCACCAACTTTGTTACCATCAAGACAAGGATAATCTTTTCCCAATAGAGGTGATTTATCCTTGAATTCAATATCATTTGAGTTTTCCTTATACACCTCCTTGGTGTGTGTGATTGTGCCACACAAAGTGCTTGTGGCGGGAGTTATGAGATAGTAGATATTTTCATCCACATGGAAGAGTATAGCCCTTTTATTGGAGAAGTCAATGCTTGCACTCGCGGTTGCCAAGAATGGCATTCCAAGTATGAGGGGTAGCTTTCGGGTTGAATCCATCTCCACCACCATAAAATTCGTTGGAACTACACAATTTCCAATCCTTAGAGGATAGTCCTCTAGAATGCCAATAGGACATTTGGAAGATGCATCCGCCAATGTAATTAAGCATGTGTTCCTCTTCAACTCACTTATGCCAAGTTGCTTCACCATCTCAAGAGAGGTCACATTCACACTAGACCATAAATCACATAAAGCATCATCCAACTTCAAGTCACCAAGAGAGCATGGTATAGTAAATTTTCCGGGACTACCTTTCTTGGGAATTGATTTTGACTCAAGTGAGGGCTCACTTAGTTGTTCAAAGATTCTCATCACCTCCATAACCTTCACTTGATTTGCCAAGATGTCCTTGATGAATTTCTTTTGGAGTGGGACAAGATTCAAATCATCACTCTTTGGCAAGAAAACTCCTATGTCACTCATGTATTTCTTGAACTTGGAGCGGACCTTCTTTTGGGCCTTGGGGTAAACCCGACGTAGAAATGGAGTTTTTGGTTCATAGGGACGGGGTTCAACACTAGGGGTTCTGATGAGATCATGGCAAGCTCGGAGCATGGAGGTTCGGGACAAGAAGATGTGGGACAAAGGACTAAGGACAAGCTCATAGCCGAGGAGCAGCTCGTAGCCGCGGAGGACCTTTTTGAGGCTACGTCTTTGAACATTCCGGTTGGGCCAATGACAAGGTCGAGGATGAGACAACTTAACCAATCCGTCAACTCTCTACTTCACCATATTAAGAGCGACCTTGAGCCAAGCACTTGTCCGATCACATTGGTCGTGATTCAAGTGGCTTAAGGGTCGGTGATGAGAGGTGTGTGATGCGCACTCTTTTTCCCTTTGCTCGGTTTTATCCCAATGGGTTTTACGGCAAGGTTTTTAATGAGGCGAGGTTCACACACTTAATCATAATCCTCATCATCGGCAACGCTAGAAGATTCAGAGGTCTTGGGTTCAATTCTCACCAAGCGAGCCTTCTCCATTTTTATTCTTTATTTTCGTTTTTGTCTTTCAAAACTTCTTGGTCAAATGTCTTTAATGTTTGTCATTCTCCATGTGTAATGATGACCTTGGACGTGGCCAAGGTCCTATATATCCCTCTTTTCTCTTCAATAAAAATCATCAAACTTTTCTTTTAAAAATCTCTCTAAATTGTTTGATCAAAAACGAGATTCATTTCTCAACTTGTTCTTGTCTTAGTGCGCATATCTAAGTTAGGACCAAGTCTCGTAGTCTAAGAGATTTACATATCTCTTAGAAGTACAAATCGATCCATCACTCATTTGTTCATCTTCAAAGTCCGTTCATCTTCCGCATTATTTCCGCATCATTCGAACCGATCCTCATCCGTTTGAGTCACATCCACACGAAGGGTGTTTTTGGGCATAGATCCTTACGAGGAGTCTATCAGGTTCCTTCCCTTTCCTTCTTCTTATGTGCCATCTCCTTACATTTAGCACTTTCCACAAGGATCTCATCACTCTTGACAACTTGTTTAACATTAGGAGACATTAGAAGCTTGGTGAGTTCTTCGAAATCTTTTCATTATCATCCAATTGTTATCTCTCATTGAAGTTCTTATCACCATTGAAGATTGCATTACAATAATCATTTGGGTTTGCTTCGGGCTTCCCGGGAAGTGTCCCCGATGGCCTTTGAGAAGTAGATGCAACTTGTGCTATTCGGTTTTTTAAAGACTTGACATGAGAAGATAAGTGTTCAAACTTAACATGTAGATCATTGTATCCTCATATTCCCTAGCATTTCCGCCATCTTCTTGGTCACTTCCATTTGACATTTGGCTTGTCCTTCTATCAATTGTTGGAGTATATCTTTCATGTTAATATCAAGTGGAGCTTGTGTAGATGGTCCTGCTTGTGGTTGGAAGTTGTTAGTACCCGGTTGGGACCCTTGTTAAAAGTTTGGCACAAATTGTGCTCTTGGTTGGAATCCTTGTTGTTGACCTTGTTAAAATGGGATGAAAAGTCTAGGTTGAAAGCCTTGTCCTTGAGGTCTTGGTTGTTGCGGGTACACTTGATCTTGTGGGTTCTCCACATTCGTGCTTCGAGAGGAGAGGTTAGGATGATTCCTAAATTTTTGGTTGAAGGGCTTGAATTGGTAACCTCCTTGGTTTCCCAAATAGTTTGCTTCTTCTTGAACTTCTTCTAACCCTTAAATCCCAATCTCTTGATAGAATTGTTGGTACCCATCAACCTCACCAACAAAGTTAACCATCTTTTGGCTAGCTTGCAACGCTTTACTCATTTTATCCAACTTCTCATTCAACTCCTTGAACTTTTAATCGTCACTACTATAAGGCTTTAGTGTCTTATCATAGTCACCACCATAGCAAGCGTCACTTTGAGCCAAGTTCTCGATTAATTGCTCTGCTTGAGTCACATTGATCCCCGCAAAGTTTTCATAGCTCGCCGTGTCCAAATCTCTTCCGTACTCTTCAAGTACACCACGGTAGAAGATACCTAAGAGATTTTCCTTTGAGATTCCATGGTGAGTACAACTCCTTGTGTATCCCTTAAGTCGTTCCCAAGCGTCACTTAGTGATTCTTGAACACCTTGCTTGAAGCTATTTATGTAGTTTTGAAACTTGGCCGTCTTTTGCTTTGGGAAGAACTTAGTGAGGAATTCCTTTTTGCACCTATCCCAAGTAGGCACGAGTTTGGAGGGTACATTCTTCTCCCATTGAGAGGTTTTGTTCGCCAATGAGAAGGGGAACAAGATCATCTTATGGTGTCTTCCGACACTCCATTCATTTTCAACGTTCTACAAAGTCGCTCAAACCGATCAAGATGATCTAGAGGGTCTTCACTTGAAAATCCATTGAAGGTAAAGTTTTGAACCATGTTGATCATACTCGATTTGATCTCGAAGTTGTTGTTTGGAATGGGCGGAGGTTGAATACCAAGAAGCACTCTCCTTGTGTTAGGCTCATCAAAAGCCCCAATTGGCCTAAGCTCCGGTTGAGCTTGATAAAGAATACCATGTTGTAGCCCAACGCCATGGCATGTTCCAAAGGAGGTCCATCTCCTTGTTGTGGAAGGTTTCCTTGAGGATTTTCCATACCTAATCTCCTTAAATGGTTTTACGCTGTCTAACTTTCCTTTCTCTAGCTTCTCATTTCTTTCCCCTTCAAATCGTCCAAGCTCCGGAACACAATCAAGAATCTCTCCTCGTTGGCTTCTTCGGTTCATGCATCTTTAAAAACGAAAGAGACAAAGCAAAATGAAAGACAATTAATATCAAAATGAAAAGAAAAGCTTAGTCTCAAAAAGAAACCTAAGCTTAATGGCTAATTGCGCAAATTTCTCTGGCAACGGCGCCAATTTGATGTGAATCATTTTGAGCATCAAATAAATCATAATACATACTCACAACGCACTAATTAGTCATTATAGTAATGGTTTAGAGTCGAACCACTAAGAAAATTTGGAATCAACACACTAAGTCTCGGGTTTTCTCGACTCGCTCTGCTCAGATGCCTTCGAGGAAGATTTCAATTAAACCGCCGTAACCACCAGACCCTCCGGACTCGCCGGATTCTCAAGACCCTTCGTCTCCCTTTCGGGTCTCGATTACTTGCTCTCTTCCCTTCTTAGACGTTATCATCTTCTGCCCCGCTGCTTTCCCCTTCGCCGAGCTTTCAAAGAACCTTACCCCCATCTCCACTTCAACCTAGATCTGATACGCCGGTCAAGTGAGCTGCTCCGGCGTGGATGTAATCAATGCTCCGTCCTCTCACGAAGACATATTTTGATGGGCCTGGCCTAATATATCTTTTGGCTTTCAGCCTTCACAACATTTGGCCCATCCTCCAACCATCCATATGGGATGCTGCTTTTGCCGAGGCTGTCTCGGTTTATTCGGGGTTGGCGATGCAAAATAGCTCAAATTCCTTCCTTCTTAGGGAGAGATCACCTTCTCTAGTGGGTCTTTCATTGCCCAGTCCGTTGAGGCCCATTGCCTCTATTCAAACTCCGTATTGGGCATGGAGAGATCTTTATCACCCTCTTTCCTTCATGGGAAGAGATCATTTTCACCTTCCTTCCACCATGAGGAGAGAACTTTTCCATCACGTCCGCTTTCTATGAAATGTGGTTCTACCTCGATCGCAATACCGAGGATAATTCCCAACATACTCATCTTTTTGTCTTCTTGTGTAGCGGTCTCCACGCGGGGCCAGAAGAAGTAACCAGTTTCGTTTCAACGCGATCCGGAGATGAGGATTGGTATTCAACGTCACACTATAAAGTGACCAAGTTGCAACATTCCGGCTATGCCGAGAATTTTCTACCGACGCATTCGAACATTGTCTCAAATTTGCTGTCAATCTTCTATGAAGAACTATATGATCCTTCTATTATAGTTTGTTTTATTGCAACAATTAAAGAGGATGTTTTCCCCTCTTCTCCATGTAATCCCGAGTTTTAATTAATGAAATTAAGAATTGCCCAAAAAAAAAAAAAAACTGAGAAGACAAGGTCAATCAATCGTTCACGCTTTTTATAAGGAGGATGATGCGGTAAAGAATTAATACAAGATCAGATTGAATGCTTCAATTGAGTCTTGTAGATATTTATCACAACAAGGATTACCTTTTTGAGGTCGTGATAAAAAGGATGGATCACCTAATAAGAGGAATTTTATAGTGCTTGAGAAATATACTGCATAGCAAAATGAGCTTGTAAGTAAGATTGTGTTAGAGAATGCTTCAAAAATATCAAATGGTGTCACCCAAAATTCAGAAATATATAATGAATTTCTTTGCAGAGGAAATTATTGAATCTATTATTCAAGAAGTTGATCATGATGTGTTTTCCTTGTTGGTGGATGAATTTATAGATACATCTGATAAAGAGAAAATGATAGTGGTTTTTCGCGTTGTTGGTAAAAATAGGATAGTCAAAAAAAGATTTATTGGTCTTATTCATGTTAAAAAAACATCTTCTTCAACTCTGAAGTGTGTTTTCATTTTTTTTTAAACAAGGATTGAATATGAAAAAAGTTAAGAGGAAAATGTTACGATGGAGCACATAATATGAATGGTGAACTCAATGGATTGAGATCTCTGGTTTTAAGAGAAAATAGCTCAGCATATTATGTCCATGTTTTGCTCATCAGGTTGAGTTGGTTGTCATAGTTGTTGCCAAAAAATATTTCGAAGTTGGGATTTTTTTGACATGATTTTTGTCTTGTTTAATGTGGTTTAGGCTTCTTGCAAGAGAAAATATATAGTTCAGGAAGACCATTGGAAGACAATCGAGGAAGGAATCAACCAAGCTAAAATTAGGACAGGAAAATGATTGAATCATGACCTTTCACTTCAAAGATCTCGTAATACATGTTGTGGTTCTCACTACAAAGCCTTATTACATATGGTTGATTTATTTCCTACTATCATTAAAGTGCATGAGTATGTCCAAATCGAAGGGACTGATAGTACCAAAAGATGACAAACTAATGGTTTTCTCAAATACTTTCACACCTTCGACTTTGTGTTCTACTTACAGTTTATGTTGTTTCTTGGATTCGCGAATAATTTATCTAAGGCTCTACAAAGAAAATATCAAAACATTTTGAATATTATGTCTTTAGTGAAATCCACCAAACAGCAATTGTGCAAGCTAAGGGATAATGGATGCATGAGATTCTCTGGTTAAAAAAGTTTTATCTTTTTGTGAGAATCATCACCCTAAGTTGCTCGTTGTGGAAGAAGAATTTGTCGATCCAAAGAAGCCAAGACAAAGAAGCAACATAACAAACTTGCATCATTATTAGGTGGAATGCTTTTACACTTTATTAGATATTCAAGTTGAAGAGTTTAATGATAGTTTTCATGAGGTAACACTGGATTACTTGGTTGCATGGCGTCTTTGAGCCATATTGATTCATTCAACGAGTTTGGTCAATCAAAACTTGTGAAATTATCTGAGTTTTATCTAGAAGATTTTAGTCTTGTGGAGCGGATATCTTTTTACCATCAGCTTGATATTTGCACCGATAATAGCCGAAAAGATGAAAGTTTTGTTAATTTGGAGAATTTTGGATATCTTTTGCGTGTGATGATGGAGACAGAAAAACATCTTTCACATCCTTAGATTTATCGACTTTTGAAGGTAGTTTTGATTTTACATGTAGCCACTGTTATAGTCGATATATGCTTCTCTGCAATGAACATTGTGAAGACTACCTTACGTAACCAAATGAGTGACCAATTTCTAAGATTGTCTGGTTTGTTTTATTGAAAATGAACGCTTTCATAAAGTGACAAATGAGACAATAATACAAAGGTTCCAATATATGGAAGATCGCAACATAACCTTGTAGAAAGAAAAAAATGGTTGTTTGTCGCTTTATGTTTCTTTTTGTTTGGTCGTAGATTTTCTTATGTTACTATTACTATATTTTCTGATAAATTATATTATTACTTATTAAAAAAATTGTGCCATTGGCTAAATAAATTTTTGTATTTGCCCCCGCAATATTGATATATCTTGCTTTTTATTATCTTATCTATTTGTTTTCATGTAGATTTATGCTTTAAGTGATAGTTTTAGTGTGTTTCTAGTGTTTCGAGTCTTTTTCATATCAATTTGACAAAATATCAAGAAAACCGAGATATTGGACAGTTCCAAAGGAGTAGATGTCTAGCAATCTTTGTAAGCCTTACTATCAATTGATTGAGCTGAAATTTGGACACAAGATCCACTTGAGTCAGCTTTCATCTATAAGTAGTTTGAGTTCATTTGGATCAGCGGTTAGAAAGTTACATTAATTATCGTGAAGACATGTAGTCCTGGTTAGCGAAGGAAACAAGTGCAGAAAACTCAGGACCGGGTGCACAGACCGGGTACAAGGACAAGACACACAACCGGGCCATACAAATCGGTCCAATCCATCCAGGCTTCCCATTCGACTTCACAACAAGACCGAACACACGGCCCGGTTTCAAGATGAAGACGCATCCGGACAAGAAAGAAGCTCTGAGGTCCGGATGCAAGGACCGGACGTAAGCCATGAGTATCTGACGATCTTGTCAGCAGACCGGATGTAAGGACCAGACACAAAACCCTTTGCACGGGTTTTGTCATGTCTAGAGAAAAATGGCAATTTTCCTAATTCGTTCGGAATTTCACCAAACCGTCCAAAAAGACTTAAACCTATAAATACACGTTTTTAGCCAATTTAGAAAAATGTCAAACATATAATTTAATTGCAACTTCTTATTTTTGTTTTAGATCTTCAAGAAAGAAGATCTCGAATTTGTATTTTTCACAGAGAATTTTTTTGGGTTTTACAGCCTTATTTGTCTATTTTTAATTAAAATATTTGTGACACACACAATTCTATTTTCATATTTTTCTTAGCTTTTCTCCTTTTCGAACTTTTTAGTGTGACAATTTCGTCTTTAGGGATTCGATACTTTTTATATTATTACGTTGTTGTGCACTTGTAGTGATTGTTGGGTTAAAATCTAAGGATATCAAATATTTATAAGAATTCAATCATTAATGGGTAGATAAACAAAATCTTAAGGAAAAACTTCTTTGAGTAGACAAAGTAAATTAACAAAGTGGTATACGTTGCTTGGAATATAAGAGACTATGCTCATTTATAGTAGGATAAGTTAAAATTACAAGGAATCTATACTATATAAAAGTTGAAGCTATTAATTTTTAAGATTGTCCACATATAATTTAAAATATTCAATAGTTACATGCCACATCACTATTTAGAATTAAGTTGATTTTCTTTATTAGAAGAAAATTAAGACATAATTTCTTTATTTAATAAACTCATAACTTCAAATAGTTTCTATTTTGTGAACTCTTTTAGTTTTAATTTTTCTTTTTAACTTTTTATACTATATATTATAAAATTTTCTTCATTTTAAAGTAGTAATAGTCTTAATTATAAAAAATTATATATATATATATATAAATTACCAAAACTTTTGTTATTATTATTATTTTATTAAAAAGGAAATCAAATATGGTGATATGTGGAAATACTTTTAATTTATTTATGTAAAATATTTGTTTACATGATCATAATATTATATATTTTTTCTGTTATTGTCAACCTAGAAGGCAATCATAATAACTTAATTAATGGCTTGAACTTGAAGGGAAGCAGTGAAAGATATGAATTGAGAAAATGTTGATATGACAAAAGATAACAATAGGTGGAGGAGCAAATATATCAAACTATAAATGTTATAGTTTTGTTGTCGCAAGAGAAGTAAAATAAACGGAAATTCGTACAATGATTAGTGTATGTATGGTTATGTTTAGTTTCAAGTGAGATAGACTATCTTTGTAGGGTTTGAATGTTTAAAAAAATTCTCTCTTTTACACTTTAAACTTAACCAAAAAATCAATGTACTTAGTTTTAGATACTTTTAGTATTTAAATAAGAGACTTAATGGATTGCTGTCAATGAAAAAAGAGAGGGTCAAGAGAGTTCATTAGGAGCTTGAGTGATATAAAAAGCAATCGGACAATGTGTTAAAGAGACTTTATGTGTGGTTGGACTGTCAAAATGTATATAAGCCATTACTAATCATCATCAACTTTTCAAATTTAAATATTTTTGAAGGTGCAAATTTTTTATGAAGTTAATCTTCCATGGGAAATTAAAATTCAAGTATTACCGGTTTGGATCGAAACTCCACAATTATGGAGTGATTAAATTGGGTTCTTCTTTTATTCTTTAATTTTTAGGTCGATTGAGTAAATATATTTTAAATGTTTCTTTAAAAAAAAAATGAAGGACTACAAAATTAGTTAAATATGGAATACTTATAGATTCTAACAAAAGTTCATAACCATTTTTCAATTAGAAAAATATAGTTGAACATGTTCGCTTACAAAAAGTTTTGAACAACAACAAAAAAGAATTCCAAAAACACCAGTATTGTTGGATGAGAAAATTCAGAAAATTTGCTGAGAAGATGAGATGTTCCTAGGTAGATTAAGTGATAGTTTATCGTATTTGGTTTTTATCGTTGATGTCTTCTGGTTTATATGTTTTATGTAATTTTGAAAAAGTAAGTTTTACTCATTTTGTTTTGTGTCAACAATATATATAATATAAAAACTATGAATTTGTTTCTTTTACTAAACTATTAAGTCCTAACAAAGTAATGAAATTAATAATCGTCACCATTTTTAATTTCTTAATAATTTTAAGTATTTTTATGATTTTGTAAGCGAACAAAGTTCATACGATATTTATTACTCACAAGCACACAAAATCAAGATGATTTATAATCAATTTAAATTATAAGTTTTTCCTAACCGACGAGAAAGAAATATCAATTTAGGGACGTTCGAGATACAATCATGATTATTTTGTGAAGTTTTTGTTTGTTGTCGATTATTCGTAGATAAACTATTATTATTTGATGTTGGAAATTTGATTATATGATAAAATTACATTATAAGATTGTTTTTTCCAATTTTAGAAATATTTTATCTAAAAAAATTATAGTGGTCAATTAAAATCAGAATACTATTGCAATTGAAAACTACGGTATTTATATATTAAACCAGAATACCAGTAGATATAATAATTAATAGCAATAAGCACATCACCGATCCCAAAGTGAATGGGATTAGTTTTGTGTAAAGAGTTGTTTGGTTTTCGGTAAGAAACTAGCATTAATTAAATTGTTGATTAGGACATTTGTTTAGGGATTTGCTTAGATATGGTCTTTAGAGGTCTTTTATTGCTCAGATTAGCATAAAGTAAAATGCAAAAGCGAGTGTCTCTATGAGAGGGCACATGTAGTCTTGAAATGAGGAGATGAAATAGGAGCGAAAAAAGGGTGATTATAAAAGTATAGCACCTTGTTACATTATTTAACTCATTTTAACCATAGTGATGTTCTCAAGCGTATGTTGAAAAGACGAGCCAGGCGTATTATTTAAATGGCCAACGAAGCCAATACCTAACACAAACAACAGTCCGATGATTCAATATAAGGTCGCAGTTGGGGCTTATTACGACACGATTTTTTCTGTGTTTGCGTTTTATTTTCAAGTTTATAAAGGATTATTAGAATATTATAGCAAATATACATAAACGTAAATACAAATACGATTTACGTACACGTTTAGTTTTTTTTTTTTCTTTTGGTTTTTGGTTAATACTACTGAAAATTAAATATTTACAGAGGATTATATTGTTTGTTGGAATAATTACACAAAATCAATAGTGGTAA
Organism: Pseudoturritis turrita; assembly: GCA_900406555.1. Taxonomy (NCBI): domain Eukaryota; kingdom Viridiplantae; phylum Streptophyta; class Magnoliopsida; order Brassicales; family Brassicaceae; genus Pseudoturritis; species Pseudoturritis turrita. The sequence goes on from OVBL01000398.1 coordinate 414,860, forward strand.
CTGAAGAAGAGATAACAAATCATTTAAGGTGGTGTGTGATCAAAGTGTTGAACCCATCGTTGGAGGTAGGACTGGACAAAATATCCGGAATCGTGGAACTAAATTGAAACTGACCCGAAATTATCCGAATCGAGTGCGAATCGAGTCCGAACCGATTTTTCAAAATACCGAATGGATTATATATGTCTGGAACCGAAGAACTGAAACCGAACTGGAACCAACCGAAAATCGAACGGATATCCAAAATACCTGAAACATAAACTAACCCATAGATATTTTGGTTCTAGGTTGCGTATATTCGGGTAATTTGGGTAAATTTTACAATTTTTTCTTTGTTATTTTTCGGTTAATACGGGTATTTTTAGGTATATTTGGATAGTTTGGATAAAAATAACCAATTTAGGTGTATTATTTTAATTTTTATAGATTTATTATTATTATTTTTCGGGAATTTTGGGCATTTTTGGGTAGTTTGTGTAAAAGATAACGGAACCGAACCGAATGAGAACCAAAAATTTTAGGGTAATTGTCGGTTTTCATAATTAAAAACCGAACCGACCTGAACCGATTGAAACCGAACCGAAACCGAACTGAAACTGTTTCGGTATCTATATGGATCATAAACCCCTATATACAAAAGACCCGGAACCGATCGGTTCCTACCCGAAACCGAACCGAATACCCGAATGCTCACTGCTAGTTGGTTGTGAGATGTTGCACATGAAGTCGATGCCACATGAAGATCATCTCGGTCAAGTCCCAACAACCGCGCTTTGATTGTTTTTCGAAGGTCGTTGCGGCGAGATGAAGTGTTTCAGATAGTTAATGTTTGATTCTGCAAGTCCATGTCCAACTCACCCATTAAAATATGATGTTCGTTTTGGGCCAAGTGGTCAACCTCGCACGGATTTGTTTCGGACTCTTTCTCAAATATTTTATACTAATTGGAGTTGGAATTGACTAATTATTGTCTAATTTTTCGACGTGGGACTTTGATTGATATCCCAACAATCCTCTCCTCAAACCAAGGACCACACAAATTTTTGGCCTCTCTTTTAGCGAAACCTGATACCTATTTTATATTGTCGTTATCACCAACAAAACTCTTCACCTAACCTTCTCATGCATAATCAAGAAGACTTTCGACACAAAGCAATGGTACCTTTAATCGCGAGATCACATTGACTACTCCTCCCACAATGAACATACATCTCACACCCACTTCTCTAGGTCCACATTTTTTGAACCTCACTTTGATACCAATTGTTGGGCTCTGCAAGTCCATTTCCAATTCTACTTATTAGTATGATATTTTCCATTTTGGGTTAAGTGGCCAAACCATCATGGATTTATTTTTGGGTTACATTCCAAAAGGTTTGATACTATTTAGAGTTGAATTTTACTTATATATTAGACCATTACTGTTTAATCTTCTGATGTGAAACTTGAATTGATACCCAACCGTTACATATAATTTTAAACATGAGGATATATAGATAAATGGTTAAGTATCATACCAACCTTGAAGGTTGTGGTTCTCATATCAACCTTAAATTTTTATATTTACAAAAAGTTACCGTAATTTTAAGCTATTTTTATCATACTTTTTTAATGCTGTAATATTAACTATTATAAATTATGAGAACAATTACATTAACAAGTTTACAACGGATAATTTTTAATTTTAATATGTGGGATTCCGACGAACTGTTCTACTTTCACCACGCTGGAAACCTCAAGAACAGTTCTACTTACACCACGCTGTGAATCTCCAATAAATTTTGTCTCTATTAATTTGCATTCTCTATGACTCGAACTCTATACTTCGTGGTAAAAAATTATTAATAAATATCTGGTCAACCACTGAACCAAGGGATATCGTACTTATGAAATTAACATTTTATCATATTTATAAAAGAAAAATTTTCATTACACAAATATTGCTCAAAATATAGACTTTATAGACGGGATGGTTTTCTATGATATTTCTTCTATGTTCACTAAGATAAAAATTTAAAAAAAAAAACTATTTATTTTGTTTATATAATTTGAGTACGTTTATATCTTTTTAATACATTTGAATGTGAAAAAGAATACATTTGAAGCTGAAATGAAGCTGAAATATGTTGTTGTTCTATTGAAACTTAAAATTTTCGATTAAATGGCAACAACAACTGCCACTATTTTCAAATAGTGATAAGAAAATTTTATAATAAATATGATGCAAAGAGGTCATATATAATATTGTAATGCTATTTTATGTGGAGGAAAAAACTTACATTTTTTATCAAAAAAAAAAGCTTACATTTCAACCATCGAAACTAATTTGGTAGAGTCAATTTGGTAAATGGTCTTTAACAAAATAAAAAAGAAATTTGATAAATGGCAAAACATCAAAGACAAATTAAATAAATGACAATTGGTAGACGTTTAATTAGGTAAATACCAATACAACATTGTAAATATTTTGTTATATACAATTTAACTGTTACTAGACATGTTATTTTTTTCATAACATGTTATTTTTTTATGTCAGTGTCTAATTCAATAAATAAAAGTTAGGATTTAGAATTTCATATTTGCATTTCGGTTTTCTTATAAAAAATCACTTGTCCCAAACAGTTAAATGAAAAGTAAAATTGTCCAAAATTAATTATACAATATTTTGCTTGTTCTCATTGCTAGTTCACTTTTTGCCATTATATAACTGTTGCAAGTTTTTTTAAGTTATAACTTATAACTATATAGTTCACTTTCTCATGGCAAAAAGTAAAAAGTGTATATCAGTTTATGAGAGGGGTTGATTGGTTGAAACTTTTGACTGTGTAAACTATTACTGTGATATGAATTGAAAAAGTTATTTTAACTTTTATTTATTTTGTTAAGGTCTTGATTTAAAAAAAAAAATCTTTTTTTGGCTTTTAATAAAAAGCAACGTAACAAAGAACAAAAAAAAAAATTTGGGCTGTGAGAGATTTTAAAACTTTTATAGTCCTAAAAATCTAATTATCAATCACCCCCTATATAGTTATAACTTTAAAAGGTAATTTCCATAAAAGCAAAATCATCTAATTGTGTTATTAAATATGATCAATTTAATTAAAATGTTAGAAACCTATCTTTGATTCTACCTCATTGGCCACGCCTCATATTACCTTTCATTTGATACACACTTTAGTTACTGAAAAAAAAACCCGTGATTTATGCAACAAACTGAATATATATAAGCCTATAACTTAAAAATGTAACCTCCATACAAAGTAACTTTTTTCAAGTTTGCTAATAAGTATGGTCAAATTTAGTCACAAACAATTTGTGATTTATGTCCTAATCGGTATTACTATCAAGTATCAACCGGCTCTCGCTTGAATACTCCACCATTAATAAATAAATGTTAGGACCTCTGGGTAAATCGAACACTAAATCTGTTTTTTTAAGACACATGATCCAAGTGGTTTAAAACACTTAACTAAGCAATCCGGTCAAACAAAGTTCCGACAAGCAGACTTTTAAAAATGTTATATAATGCATACACCAATAATTTTTCTTAGGGCATACCAATAATAAGTTGGGCAATTTAAAAAATAATTGTGGCATAAATTTAAGGTTTTTTAGTCGTTTACCCATGCGCTCCATCATGGAAAGATGAGAAAAACAAAAAAAAATAATAGTTTTTTTCCTTATATATTTAAATCGTATTATGACTTTGGCTTCTAACGAGACAGAAATAACTAAAAAATAGCAATCTAGAATTAGGGTGCATGTGAAAGAAATATAATTTGGTTGACGAGATGTAATAGAGCATGTTGTTTCGGTTGGCCTTTTAACATCTCAAAAACCACAAATGAATAATTAACATTACATAATTAGACAAACCCGTCACATAGATTATTATATTTGTAGAGCTTAACTTTGTCATAATGCAAAAGTTAGGCAAGAGGGTTTTCCGCTGTATAGACTACCGGGTGATTGGTTGGGATGTAGAAACTTTTTTTAGATTATTGAAAGTTTAGTTTTTTCTAATCACTCTTTAACATTTTTTCCGGCTAATATTACTTTTATTGATTTTTCAAACCACAATTCTGATTTACGAACATAGAAAAAATCTGGACAGCTATGGAAAATAGACCAATGATGCCTAATTAGCAGAGATTTCTTAGCTAACGTGTTTGCACATGAATTCGCTTCATGATGCCTAAATGAGTTTAGAACCAAGCCAAGTGTAAGAAATAAGTTTGAAAGCATTTATAAAATCTTTGAGTGTTTTTAAACATAAACCTTTACAAAGAAAAACATCTCACACCAACTACTGATCGCCTCTATGTAGTGTTGAAGTCGTAGGTAACTGATGTTTCCATTGATAATGCAAGTAATGTTCAAATCAATGCAAGTAATGTTCAAGTTATCTTCTTTGAATTCCACCATTCTGTATCCTAATCCCCACGCACATTGCATCGCCCACAATAAAGTTGAATACTCCGTTTCTTGTGTAAATCACTATTTAGCATTTAAACAGTTTTAAAAGCTCTGTAAAATCTGTTCGACCAATTTTAAATCAAAGTTAACTAAGGTGTCATGTGCCAAATAATTAAAAAGATTAATTGGTAAAATGTGAATGAGAAATGAACAAATGATAAACCACTTGGGCCTAAGAGTTAATTTAACTCATAAGGTTAAGTGTATTTTTAACATTTGTCCCACATCGCTTAGATGATTAAAAATCATACGATATATAAGAGAGGACACACACTTCTATGTTCAAAAGTGTGCACCTAGAAAGAGAGATGGCCAAGCCACACGCGCGCACCGCCGCCGCTCGGCCCGGCTCGTGGCTCTTGGGCTCGTGGACTTTATATTTGGCACTTAGGACTCTTGGGCTCTTGGGCTCTAAGATGATCAGATTCTTTTTGGTCAATGTCAACACAAAAGTCAATACGTTTTGAAATCAAAAATGAAGTCAAAACGTTTCTCTTTTCTTGCAGAATTTTAATGGCTCCATGTCTTGTGCTCCACGCCCTAACATTACGCCTTGTGATTATTGCCCACGATATGCGTCCTGTCTTTATGATAGAGGAGCTGATCACCTCTCTCTCTTGGCTATATATACAAGCCTCATCTCTTCTCATTCTTCGCTCACTCATCTCTGTGGCTATATATACAAGCCTCATCTCTTCTCATTCTTCACTCACTAATCTCTGAAACATCAGAAAGAAAAACTCCAGCAATCTCTCTCTCTCTTTTTCAGTAAGTGTCTCGAGAGTATAGCATAAATTCTTGGTTCGTAGATTCTATAGTCGAGTGTCGCGACTATAGTCTCACACAGTTGTATCCTGGGATTCAGAATCTCACAGATCTGCCATACTACCGGAGATTTTATGAATTAAGGAGAGAGATAATATCTCGACTCTGTGTTCTTTTAAATCGTTTATATATATATCGTTTAATCTTCTCCTTAATTTGCATTTCTTCAATCCGGTTTTTTGGTTCCTACAATCTTAATTCATAAAATCCGCTTCTTGCTTATCGCTTAAATCAGATTGAGAATTGCGATCTGTTTTTTAAACGATTTCAAAAACGATTTTAAAAAATTTCTTTTTTATTTATCCCTGAAACAGTTCTGCAAACGTTTTATAACGATTTCGCGGAAGGTTTCATTCTAATCTGAAATTTTTATTAATCTGTCAAATTCATAAACGATTTCCGTGAAGGCCTTTGGGCGAGTTTAGCGAAATATTTCTTGAATATTTTCTGGGAAAAGACCTTCTCGTTAAATTCCACAGAATTATATAGTGATTAAAACGCTTTATAAAGCTATCACTTTCACTTATTGATACTGATTCTGTTTATCTTACTGATATTGATCATGACTACCGGTGATGACAACGTTCTCTCAGGAAAAGGATCCAGTGCGTTGACGCCCCAAATCGGGAATGGTCTTCCATTGCAAACCTCTGATGTGCCTTCTTTTCACTGCTATCACTCCAGATAAGTTCGATGGTACCAACTCCAAGTCATGGCAGAAAAAGATGCATTTCTTTCTAACCACACTGAAATTGGAGAAGTATCTCATGGAGAGCAAACCTGTTTTGTCTTCAGACAATACTGATCCCCGAGCTCTAGCTAGTGTCGAGGCATGGAACCATGGAGACTACTTGTGCCAAGGCTACATCCAGAACCGCCTGGTCGACCAGTTGTACAACGTATACAGTGAGTTTTCAACCTCCAAGGCTCTCTAGAATGCTCTAGATATGAAGTACAAGTATTTCAATGTGGACTCTGGAAAGTTCGCTGCTGCGAAATTCCTGAACTACAAAATGGTAGATTCAAAACTCATCGTGGAGCAAGTTCATGAGCTTCAAATGATCATCCAAGAGATAGCCGATGAAGAAATGAAGATCTGTGAAACCTTCACAGTGAATTGTTTCATCGAGAAGTTACCTCCTAATTGGGTGGACTTCAAGAACTATCTCAATCATAAGCAAAAAGCTTTGACTTTGTCAAACTTGATATCTAGGCTGCAAAATGAGCCACTCAAGCGAAAATCCATCATGGATATCACTCATGATGTTAATGTAGCGGAGTACAAGAGGAAGGGAAGAGGCAAGTTTGTTCCCAACAAACCTGTGCCAAACAAGATCCCTCCTCAGACATCCACGGCCTTCAAGAAGCAGACATTCTCGAATAAATTCGCAGGAAAGTGTACCTACTGCAACAAGAAGGGGCATTTGGCTTCCGGATGTCGTAGAAAGCCAAAGGACGCTTAAGCAAACCTGACCGAAGCTGACATATGTGCGGTGGTCACGGAAGCTAACATGGCTGAGAAAAACCCTAAGGAATGGTGGTACGACACCGGTGCCACTACCCATATATGCATCGATAAGACGATGTTTAGCACCTATCAAAAGAGCAAGGGTGATAATCAGCTCAGGATGGGGAACGTGTCAAAATCCAAGATTGAAGGCACGGGAAAAATCGTATTGAAGATGACTTTCAGCAAGGAGCTCACTCTGAACAACTTGAAACACGTGCCAGATATGAGGAAGAACTTGATCTCCGGGACCGTATTGGGCAAGCATGGATTTGCCATCAACTACGAGTCCGACAAGCTGATCATCAAGAAGCATGGTATTTTTGTTGGCAAGGGTTATGAAAAGGATGGACTTATCAAAATATGTGTTCAGACAGTCCTCCGAAATAATAATGTAACCACTTCCAAAGTTTCAATGAAAAAGAAACAAGTTGCTTATTTGACTGAGTCTGACAACATTTGGCATTAATGATTAGGACATGTGAATTATAAATCTATGCAAAGATTAATTAATTTGAACCTAATTCCAAAATGCAAAATAAACAAAGACAAATGTGAAATTTGTGTACAAGCAAAACTTACAAAAACACCATCACCTCATGTTGAAAGAACAACCGAACCTCTTGGTCTAATACACACAGATTTTTGCAACTTAAAGTTTGTACAAACAAGAGGCGGTAAAAATTATTTTGTAACATTCATAGATGATTTTACAAGATACTGCTATGTCTACCTACTACGTAGTAAAGACGAAGTCTTGGAGAAATTCAAAGAATACAAGACCGAAGTTGAAAACCAACTTGGAAAAACTATTAAAATAGTTAGAAGTGATAGAGAAGGTGAATATGATGGACCTTTTAATGAATTTTGTGCTGAAAAAGGCATTATCCATCAAACCACTGCTCCCTACTCACCATAATCTAATGGAGTTGCGGAACAAAAAAATCGTACTCTATCACTTTGTTGGACCAATTTTTAATCAAAGTTAATTAAGGCTTCATGGGCCAAATAATTAAAAAGATTAATTGGTAAAATGTGAATAAGAAATGGACAAATGATAAACCACTTGGGTTTAAGAGTTAATTTAACTCATAAGGTTAAGTGTGTTTTTAACATTTGTCCCACATCGTTTAGATGATTAAAAATCATGCGATATATAAGAGAGGACACACACTTCTATGTTCAAAAGTGTGCACCTAGACAGAGAGATGGCCAAGCCACACGCGCGCGCCACCGCCACTCTCTCGGCTTGGCACGTGGCACGTGGGCTCGAGGGCTCGTGCGCTCGAGGGCTCGTGCACTCGAGGGCTCGAAGGCTCGAGGGCTCGTGCACTCGAGGGCTCGAAGGCTCGAGGGCTCGTGCGCTCGAGGGCTCGAGGGCTCGTGGGCTCGTGGGCTTGTGGCCACTGGGGCACTTGGGTACTTGGGCTCTAAGATGATTAGATTTTTTTTGGTCAATGTCAACATAAAAGTCAACACGTTTTGAAATCAAAAACGAAATAAAAATATTTCTCATTTCTTGCAGAATCTTAATGGCTACGTGTCTTGCACTCCACATCCTGACATTACGCCTTGTGATTATTGCCCACGATCTGCGTCATGTCTTTATGATAGAGGAGCTGATTACCTCTCTCTCTTGGCTATATATCCAAGCCTCATCTCTTCTCATTCTTCACTCACTCATCTCTGAAACATCAGAAAGAAAAACTCCATCAATCTCTCTCTCTCTCTCTTTTTCAGTAAGTGTCTCGAGAGTATAGCGTATATTCTTGGTTCGTAGATTCTATAGTCGAGTGTCGCGACTATAGTCTCACACAGTTGTATCTTGGGATTCAGAATCTCACAGATCCGCCACACTGCGGAAGATTTTATGAATTAAGGAGAGAGATCATATTTCGACTCTGTGTTCTTTTAAATCGTTTATATATATATATATATCGTTTAATCTTCTCCTTAATTCGCATTTCTTCAATCTGGTTCTTCGGTTCCTACAAAAATTTCTCACAGCCCATTTTTATTTTTTTGTTCTTGTTACGTTGGTCTTTCTTAAAGCCAACAATTTATGGGTGATAAAAATGGCGGTGACATAGGTTGTTGGTATCAAATTGACAGACATAGTTTGTGTATCAAACATGTCCAGTACAAATTGTCCCACGATATAGACAATATTTTTTTTCTTTTCAAATTTTAAAATTCATTAACCCGAAATTGAGTTTTTCGATTTATCCGTTATTACAAACAACCGAAACCAATCTGATAAAAATGATAAAATTATAGCCTCATGGGTTATAAAAGTACGAGCATGTTTCGTAACTACATATGCGTCTTAGTTTGTTTGGGGTGGTCAGAAGTTAAGGGAGAATACATCGAACTTCTCTTGAAATCTCTCGTATTCTAGTGTTATCATCATTCTTAAGGAGGCCCAAGTAATCTCCCATGTTAGAGACCGTCACCAAGTCATTGCAAGACGGGTAGAACTTCACTCTAAAAATGTCCAATTGTGAAATTGATTTTGTCGCTCATAGAAAAGCTTTCGCTTCAGTAGCGAAAGTCGATGTTAATCTTGGCATAACCTTACATCCCTAATTTTTCAAATCTCCCATTTCATCCTGAACAATCCATCATAAAGAGCATAAGTCTTTGTCGTGTTTCTAAGAGGCATCAAAGTCACAAATCAACAACGAAGGAAGAGGTGATTATGTCATGGCCCAATCCCAATAACCTCTAAACCCTAAAGGTCCATTACGTAAGGTCCACGTTTAAAAAATCTAAACCTAATTTAAGGGTATTTTTGCCATTTATTTGGGTGAAAACCATCATCCTAGTCTCCCCCCCTCAGCTATTTAAGAAGCTCATGATAGAGAAAAAATGACAAAGATATTTTGACAGCAAAGCTCTGCCGATTTTTTTTCAACCGTCGTTGTCGTCCCTATTCTCCGTCGTGTAAACCAGTGAACATCAGAGGAAAAAGAGAAAGCAGTCTCGAGTAAGGGTTTTGTCTGACAGATCTCGGTCATATCTGAAGAAGTTTGGTTGCGATCTAGATATCCCAGGAAAGATCTTGTTGTCTAGTTTCTGCAGCAACTTTCTTATCTCAATTTCGAGGTAAACTCCATCCGCAAATCGCGTTTAAAGTTTGCAAAAATTCACTGTTTTCTGAATTCAGAAACTCCTTCAGATCTGATAGGGATATGTCCGATAAAAATTATACTCGAGACTGCTTTTCCTTCCTCCTTCGATGCTCAGTAATTTACACGACGGAAAACGACGGCGGCTAGAACAATTCCAGCAGACGTTCACTATAATAATCTACAATACGTGTCATTTATCCTCTATCACGAGGTCTTTAAATAGGTGAGGAAGAAAAAAAAATATACAATATTTAGGTTTTCAGACCCAAAAAAATGTCAAAATATTCTTCAATTAAATTTAGTTTTTTTTAAATATGGCTTTAGTCATGCCCAAATAAACGAGGTCAAATGTCACGATTTTTTATTAAGGGAGTTTTCTTTTTATAAGAGCTCAAATCTTCTTCGCCTCCGTCTCTTCCGCAACGCGTCTCGCCGGGATGGTGGGCTCCACCGATGCTTCGTTCAATGTCTCACCGACCAAGAGTTTTTGTGTCTTCGATGTGGGTCTGGCACATAATTTTAACCTAACGATGTGGGCCTGGCCCAGAAATGTAATTTGATGGGCTTTGATCTCAATATCAGCCCAGCAATCTTGCCTTGCGCTTATTTGCTCGTTCTTATGACTGTGAAGGGTCTAGTTCGTCCCGCTTTATGTTGGGACTCATAATCAATTTTCTCCTCAAAGGAGAGATCGATTCCATCTATGTCTTATGTTTTGTAGCAGTGGCAGAAGAATTAGCCTTTTCTAAAATGCTTTCGATTATCATCTACGATTTTAACCACCTATCCTATCTTTTAAATGTATTGTTTTTTAATTATGTAACAAGTGAGGTTTACTCTTTGGCAAAGAGTCCTCTATTTGCGTTTGTTGTAATCCCAAGCTAAGATTCATATAATATGAGTTTGTCCCAACAAACAAAAAAAAAGAGCTCAAAATCTTTTATTCTGGCTTTTTGATTGTACCTTTAGAGTTTGAAAGTTTATAAGGATTGAATCATGACATGACATGTTCCATCTCCCAATTGAATTAGGGTTTAGATTGCCCGAGTGGCGAACCGGGTATGTGTCGCTTTCCTGGTCTCTGGAGGTTATTTCGCTTCATCGCAATTCGATCGTCGCTACTGAACAGAAGTGATTGGGCAACTTTTAGTACCGTTTTGGGAGATTCCGGTTTGGTCGTTTATAGAAAATCAATTAAAGCCGAATCCACGAAAGGGCCCAAATATATGGCCCATTTTTAGTCCAATAACGAAACGGCTTTTTTATCCGACCCGTTTCTTTTTTTTTTTTTTTTTTTTTTTTACTATTTTCGTAGAGAAAGAAAAAAACATTAATAATATTTCAATTCAACAATACTTTAGGAAAAAGCGAAACGTCTAAATGATGAAATTTTTGTTTCCCCAATTTCAGAAATTTTTCTTTTTCTTCCCCACTCTTCTTGTAAACATTGCAGAGTGTTCTCGGAATTAGGTCGAAAGATCATAACTTTTAGGAACGTTTCCTTGAATCGATCTTTGTTTAAGGTAAATGGGTTTCCCTTCTCTCTTTATTGATTCCCTTGAATCGATCTTTTGTGTGTTCTTTATCAACAATCTGTTATGGGTATTGCGATAAATCGTACTGTTAAAAAAGTTTGGATTTGAATTGTCCAGATCAGGCTTTAAGCTAGAGATTTTGTGTTTGTGTAGTGACGATGCAGAATCAAAATGATCTGTTGAAGGATGAAGCGGAAATCGCTGCATCGATTTCGGAAATGAAGTGTGAAGAATGGGGAAATTGCTCAACTGTGGAGGATGAAGCTTCTTTTCAAGAAGAAGAAGCTGCAAAAGTTCCTTATGTTGGTGATAAGGTCTGAAGCAAATCAACTTAAATGAATGATCTTTTGCATTTGATTAGAAGTGAAGTTATTGTGTATGGTAACACAAAAACACTCCCTTTGAGTTTCTTGGGATGTCTGTTTGTGACTTCATTTCATGTCAATGAGCAAACTTTTACCTGTTTTAAAACTTATGAAAAAGATGATGTTTTTGGTCCGATGTTGTGCAGGAACCTCTGTCTAGTTTATCTGCAGAATATCAATCAGGGAGTCCCATTTTGCTGGAGAAAATAAAGGTTGACTTTATGCTGCGTCTTCTTTTGTTGCGCTTGTTGCTTTCAGTTTTCTTTTTATTAATTATTATCATGTTTGCAATACTTGTAGATACTGGATAATCAATATATTGCAATCAGGCGAACAAGAGGCGATGGAAATTGCTTCTTCCGGAGTTTTATGTTCTCTTACCTTGTATGTTTTCAATTATATCTTAGGTTTTGTTTGTGTAGTTTACGGTTTTGGACTTTAGAACTGGATTCTCTATCTCTAGCTGAAGTTGTTGTTTCGTCTGCTTTATTTGTAGGAGCATATTTTGGAATCACAAGATAATGCTGAAGTTGATCGTATCAAGGTCAACGTTGAGAAATGTAGAAAGACTCTGCAAAACTTAGGTTATACAGATTTTACATTCGAGGACTTCTTTGCGGTAAATTTACCACCTTGTTTTGTTTTCTTTTGTGTCTGCTATTTAAATCTGGTTAGATCATCAAAAGATACTCGATTTCATTGTTCGTAATGATACAGTTGTTCCTTGAGCAACTAGATGACATTCTACAAGGAAGTGAGGAGTCTATAAGGTAGAGGCCTGTAGTTCTAAACATGGCATTTGGGGTTTTTGTCAGTTTTTTGTGTGGATAAGTTCTGAGTTACCGCTAAGAAGTCTCTCCTCGTATTTATCTCAATCACTTGTGCAAATATCTTTATCTTACAGCTATGATGAGCTGGTTAACAGAAGTAGAGATCAGTCAGTCTCCGACTACAGTAAGTTGCTTCTGAATTTCTTTGACAATGCATAACCCAAAGGAACATAGTTTTGACAAATTCTGGTGTCTCAGTTGTAATGTTCTTCAGGTTTGTTACTGCTGGTGAAATACGAACACGCGCAGATTTTTTCGAACCCTTTATAACAGGATTATCGAACACAACAGTGGATCAGGTTTGTACATACACTTATCATGCTTTTGCAGTCAAGCCACTTGGTGATATATATAAAAGTGCCTTCATACTTGCAAAAAGAAAGATGGTCTAGGTTAGTTTATAGATACATTTACAATAAAGAAAACTTCATTTAAATTGGATGCTACCAAACTTGATTGCTTTGTATGGTACTTTTCAGCGTTGTGAGACATTTAGTCCCTTGCATTTTTGCTCAAACTAAAGATTCTGTAGAGAGCTTTGAATCCATCCTAACAGATTATTAGATTCAATGTTTTGTTATAGTTTTGCAAGTCATCGGTTGAACCGATGGGGGAAGAGAGTGATCATATCCACATAACCGCGTTGTCGGACGCGCTTGGTGTTGCAATACGGGTTGTGTATCTTGACCGTAGCTCATGTGATAAAGGAGGCGTCACTGTGAACCATCATGACTTTGTTCCTGCGGGCACAAATGAGAAAGAAGAAGCTTCTGCTCCTTTTATAACCTTGCTGTATCGTCCAGGCCATTATGATATCCTCTACCCCAAGTCATCTTGTAAGGTATGTAACATGAAATCGCCATATGACCTCTCTTCCTTTAGATTCTACCTGATTTAAAGCTAATAATTTTGTGTTGTTACAGGTATCGGACAATGTGGGAAAATGATCTTCATAAAACCCATTAGGAGATGTTTTACAAAAACTGTGGTAATATGGATTCATGTGGATGAAACCATGGAACAATCAACAATTATACCATCTCTTTGCTCCTTGATTATGATCAAAAACCCTTTTTGCAACATTAGAAAATGGACCGGTTTTTTTTACTTTGATCTTGCCTCCTTGAATTTTTCATGATAATTACCTATGTAGTGTTATTATGACCGTTATAAAAATTGAAGATTTGATTTTGGCCAAATCGGTTAAAAAAAATCGGTGTACATAGTAGAGTGAACGAGATTTCCGATTAACTTGCTAGGCGCTAGATCTAGCAAATTGTTAAATAGAGCCAAAGGGTTTGCCTAACAAAGAAAGAATAACCCTATGGAGTATGATTAGTCTTGTTAATAATATTTAGATCCAAGAAACAAAAAAATTTAACACAATAGTCCAAAAAGATAAATGTGTTATAGTAGAAATTTCCTTATTTCCTTTTTGTCACAACCATCTAAAGACTAGACTGTAGAGATTTCAGTATATATAGAGTATACGTCATTTATTGTTTGTCACTTTCTTCTTTGGAAGCTTGTCCCAAAACAAAGAGAATCCATATCCATCCCAAATAAAATCAAACTTGGCACCATATATAGTTCGTTCCTCTAGTCATGAACTATTCAAACCCAACATTTATTGTAAAAAGGGGCAGAATATTCTTAACGGAACATAAACAGGCAGAGCAGGTCTTATTCAAAATCAAGTCACATAACCGGCCAATGTAACCTAGTGGTTTGTGTTAATGTATCACTATGTATATTGCATGTAGTTGGAAAAAAAAAAAAAATCAAACCATATAAGAAGTTGAGCTAATCTAAAAATGTAAAAGCTTATGAAATATTTTGAGAAAGAAACAACTAAAGAAGAAGATTTAGTTTGAACTTTTAGTATTACATGAAATTAATTTCGGTTGATGATATAAACAAATGTTGTTGATTTTGATTTGGAAAAAAAAATGGCATGTTGTACAAGATTATAGTAAAGAATAGTTATTAATATAATTTATCCAATCTCTATGTTACTTATATTAACATAATTTTCCTTAACTTAAACTTCGATATATATGTTTCTTTTTTACTATGCCATATAGAATCATCTAGACACCGTTCATGTGTTCTAGATGCTAGACGTTAATAATAGTTAAACTAAAATATCATGCTTTCTTGATTATTGACTAGAATTGAGTGATTACATATCAGTGGAAGCCGCAAACTAAATAATAGAGATTTCTCAAACTTGAATATATCTCTTTTTGTCTATTTCTTGCTTTTAAAAAAATATTATATCGAAGATTGAAATTTAAGAACTCGCCCATGCATACACAATTTTGAGTAATTTTTATTCCTCACAAGATAGATTATGAACTTAGGCTTGGTATTTAATCACCTTAAAATGAAAGGGACAACAACTAAAGCGAAAAAGGAACATACAAAAAAAAAAGTGAAGACAAAAGGTAAGAAATTTTAGATGAGGAGAGGAAAAAGAGGGTGTGATAGGTATAGGCATGTTCTCTCTTCGGTTTAACAATTCCCACCACAACCTTACAAAAAAAAGACACACACACACAAACACACTTACACTTGTTACCGTTAAAAGTTTTAATTAAACAATTCACAGCCTTTCCTTTTGACCTACCCATCTCTCTCTTCCTCTCAACGTTCCATTAGCATACACATTCGTGCTATATATATATATGTGTGTGTGCGCGCGCGTGCACCCACACTTGCATGACACATATATACAACAATAATACATAAAGGTAAAAATATATCTTTGAAAATAGATTCTAAGCGTTTCTATAATCTAGGCCTTAAAAGTCTGTGAGAGTTATAAATGGTGTATGGGATCTTGGTTCTTAATATAGATATGTATAAACAGGGTTACAGACATTCGTACCATTTCAATCAGTTTCGATCCGTTTCGAAAAAATTCGTATAATCATAAGTTTACCAAGTATGGAAACTATCAAAACCCAAACATATTTGTAGAGCAGAAATAATCACATATATTAAACTATGAAAATACAGATTTGTAACTTCGCTTCGGATATATATAAAATAATTAATAGAGCTTTGTGCAAAATAAAACTTTTTAAAACCTTTACAGCAGTTTTTACACTTTTTGAGTTTCTTTGTCACTTTTAAACACTATTCATCACATATTTGCTCTTAAAATATGTATATACACAACCACATATCGTACGTACATATCCACATATCAGCCATTTTTGATAATGTATGTACACAACCATAAACACTGATTAATTATCATCAAGCTATCAAAATTTCAACATTAAGAAGAAAATGTAAATAAATGTTTTATGTGAAATGTTACAATTTGTTTTTCTTAAATTCGAGCTTTAAAAAAAAAACAAAAAAACCTCTTATAAACACTGAATGTCCGACGGGTTATATGATTTAAATTAGGTTTAAAAAAACCCATTCATACCTGAATTCTCTCTTTTGAGCTTATGTCTCTCTTTCATTCATAGGGTTTGACTCTTAGAAAGTAGAGCTTTTGAGTGGATAAGAAGATCCATATGTTTTTTTCAACTGTTTCCCTCATCGTTTTCGAGAAGAAGAGCATAGGATATTGAAGATCAATCCAAAATATCAAGAGAAGAGTTTGAATCTAAATCCAACTCTAGAGGAAAGGAAACTTAGGTATTTTTTTGGTCTTAAAACATATAAATACTCCTAAAAACGTACTCGGGTCAACCCGGAACAAACCGGGTTAGATCCGGGTCATATAGGCAAAAGTCAATGAAATATGAAAAGTCAACTGTGTGCATGCCCACTTGGTGTAGCTCCACTTAGCTTCAAAACCGAGTGTAAAACGTCCAGAGAGCTAAATTTCTTGCTTCCACATTCGGTGTAGCTCCACTTGGCTTCAAAATCGAGTGTGAGTGCATCTTCACTCAAATCTTCATTCCTTAGCATTTTCTACCAATCCTTCCATCTCCATTGTCTCTCCCAAGCCTCCAATGCATCCACATAGCTCCAATAACTCCAAAGATACCTAAATCAAACCAAAACAAGAACCAAAATGCACAAACACAAATCCTAACTCTAAAATGCATGTGAAAACTAAAATGAGACTCAAAGACTAAAATATGGTGCAAATGTGACACAAAAGAGGGTGGAAAATGATGAAAACATAAACTCAAAACGGTGTAAAAACACCAAATATCATTCTCCCAAGAGTTTCAGAGGTAATGAATCAGTCCTTAATTTATCCCGTCACAAAAGAAGAGATCAAGGAAGCTATTTTCTCTATTAAATCTTTAAAAGCACCAGGTGCTGATGGGATAACGGGCATGTTCTATCAGCAGTATTGGGATGTTACTGGGGATCAAGTGACTAAAGAAATTCAGAGATTCTTCAATGATGCCACTCTTCCTGATGAATGGAACTATACTCAACTTTGTCTGATTCCTAAAGTGGTAGGCGCCTCGAATATGTCTG
The DNA here is from genome assembly GCA_900406555.1 of Pseudoturritis turrita. Taxonomy (NCBI): domain Eukaryota; kingdom Viridiplantae; phylum Streptophyta; class Magnoliopsida; order Brassicales; family Brassicaceae; genus Pseudoturritis; species Pseudoturritis turrita. The sequence goes on from OVBL01000398.1 coordinate 431,987, forward strand.
ACTTAAGGCCAATTAGTTTGTGCTCTGTCTGCTACAAGGCAATCCCCAAGATCATGGTTAAAAGGTTAAAACCTCTTCTCCCTGCTCTTATCTCGCCTTTTCAATCAGCTTTTGTAGAAGAAAGACAGATCACTGACAATATAGTTATAGCTCATGAAGTGGTTCATAGTTTGAGATCCCACCCTAAGATTTCCTCAGACTTTATGGCCATCAAATCCGACTTGTCAAAGGTCTTTGATAGGGTAGAATGGAATTATCTTAGAGCTCTATTCTCCACTTTAGGTTTTCATCAGAAATGGTTACATTGGATTATGGTGTGTGTAACTACTGTAACTTACTCTGTGTTGATTAATGATAAGCCACATGGTCTGATTGTTTCTCAGAGAGGCCTGAGACATGGTGACCCTTTATCTCCCTTTCTCTTTGTCTTGTGTACAGAGGGGCTCTCTCATTTGTTAGCTAGGGCTGAGAGTCTTGGTAGAATCAGTGGTTTGCAATTCTCTGCTCAAGGCCCTTCCATCCATCATCTGTTGTTTGCTGATGACAGTTTATTTATGTGTAAAGCTGTCGAAAGTCAAGCTAGAGAGCTTAAGAATGTTCTTTCCACTTATGGTTTAGCAACGGGACATGTCATCAACTTAGAGAAATCATCTATAACATTTGGTTCCAGAGTGGGTGATTCTCATAAGCTGCTTATTAAAGACCTGCTAGGGATCATGAATGAAGAAGGGGCAGAAAACTACTTAGGTTTACAGAATGTTTCAGTGGATCTAAGATTCATATGCTTGATTTTATCAAGGAAAGACTGAAATCACGAATATCAGGGTGGTTTGCTAGATCCCTCTCTCTAGGAGGAAAAAAAGTCATGTTGAAAGCTGTTCCTATGGCGATGCCGGTTTATGCAATGAGTTGTTTTAAGTTACCTAAAGCTTCCTGTGAAGTACTTTCTAGTGCTATGGCTGCTTTCTGGTGGAATTCAATAGGTGACAAGAGAAAAATCCATTGGCTAAGTTGGGAAAAGCTTTGCCTAACTAAAGAAGATGGGGGTCTAGGCTTTAAGGATATTCAGTGCTTCAACCAAGCCCTGTTGGTCAAACAGGCTTGGAGACTCCTCCAAGACCCCCAGAGCCTGTGTTCTAAACTTCTTAAAAGTAGGTACTTTGCAGATAAGGACTTTCTTACCTCTTTACATGGCAAGAGACCTTCGTTTGCTTGAAAAACCATTCTTTTCAGAAGAGATCTGTTGAGAAAAGGGATGATAAGAAGAATTGGTAATGGAAGATCCACAAAGGTAAGGAGTGAGACATGGATAACAGAAGACAGACCAAGAATTCCTTTGATGAAGAACATATTTACGAATTTGGATCTCCGAGTCTGCGAATTGATAGATTATCAAAGAAAAAGTTGGAACAGAGATATTCTAAAGGACTTGTTCTACCCTCAAGATGTTAGGATTATTACATCTAAGAAACCTGTGGTAGACAAGGATAATTTTTGGATTTGGAAACATACTAAAGGAGGAGAATATTCAGTGAAGACAGGCTACAATGTTGTTGCCATGGAGAAGAATAAAGAACTGATCCAACAGGTAACTGCTCAACCGTCTATAAATACATTGAAAGCTGATATCTGGAAGCTTCAGGCTCCATCAAAGGTAAAGCATTTTCTTTGGAGATCAATTAACGGAGCAATTCATGTGGTGGATGGCTTAGTAATAAGGAATATCAAGCTGGACTCTAGATGTCAAACATGTGGTAAGGAGGGTGAATCTATAAATCATGTGCTCTTTACATGTACTACGGCCAGACAGATCTGGGCCTTGTCGGATGTCCTCTCCCCAGAGATGGGCTTCGATCTTGTCTCTTTGTTCTCCAATTTTCACCATATCCTCTCTCTGAAAAAGAGAAACATGGTTCCTCTCGAACTTAAGAGAAGAATACCATGGACTCTATGGTACCTTTGGAAAAACAGAAACTTGTTATTCTTTGAAGGAAGACAGTTTATGCCTTTGGATACTATTAGAAAGATCAATGAGGAGTCTGCTATGTGGTTCTTAGCACAAAAGAATGATAGAATGCAGGAACAGACACAAGCAGACATTGCAGAGAAGGAAAGAAAGGAATCGAAAGCACCACCTCTTCACTGGCTCAAGTGTAACGTAGGCTTTCACTGGTCTACAAAATTGGGACTTGGAGAGGGTGCTTGGATCTTAAAAGATAGTAAAGGAGAGGCTCTGCTTCATAGTAGAAAAGCCTTTTTCAATTTCAGAAGTGTTGCTGAAGCAAAGTTACAATGCTTACTATGGACCATCAGAAGTATGCAGAGTCATCGTATGGATAAAGTAATTTTCGCAACACAGGCAGATGAACTAGTGGGTTCATTACTCAGACCAAAAGCATGGCCAAACTTCAAAGGTCAAACTTCTGATTTACTTTCTAAAATCAACGAGTGGAGAATTAAGCTTGAGATCCCCTCCTCTAACAGAAGGGCTTCTCTCATCGCACATAGTGTAGTGGAGCTTGATCATCACCAGTCCTATGTGGCCATAGGCGCTCCGGTGTGCCTCCAATCTAACGGTCCTTTGAGAGAGTTTTGCCCTATGCCTTAGGCTGAGCATTAATTTTTTGTGATATTCTCCATGGCCTTAAACAGTTACATCTCTTTTGTGTTAAGGGGTTCTGGTCTGATATTTATTTTTCCTTTGTAAATTCGGCTTCTTTGGTTTTGATTTGTAATTTGGATTTGTCCTATGAAGTTATAAAAGCATTATTCAGATTAAAAAAAAACACTGAATGTTCGACTAGTTCGGAACGAATAAATATAAAAAATGTGTTAATCCAGAAAAAATGAAACACGTATATCACCAAAAAAAAAAAAAAAATGAATACCCGCTTTATACTCATTCCTAGTGTGCTTACACTCGGTGCATACAAAAAGAAGATGCAAGCCGTTTGGAATGCTTTTCTCATTAATGTTATAAAAGTGGTTCATAATTCATGCTATAATTTTGTTTGGATCATATGATTACCTTAATGTAACCTCTAAGCCTTACATGTTTAACATACAAATTACGATGGAGAGTCAAAAGTTTGAAGGAACTTTAAGTGAATGCAGGCCAAAAGACATTTTGAGAGGAAAAAGCAGTAATAAAATAGAGAAGTAGTAGATACAAATAAAGGCTTGGATTTTAGTTAGTGTTTGGATTTGTAATTATTATGAACAAAAAAAAGAAAAACAGTAAGAAAGAGGATAATGAGAAAAGAGACAAGACGTGAGAGGGTGGGGATGGGCCATTCCCACTCCTTTAGCCAACCCATAAAGGCAAAAGTTGTTTTTCAGTTTCAGACCAAATGGAGTCTGTCTCCTCTCCCTTTTTTATTTTATTTTCAGTTCCCTATTCATATAAAAATATTCGCACTGTCCAAGTTTTGATATGCGATCATTGCAAGCAAGTTATGTTTTTTTTTTGGTTAAATTTCTTTGATATTGATTTACCAAGGTTTTGAAAGGATGATGTACCGTTACCGCAGTGAAATTTGGAAACGATCGTAATAATCGTAATTTGTCATCATTTACAATATTTTGTTCAGTCAGCAGGACAACTTAAAAACAATCACTAAAAAAAATAAAATAAATAGTTTTATCGATGTGGAAATATATATTCGAAAAATATATTTTCCGTCCTTTGTAATGTTTAAAAAAATAAAATTCAAATTTTATTGTAATTATACTATTTCGAGTCACTATTTAACCTTGTTATAATGTGTTTGATCCATTTGTATCGTAGTAGCGGTTAGCTTTTTTTTCTTACTCTGATTGTTTGGTTGCTATCATTTGGAGCAAAAAAATCGTATATATATTTTAAATCAAAGAAAAATTATTATTTTTCAACTATACATATATCAGAATTAATTATTAGAAAATAATTGTAACAATTACAAACCAAAAGACTTCTGCAAATGAAGAATGGACGTGAATATCTGTTCGGTTGTATAATTAGTAATTATTAAGATTCTTATGAATAATTAACAGACAAAAATCATATCAAAAGGAAAAACAAGAATTTTGAAAATGATATATATGGTGACTACTTATAAGACTTAGAGGAATGGTAGGAGTAATTTCCGGCGACATTCTCGAGTGGGGAACATTGTTACCTAGGCCCCATCATCATTATCAATTTCATCCATAATCTCTCTCTCTCCGTGATGGATATGTTCGATATCTTACGAGTGTCAAATGAGCAATTATATCTCTTTTAGCTAGAAAGCATTGAACGTTGTTCATAAAGTTATTTGACATGGTATTCAAACATAAGAATGGTATGATCCGCCCCTGTCTAATCATATTTTTCTTTAAAAGTTAACAATATGTTTGATACTTGATTTTTGTTACCATTTAGTGCATTCTTGTTCATGGAAAGATTCTTTAGTAATTTCATTTGGGAAGAAGGCATTTACCTAACAATCGCTTCATAATCCATAAAGTCGACAAAATCAATTAAAATATGGAAGTCGTAGGCCCGTAGGGAAAATATGTTTTTGGAATTTCTATTTGAATGCCTACAAAAAGAATATCTTATATTTTCTTTTTTGACGTCAAAGAATATTATATTTTTTTTGCGATTTCTTTGTGTTTCCTTATTTTTATGGGAAAGTTATTTAGCTTTTTCACGAATTATAATTGGGTGAAAAAACACATCAAAAAGCTTCGAGGAAGAATAAGAAAAAAGGTTAAAAAGACTTGGCTTACACTCAAAGCTCCCAAAAGCATATATTATACATCATTCTATACACATTCCCCAAAACCCAAAATAGAATATTGCTAAAGAATAAGACTTATCACTTTTAAGTTTTAAGGTAATATTTTCAAACAAGTCGAAAAAAAAATCTCTTTCGAATTTTTTTTTTTATTCGTCTGATTTATTATTTATTATTATAAATTATAAAATCTATTACATAAACAATTCTACAACGGATAATTCTAACCGATTTTTATAGATCCACGCATTTACTTTTGATGCATCTGATAATGGCGAACGGTTCTACTTGCACAACAGTAGAGATCTCTGGTAAATTTATCTCCGTTAATCTGCATAATTATTAAATTTTTTTGATTTAGAAAAAAAAAAATTGGAAGATGAAAAAGAAATTTCAAACGGGTGCCTGGTGGAATGAAGAGAAATTTAATTTAATAAAATAAAAATTAAAAAGAGAAATGATTTGGCCTTGGGAAAGATAGAGAAAGCTTGGCGTGATGAAGCATCAAATTGGCTGTAAGCAATGCACTTTTTGTTTGTTTCTGTTTATCCAGTTTCATTATCGCTTAGTCTGGCTAATACATAATAATAATATGATATTTTAATCTAAAGATAACATCAATGATTTAACTAATTGAACGTAAAGTAATATACAACTACTAAAGAGAAAACTTTATCATATAAAAACTACCAATCTTTCAAACGAACCATCTCAATTGTCTGTTAACTGTTGGTTCAAGTGTTTTAGTTTGGAATAATTTACGAGATTAATTATATAAAAAAATTAGTAATAATAATTTACGAGATTTTAAGAATTTTAGATAACAAATAGATTTCTGTTTTGTTATAAATTTTTTTTTTTGGTTTTTATTGTAGGATTTTGTTTTTCTTAAAATTAAATAGCAATTTCCTTCTTCTTTTGGAGTTTTTATCTATAATTTCTGGTATATATTTGAAATATATTGCTAACAAATCGAATGAGTAAAACAGTTAACGTTTATTAGCAATATTTGTTAATAAGGATTCTAAGTGAAAGGCTAAAGAGAATTCTATTTATCGTAATTAAAGAAATATTTGTTTGCTGATGATTTTAAAAATTAACGTGGATCTTGTGTGAGCGGTGTGTCATACTAAAAAATAGAGTGTCATAATTAAAAATAACGTGCTATAAATAAATATAGTGTGCTATTAGAAAAAATAGCATAAAATTTGGAGATAAAAACCCGCAGTTTTGCAATCCACTTGTGATTATTTGGTAAATACATGTTTCATCAAAGTCATTTAAAAATCCCCTTAACATTATTTGAGAAATGTTTTTCTAAAATTTGTTTATATGTCACCACTACAATCATTTTCACCATTTTTATTAGGGAAATTGGCAAGGATAGCAACATTTGTGCGCAAAACAAAATCCATAACATATTATTATAATATTCTGAGGATGACTTGTTGAATTTACGTAACTGGCCTTCTAATCTCTGATGAACACGACCATTTATTTATATTATATAACATTAAAATAAAAATTCAGCACAACACGAATACAAACATGCTTCTCGGAGACACAAAATCTCGTTTTTAATGTCATTTTTAAATTAAAAGGGATAGAAATTTTGATTCTTTTCTCGACCAAATCGCCCTAATTGAAAACCACCCCACAGATTTTTGTCTCAACTCTTTGGTATCGCTATCTTGAATCAAAACCCCAAATCGACTATCTCTTTACTCTTCTCTATCTCAATCTCAAAGAAAAACCCCAAATTGACAATATAAAATCTTCGCTATCTCAGAAACTACGGGTACAACTCTCCAACGACGCCACCTGCAAATCGGAACGCTTTCCGACGAAGCCACCTGCAATGTTCCGACGAATCTGAAAGCTTGTCTACGGTTCGTGAATATGCGTTTTGTTGTTTTTTTTTTGTTTGACTCCTACCTAATTACAATGTCCAGAAGCTTCCATTCACAGTCCCAAATGCTTTATCCAACGATTTGGTCTACTATAGTTGACAAAGAAGATGCCTTTGAATTTGCGCATAACGGAGGCTACAGTACGTGATACTGCACTAAAATTTGCTTCTGATATCCTCAAGGCAATTGAGTAACCAGATAGGTGCCTACGAGTACTATTCTATTTTTCATGGTTTTACCTTTTTATGTCTGCATGTTCGTATTTTTTTAGTCAACTACTTTATAATTTCTACGAGTTTCTACTTTATGAATATTTTTTCGGCTTCTATTTAAAATGATTTCACTTTTTAAACGAAACAATGGTTGCGAGTAAAATAGTCTTCTACTTATTATCGACTAAATACACAATAATGTAATTGACTACTTTAGTCGTCTATATACTTTTATCAAGTAATATTTGTTTATCTAGTAGTCAACTACGCTTTATTATGTTTACTGCATCTATTTAAGTTACTCAACATAGTAGTCACCTACACCTAAGTTTAAACTTGCCGTAACAAATCAACATCAACACGTAACATATCCATTTTGTGTAAACTAACAATGGTTGCGAATAAAATAGTCAACGACTTCTTATCAATTGAAACCAACTATGTAATTGACTACTTTATTCGTAAGTTTACTTAATATATTTTAGAAAGTAATAAGGGTTTAACTAGTAGCGAACTACATGTTTGCAATGTTTATCGCATCTACTTTATATAGTCCACATAATAGTCACATACACCTAAGTTTAAACTTCTTGAAATAAATCAACATCTGACACGTGACATATCTAATATCCAATTGCCATGTAAGGAAATAACGTAGTTTAGCTATTACATATAGTCTAACACAAATCATGAAAAACGGAATCAAAAGTTAACCAATATCAAGTATTTGGCCTCACACAAAATATAGATGCATTGTATCAATACGAAAGTGCATCAAACTCCGTTTCTCCCATGGTAAATAATTAGGACTTCTTAGTGACTTTGTTGTCGTTCACGCACGGGGAGCTTACAAGCTGCCCTGTTATGACCCTTCCCAAGACACCTACTACACAGACGAGTTGATTTTGATCGACGCTGGATCATATCAAACAAAACTAAAGTAAGTTATGTAACTAAAATAGTTGGTAATTTGTTATGCATAGATGTAGAGATATAATTGTAGTTCACTATATTATAATCTTATTAATCATGTTGGTTACCTTGAACTCTCCTCGAGAAAGTATCCTTTGCTTCCGAGGACGTCCTGGGGGACGACGCATGATTGGTGGTAGCACAGCATCACCGGTACTGACTGGTGTAGGTACCGGATGGAAATTTCCTTCATAGACGGAACACCAAAACCGTGTCGTATACACCTCTCCAACTAGCATTTCCGTCGAGACGTCGCAATATGACGCAGCCGCCAATGCGTGGTAGCATGGAATTAATAACATCTCAAATTCCCGACATGTACAGGTCTTCGTTCCAAGGTTGACTTGAAACCGGTCTCCCTTGCGATTATGAACTTCGAACTCATCGGGGTTAATCTGGTGTACCTTCCAAAAGAAACCATAATCAACTATTATAGCAACATATCCAACTACTTAATCTTCTGAAATAGCACCAACAAAACGCATCCATTTTTAGTTTACGTACATTACCACCCCTTAGCATTGCCAACTATTTCATAGTAAATAGTTAGCTATTTACAAAATATATATTAGCCGACTATCTTTATAACACTTCTGAAAAAAATGTACCTTCATCGATGTGCTTCCATAGAAGTTATTATCCAGAATATCACGCACTTTTGGTGTTATAGCACCAGTTTCAGCTCCTGATGAAGCCCTACGCCTTACAAACCATCCATTCAGACTTATTCGGATTGCCTCTAACATCGAGATTAGTGGGAAATCCCTACACTCCTTTAGTACATTGTTTAGTGACTCCGCCACATTTGTTGTCATCACATTGTATCTCTCGCCAATAAAATACGATCTTGTCCAGTGTGGTAGACCCAAGTCAAGCAGGTATTGTGCACAGTCTGGGCTTACTCTTTGCAACTCCGCAAAAATCTCGGTAAATTCATTGATTGTGTAAGCTTTTGCCGCACGCACCATTAGTGAAGGCAAATTACTCTCCTTGAACTTACTGCTCACATTCCTTGCAAGGTGTACAATACAAGCCCCATGTCCTGCAGAAGGATACACCTATAAATACACAACATTCGGTATCAGATTATCATATACAATGCATGTGTGCAAAACACACAGCTACTTTAGTTTAGTAGTCAACTACTAACAGTTTACGGTTAGCCAACTATGTTTCATAACATTAGAAGACCAACTACTTACCTTACGCAGACCGGAGTAAATGCTTGAATGACGGTCGGAAATGAACACCACACGTCTGCTATCCGGTATTATTGTTTGTAGGCAACTGAAAAACCATTCATAAGATGCATCATTTTCACTATCGACGACACCATATGCAATTGGGTAAATCTGGAAGTTTCCATCTTGTCCACTTGCACAAATAAGGCAACCACCATAACGACCAACAAGGTGAGTGCCATCTACCAAGATAATTGGTCTTAAGTATTTCAGACCTGCAATGGAAGCCGCATAGGAGATAAATAGATACTTAAACCTCTTACAACCATTCTTATCCACCACATACTCCGTCTTGCAAACTGTCCCTGGGTTTGAATTCTGTAGATTCTCAACATATGACGGCAGCAATGCAAAGCTTCCATTCACAGTTCCAAATGCTTTATCCATTGCTAATTCTCGGCAGCGCCACGCCTTCCAATAGGAGATGTTGACGTGGAACTCATCTTGCATTATTCTCTGTATTTCAATTGGACCTGGACCACTCCTTCCAGCCACAAACCGTGTTTGGATCAGCTCTCCAATCACCTGAGTGGTCGCTTGTCGGTGATAATGACGATGATCATCAATGGGGCATGTGTGTGTAAACTTGGCCTTTCTAATCTGAAAGTTTCCAGAGGCATCCATCATCGCTGCTTTAACACGCCATGGACATGTCGTGTTCACACAAACAAAGTCCATGTGTGTTGGAGTGGAACGCGGTGTCCTAAAGTGGAACTTTCGGTTGATTGCGTGTATCGCCATCTTTATCTTGCAATCCACCTTGTTCCTGAATACACGACCTATGAAAATTCCATCTCCCTCGTATGTTACATCCTCCAAGGCGCTGTCTATCCCTACATAATTACAATGTTCACCAGCCACAGAAACTAGTCACACACCCGTAAATATTTGATTGAGGCAGTTAAAAAACAAAATCAAATGCAGGTTATAACATACATAGCCAAGTACACTAAAATTTCTAACAAGTACTACATAGTTCACTACTTACCATCATCTAATATGTCGTCCACTACTGGAGGCGCATCCCTCCCAAACATTGCTGGGGGGTTTTCCATATCCGAGAATAACCCATTAAGAGTCTCTTCACCACAGTTGTATCGCATTGAAGATTGGTTACTTTCGCATTCAACGAAACATTCTGCATCTCCATCTACACCCGAATCGTACACAACAAGCTGCAACTTATCTGCCCTTGAACTTTCCCCACAACTTAGCCTTTCCCCTGCAGTTTCATCATATGCAAACTCGTGCCAATCATCACTTTCTTCATCAGTTTCACTGTCTTGCTCATCCACTTTTTTTCCTTTTTCAACTTTCGCCCCACCGAGATTTATTTCAGCAAAATCTTCTGCGCTCTCAGAACCATCTTTCAAAAATCATTAATAGATAATGTCAGCAAACAATAATATTATCAACAACTAAATAGTCAACTACGTACTCTCTTAACATATGTATACTACTTAGATTCACTCTGCAACAGTGAAGTAATAGCTAACTACTACCTTCAACTACTACTCACATATGGAAAGTAATAGCTAACTACTACCTTCAACTACTACTCACATATGAACAATAGCTAACTACTCACATATGAAAAGTAATAGCTAACTACTACCTTCAACTTTCTTATCTTCACCCTGCAACAGTGAAGCTTCTTCACTCGCCTCCTTCACACCCGGTGGTTCTTCGATCAGCTCCTCCACAACAGTCACACACATGTTTAGTTGCTCTACATCACCATGCATCTCCATAAAGCATGCCACATCATCGTCAGTGCAGATTGAAACTGGGGGAGCATCCTTTCCATCCTCCATTAACATGTATTGCGGCCATTGATATGTCAAAAACACATCCGCTTCAGCTGCGATTTCCATACGTTCCTTCACCAAAAGCGAAACCTCCATATAACTCATCCTCGCACTCATAATCACACCTCTACTGCATACATTCATGTCCGTCACAAATGTCCCCAGCCTTGTTTTCTCTTGTCTCCATTCACCTTTCAGCAGCAAAACCGTTTGACCACCCATTCTCAAGAGATAATAGTCAACTATTTTCGCAAAATAGCACTTTACTTAAGAAACTACAAAGTAGACGAACTCTAACACAATTTCATATATCTGATACTTATGATTTTAAATAGTGATTTCGTGGATATTAACCAACTTCTTATCAAGCAAATAGTTGACACAAAACACGAAATAGTTGACACAAAACACGAAATCATTCATCAACATTTATGCACGCTCAACTATAAACATGTTTATCTATACATTTCATACAATATGGGTATGCCATTAAATATATGTTTTTTTGTTGTTGTCAGATGTTGTTTTCGATCAATGTTCCTGCATCAATGTTGCTGCAATACTGCAGCGTCCTCTCTCTCTTCGTTTTAAGGGCAAAAACGTCACTTCAGTTGCCTACAAATTGTTGACTACTGCTACTCTATTAATTGACCACTTTCCATGCTATTCACCCAATTAAGACACCAATTTATAATATACACCCAATTCACCCTTTTTATTATGATGTGTTGCCACCACAATTATTCTCACCATTTTTATTATGACGTGTCATCTCGTTCAATTCACTCACAAACTTTTAAAAAATTACAACCTTATTCCACTCGATTTAAAAATTAATCAAAAAATAAATAACCTAAAAATATTACCATATTCAATCATTCAATTCACTCAAAATTTTTTATATATGTATATTTATATAAAATGTCGTGATTTTTTAATAGTTATATTTTTTTAACAATGAATCATATAACTTGTAAAGAAAATTTTGAACATCCTGCATCAGCTGTGACATGCTATATAAAACGATCGTACGATAACATGAAATAGGTTATATAATTTTAAATCTACATTAAATGTATGGTTACAACTTATTTTATGAATTAATTTTTGAATTCATAATTATAAAAAGCTTGCTAAAGTAGGTCTAAATTATGCAAAATATTTTGACACATAAAATTATGCAAAATTTAAATTTAAATTCAAAATTTATTACTAAATATTCGTTAGCAATAAATAAGAGTTTCTTATAATAGTATAAAGAATTAATCTAAATAAATAATATTGAAAAAAATCAAATATTTAAATTGAATAAATCTTGGTGCACAAGAATATGCCAAGATTATCTTTTAAAAACAAAGATTTTATGTTCTAGAAATAATCAATAAATTAGAGATATTTTCCGATTGTTCTGCAAGCCAAAGGAAAAAACTAATTCGAATACTTTTATCATTAAATACAAAATATCCAAAATTAGAAAACTGCAAATATTTTTATCTATAACTTGATCAAGATTTTAGGAAGATTCAATGCAAAATATTTTGAATCTCTTAACAATAAATTTAGATATGGTAATATATTTTTTAAAAAAAATTAATTCATATGCAGAGTATTTGTATTAATATGCAGAGAAATCTGAACTTACACAGAAGATCATTTAATTGTTAATCATTCTCTTATCCTCTATTGTATACCATCTTGCTCTGGGAAACGCTGACATGAAGGGAACATCTGGTTTTTTACGGGAGATATTTTTGGTAGATATTTTTGAGATCATCTAATTTTTTTTTTGTTTAAATAATAATTCAAGTGTAAAACCCTAGCCACGTAACATATCTTCAACTATATCTGTAGTATCAAATGAAGCATACAAAAACTCAAAACAAGGAAAACTAAATATTGAAACTGTATATAAAATTAAAACTAATTATTTCAAAATTATTTATGAGATTCACATCACTGTAATTTTGATAACTTTTATAATATTTGCAAAATATTCTTTCGGCTTAACGATCTCCTTCTTTTTCCACTCTAAAATTAAAAGATATCATTTATTGTTTTATTTAAGCGATGAGAAAATGAGTGTTTTTTAATTACTAATAGATTTTGTTTTAATGAATAGATGTTGTTCTATAGAAATATATTTTTTTCATAAAAAAAGAAGTTAGTAAAAAAAAATACTAGAGTTCATTTGGAAAGAGATCCCATTGCTTTTACCAATTTATCTAGAAAGATAGTTACGGTTAAAATTTATTTGAATAGAAGGGGATAACTAGAGAGTTTTGTGCCATTGGTTCATATGGTAATCATGTAACTATATAAAAAATTTTTTTGATCATCTTTAAGTTGTAATATTTTGATATTGTCCTTTAAATATATTTTTACTACTCAGTACTCACATAACATCAACCAACTCATACATTTCATATGAGTCAAATATTTATAAAATTTGATTTGAGTATTCACATATCCATAGAATTTAAAATACCAAAACGGATAAAATACTATAATATGAAATAGTAAACATATACTATCTAAAAAAATCAATAAATATAAAAAATGATTTATATAATCTAAACATAATATTAAACTTCTTTGAATTTGTTTTTAATGTATTATCCGCGTATAACGCGGGAAGTCACCTAGTATATATATATAGTAAGGTCATCTAGTGTATATTTTCTAAATGAAAGCAAAATGTTGTAGTACCATTCTCTTCCGCATGAACCACAATAAGTTCGATGCGGGGACAAACATTTGCATTATTCAACACGCATTTTTACAACATAACATTGAATTGAATGGTGAATATTTACTATGAAGCTATTGCGGTGAACATCATCACACATAAAATTCAGAGTATTGTACTTATACGAATCAAAATAATATCAAAACCACAGAAAAATATATAATTCCAAAATCTTCTGATGGAAAAAGTAACTGTTAAAAGTAATAAAATTGTTGAAAGGCATAATTGCATGCAGTGGTCTCTGCAAGTGCCATTGTTAAAAGTTCCTTTACACGCATACCATACCACTCTTGTCGTTGTAATTTTTGGCCTTATATTATTTTTTCAGATTTGTTTTATTTCTCTCTACCATGCCTAAAATTAAAAATTATAGCTGGGCCAGATCCAGACTCAAGTTCTTCTCAATCTACTATATTCTTTTATTGTCACCTTTTTAAGTGTATAATATTTTAAATGAATTTAAAGGGACCGATGGTTTATTTATTTATTTTGCATTTATTTTTCTATTACATGTGTTATCTCTACAAAACTTAGCATTTTAGTGATTTTTTAAAATATATTTTGAAAATTATAAAGATAGTAGCGAAAGGCAAAACGCAAATGGATACAATTTTCAAACATGTTTGATAAAAAAAAAAAACTAATATGCTGATCTTTAGTGTACAAGCAATTTTTTTATTAGCAAACATTAATACAGCAGCAATATTAATTGTATGATCGTATTTGAAAAAAAAGGATTGTTAGTTTCAACAATTCTGTTATTGTACTAGATCAAAGTCCTCTGACCGTGTTTATCAAATTTGATTGTGCATCGGACATAGAGATGGTGTAATATTTTAGAAACCGTTTTCTCATGTCCATAATGTAACTAAAAATCATTATGCATACGATATTTCTTTCTTGTGAATAAAAAATAAGAAATAAGAAATATAAGCGTTATTTTTCGTAAGCATTTCGCGTTAAAACATAAAACTAAATATTGGAGATAAATTTTATGTTGGTTTATGGCTTGAGATTAGCTCATAAGAAAACAATGTGTCATTGAGTCTTGTTGGAGGTCAATAGCTGTTGGAATTGTGGTTAAGAAAAAAAATAAAAAAATGATTTGTTTTGAAAATCAAAAGAAAAGTTTGAAATTGGAATTCTAAAAATTATTTATTGATCGGATGATTCGTTAGTTCTCTGAGCTTACATACTTATAGCTAAAAGTTAACATTAATGGTGTAAGCAAATTTTCTAATTCTATAAACCAAAAAAGAAAAATTACTTAATTCATAAAAGTAAAAATAAGTTGATTTTCTCTTGTAAGAGACTTGGCTTCACATGTACAAAACATGTGTTTCACTTAATTATGCACATGATAATCACATGATCTTCTTCTTCTTATCTTCAACTTCATATTTTGCTTTTCTCGTACAGATACTTTCAGACATAGAAACTCGAGACTCCTTCTTCAATTGCTCTTCGATTTGTGTTTTCATTTTTTCCGATTGAATCAAAACATATTGTGAGTTTACAAAGAAATCAGACCTGAAAAATCAGAGATACGAGTCGACAAAGGAGAAGTTCATACCAAACATAACAAGAGGGAGAACCAGAACCAAAACCTGCCTTTGAGTTTTGCAGACATCGTTAAGGGAATTTCGCAAGGAAAACAAGATCAACAAGTTTCAGGATTCAATCCCTCTCGAACCAATTGCTTTGATTTATAATCTTGAATCCTGAAATTCGGTTTAGGGTTTTGAATCCTAAAACTTGTTGATCTTTTTTTCCTTGCGAAATTCCCTTAACGATGTCTGCAAAACTCAAAGGCAGGCTTTGGTTCTGGTTCTCCCTCTTGTTATGTCTGGTATGAACTTCTCCTTTGTCGACTCGTATCTCTAATTTTTCAGGTCTGATTTCTTTCTCAGTTTTACTCGAATTTTGCTTGATTTCATCTGAATTGGAAACCTCTTTGCCATGCAGTAGCTTGGACGAGATATCTGTGGAATCAATTTCTCTTTGATCAATCTCCCTTTTGATGAGTTTTTTCTCATTCCTCACATGTAATTCTCTAGACTCTATCTCTTGTAGATTCTACTTCTGCTTCTGTTTCAGAATAAATCCCTCTTTATCTACTGTTTTCCAGTTCTGAAATTGGCTTCTTTTGTTCTCTGACTATGAGGTTGTTTTCTCTTTCATGTGAGCATTCTTCACATTTATGCTGGTTTCTTCTCCAATCATGTTTTACTTTCTCTCAGGTAAGTTTGTATTCTTTCTCGTGTCTCCCTCCAACACGAACTTGTGCTTCTCATTTTTATGACTTGTGTGATTGATTTCCTTGTTGGACTTTCTTTGAATGTATCCTTGTGGTTTTTTTGTGAGATATCAACTCTGATTTTTGTTGATCATGCTGATTTCGTCATTCATAGCAAGTCTCCAATCTTTGTTGATGTTGACTGTATCATTGTTGGACCATGAAAGATCTTCTTTGCTGGTTGAATGATCTCTTTCTAGGATTGACCAGTTTAGTGAAAAACTAGTTCCAGTCATAGGAACTTCAACAATCATGTTGTAATCTTTATCCATTATGATACATTTGCCATTGTCAAACAACACCTTGTATCCACTTCTGATCAATTATCTAACACTTAGTAGATTTCTATCAATCCTTGGAACTAAGAGAACATCTCTTATTATTCTTTGGCCTGATTCTGTTTCGACAACAATGATGTCTTTTCCTGTACTTATAAGTATCTCACCACTAGCCACTTTAATAGGAATCCGAACTGATTTGTCCAAGCTTGTGAAAAAGTTTTCTTGTTTGACCATGTGGTTTGTTGCTCCACTATCAATGAACCATGTCTTTGAATTCATTAGTTTAGTACAAATTATAGCTCTTGTACGATATCTTCTTCTTGATGCATATAAGCTTGTTGAGTTTTCTTCTTTTTGCATTCCCTAGATATATGTCCAAGTTTTCCACAGTTGAAACATTCGATTTGTGGTCTTTGATCCTTGTTTTGTTCATCATTGGTTTTCTTGTTCTTATAGTAGCAGAATGCTTCGTAGTGATTATCCTTTTTGCAATAGTTGCACCATCTTGGCTTTCTTTCTTGATCGTCAGATTCTTAGAAACTTTGATTTGTTCTTTGACTCCTCTGAATTGGCTTCTTAAACCTTGTATAAAATGCTCCTTCTTCTAAATTGTTTTCATCTCTGTCTTCAAGTCTGTTTTCCTGCATCTATAATGCATTAAACAGTTCTTGCAATGTCAATGTTTGCAAATCATTTGTTTGCTCGATTACACCAATGTATGGATCATATTTGGTTGTCAAAGAAGATAGTACTTTCAACACCAAATATTCTTCAGGTATCTTGTCTCCATAAGACTTCATCTCATTATTGAGTTCAATAACTCTTTTCATGAATTCTATGATAGTTTCTTTTGTCGTTTCCTTTACACTCAAGAAGTTTGCTCTTATTCTTTGTAGTCGAATTTGTGATGTCTTTGGGTCTCCTTTGTATTCTATATGCAGAAGATCCCAAGCGGCTTTGGCTGATTCTTCATCAGACACTCTACCTCCAAGAATTTCTTCACTTAAGACACCGTGAATTAGTTGTAAGGCAAGTTGATCATTAACTTCTAATTCTTCCCACTCTTTTACTGATTTAAGTTCTTCTTTCGTTGGTATCTTACTAATTTTTGGAATTTCTGGAATTCCTTCTAAAACAATAGTCCATAGGGATCTAGATCGTAGTATTTCCTTCATCCTTTTGCTCCATAGGCTGAAAATTTTCCCATCAAAGACGGGGATAATTTGTGTTGTGCTTGGCTGCATCTTTTCTTGTGAATTTGTGGTAACTTGTGATTTTTGTGATATGTTGTGGTTTCTTGTGGTTGAATTGTGATGTTAGGTTGCTAGGATCTTACATGAACCTTGGCTCTGATACCATTTTGGAATTGTGGTTAAAAAAAAGTGATTTCTTTGAGAATCAAAAGAAAAGTTTGAAACTGGAATTCTAAAGGTTGTTTATTGATCGGATGATTCGTTAGCTCTCTGAACTTACATACTTATAGCTAAAAGTTAACATTATTGGTGTAAGCAAATTTTCTAATCCTATAAACCAAAAAAGGAAAATTACTTAATTCATAAAAGTAAAAATAAGTTGATTTTCTCGTGTACGAGACTTGGCTTCACATGTACAAAGCATGTGCTTCACTTAATTATGCACATGATAAACACGTGATCTTCTTCTTCTTATCTTCAACTTCACATTTTCCTTTTCTCGTACGGATACTTTCAGACACAGAGACTCGAGACTCCTTCTTCAGTTGCTCTTCGATTTGTGTTTTCATTTCTCCGATTGAATCAAAACATATTGTGAGATTCCAATAATCACATGTGTTGTTAAGTTTTTTTTATTGCAACAAATGTTTGGGGATTAGACGTAATCATATATAAAGAGAAGATCACTAAAAAGAGAAAAAAACCTTGAGATCCTGTTAGAGCTGCCGGTGAAAGGCCGCTAGGAAAAGGTTGTCAGGCCGCTGGCAACAGGGACTAGGGGACAAGATGGTGGCATGTTGGCCGCATGATAAAAGATGTGTGGAGGGTTGCATGATATATGCGTAAGAGCCGTGTAACAAGCCGCGTATGATAGAGAGAAAGCTGCATGTGAGAGGAAGAAGAGTTGGGTGCATGGAAGTGTCTCGTGACTCTTCTCGGTGAACATAAATGTCTCTGAAGGTGCAGTTTAGTTGTAGAGGCGAGAAGATCTCGGAAAACTTAATTAGTCTAATCTCTTGTTGGAATGAGTACACATGTGAGAGAGTTCATGGAGTTGAGATACAACAATGATGAGAGCTGGAGGAAAGAACATGTCGTTTATTATATGTGTTATTCAAGGTTTAATTCCATATAGATGTTGATGTAATCTAATGGTTTAACTCACTGATGACAATGGATTTCGAGATACCGTACCTAGCGAGATGTATGTGATAAGCTCTATTTTAACTTTTCTAGTGATAAAAGATCCAATATGCGCTTAACCTCTAATATTTATAATGTTCGTATATGGTTGATGTAATCTAATCGTGTATTTCACTGATGACAATGAATTCCGAGATATCATTCCTAGCGAGATATATGTGATAATATATATTTTAACTTTCCTAGTGAGAGAAGATCCAATAAGCGCTTAACCTCTAATATTTATAATGCTCGTATATGTGTTGATGTAATCTAATGGTGTAACTCACTGATGCCAATGGATTTCGAGATATCGTTCCTGGCGAGATGTATGTGATAAGCTCTTTTTTAACTCTCCTAGTGATAGAAGATCCAATACCCGCTTAACCTCTAATATTTATAAAGCCTCCAATAATCCACAAGTGCATGAAACACCGGTGAGTACTTAAGGATCAATCCAACAAGGATTAAAGATTGCAACACAAAAGATACGAGAAACAAACTAATCTAGAGCAATTGATTTTTTTTTTGTGTTTTTGTTTGATTTTAAAGTTAAGAAATGCAAGAAACTAAATTTCAAGAAGTAAAACAAGAGATAAGTATTGAACCGTGGGTTTAACTTAGATAAGCATGCATTAACAATCAAACAATAATATAAGGAATTGTATTAAACATCGTCCTAGATCATGAATCCCATAATTTAAACTAATCCACTTTCGTGGCACTAATCTTTTTCTTAATCACCTAATTATCACAAAATTTTATTTGCAATTAGAAGATTAACAAGCATTCAATTCGAGTTTATTTACTCACTAATCTTCTTAATCATCAACTCCAATTTGCTAGAAAATAAAAACTCACAAAAGATTTGGTTCAAATTTTTTGAAAAACACTCTCCGGATATAATATGCTAAGGTCTAGCATTTGAATGGCCAAAAAAAATTTAGCATTAAGAACATCCTAAGTGAATGATCTAACAAGCATCAACCCTAATAATCATGATCTAATCATTAAGCAAAAGATATAAACATAATAAAATAGATAAATAATATATAAAAGATAAAGAGTTAAATAATCCCTTTTTAAAGTGGCATTAATTGTTGAAGATGTTGCCCAAAATATCTAGGAAAGATTTTGGATCTAAATCCAACAATAGAGGAAAAGAAACTTATGTCAAAATTTGTAAAAATATGCTGTAAATAGTGCAATGTTTGCACATGGTCGACCCGAGACAAACTGGATCGACCTGAGATAAACTGGGTCTGATCCAATTAAAAAAGAAAGTGGCGGATGGACAGGATAGGGGTGTGCAGGGTCGGCGGCTCAACTTGGCGGGTTTATATGAGTTTGGGCTAGGCTGGAAGATGAGCCGTGAGGGGTCGGTGGCTCAACCCATCGGCTGAATTGGTGGTCGCTTGTGCATGATCAACAACAATCTAATTGGTCCATTTTGTTGGTTCCTTCTTTATTCGGCCCAATTCATTTTTCTCGATGATTTGTGCTATCTTGGGCTTCCTTGCCTAAATCTTTAAGGCCATTCTCGGGTGCTCTCAATTTTCTAACCTCCTTTCTTCAATCTCCTTCAAACTCCATGCTTCCTCTTTGATCCAAAGGTGTTCCACACCTAGAAAAGACACAAAATAACATAGGACATCTAAATGCATAAAAACTCTTTAACTAAATAAGGTACAAACACACACACAAAAACACAACGAAAAAGATGAAAACTAGACAAGTAAGACATTTTTAAATAGAGAATATCAGTAGGCCAACCACCGGTTGCCGAACTCATTAAAACCATCTCGTCTTAAAGGTTTTTCACATTGAATGATGAATCGAACGAAGTGATATTTTGATCTAGGTAAATCAGTATTTAACATGACAATTAGCGCATTAATTAACAAGAATTCACAATATTTTATTTATTATTAATCATCCTATCATAACGGATACATAACATTCAGACACTTCAAAGGAGCACTCGAAGAAGTGGTCTCCCATGCTAGGGGTAAGAAGTGGTCTCATGTTTTTGTCAAAGTAAACGCATAACAAATCAAGTTATTTTACGCATAGACAGCTGGTGACATTCCCCAATGCTCCTTGAGACTTTAACTATTTTTTCTTTGACGCAAGTCCATCTACTCTCCAATAGTTGATCGTCGACGGTTTTGGAAACGACTTGCATAATACAATTGCCCAAATTTTTGCACTAACTTATTTATTTATTGTTTAAATGTGATATTGATTAAACAAAAAAAGAATACTTACAATATTTTGCTTGTTAACGGAACTCAGAGCATGGTAAAATAATCAAAACAGAGCACGAAAAGAGCAAGACAACAACTTTGAAGACTTAAATAGAGATTAGAAAGGGCATACACTATTCCAGCGAGCTAGTATGTCGTCATCGGTGGGAGTCTCTCGATCTTGGCGAAAGGATAGGATGAGATTAGTGATGTCCTTGTGAAACATGTAAGCAAGGTGTATACACATATATATTTTTAACTAAAATATGTTTTTTATATTTATACATATTGAAATACAAATAAGTATATGTAATCTCACACAAATGAAACATTAACATCCTCACTCTAACACTATTTGCGAACAAAATATTATATAATCTCTTATCAACATCTAAAGTCCTCGGTTCTCAAACTTATTTTGAAATCGAATTAAATAAATGTAGAGGATGATTGGAAAAGACTTTTGAAACTGTAGTATGTAGACTTTAAAATATTTGTTACATCTATTTTTAACCAATCACATTTTTACTTTCCTAAAATCTATCAAAACTCCTACAATATATCACAACTTAGATTTTTTTTTTTTGTTACAAGTTCACGTTGATTTTTAAAATTTACAATAGATGACTTTTTTTTTAAAGTCACAGCCATATTAAAAAATAAAAATTACACCACAATTTATTTTATAGTAACAGCCCACACTCAAAATCATAACCAATCACCCTTGTATATTATTGTAAAATCTACAAAAATTATAGAAAAAAGTCTAGTTAATACAAAAAAAAAAAGATTAGTGGAGGAAGAAGTAAAAGGAGAAAGAAACATTGTGGTTGGGGTCTTGCGGGGTGGGGGTTGGTTGAGTGAAGTGCTGCCACCCTAGGCTCCATTTTCTGTCCACTCCCTTGCTTGCAAAGATCATCAAAAATCAAAATTAAGAAATTGGCTCTAAATTTAAGTGTCACCAAATAGCCTTTTCCCCATTTTTCTTCGCCTACGTTTCTCTTTTTTTTTTTTTTTTAATTTTAATTTTAATAATAATAATAATAGTAATAATAATAGTTATGCTGCATTTTCAGAAAACATCAGTTTTTCTCGACGGACTGCTAATTTTTTTTTTAAATGGCATATTTACCGGTAAATTAGCCGGCTTTTTAATACATTTAGATGAATTCGCAAAGATTAAGCATATTTTTTGTTTTTTGTTCTCTCATATCTTAAAATCTGAATCCAAAAATTGTTTAACTCGTAATTCAAGATTACGATTTCACTTTTCAGACTACTAGGATTACTGTAAATGGATTGTAAATGGATTCAGACCATGATCAGTAGATCTTTGGTCCACATTTGATAGCTAGACCATAAATATCGATTTCACATAACCACTATAGAATTTATAAATTATTTTGAATCTTTGACTTAAAAAAACCAAAAAACTTCTCCCCAAGTAGTTGAGTGACAATTATAAAGAACAAAAAATATTTTTAAAAAAAATTAAAAACAAGAAAAAGGTTAATCTTGATATAAATGCAAAGCAGCAAGTGGGAAAACAAAGACCAAAGTCCTCCCTTGTCTCCTCTTCATTCTTCTTCTTCTCCTCAAACCAAACACCACGAAAGAAGTGACTTTTCCATGTCTCCTCTTCTCCAATGGCTATCAATCTCTTTTACCCTAATCCTCTTTGGAATATCAGTGAGCTCCACTGCTCTGTCCCACTCCGATCTGGTCACCCGTTTACCCGGTCAACCCCGGGTCGGATTCGAACAGTACTCGGGTTATGTCACAGTCGACGACAAGAAACAGAGAGCTCTGTTTTACTACTTCGCCGAGTCAGAAATCGATCCCATCTCTAAACCTCTCGTCCTCTGGCTCAATGGAGGTTCGTTTCAAAAATCTTCTCACTCACAACCCCCCAAATGTGAAAAAAGAAATCAGAGTATAAAAAAAATGTGAAATGGGTTTTTTGTTCAAAAATGTAGGACCTGGATGTTCATCTTTGGGTGTTGGTGCATTTTCTGAGAATGGACCATTTAGACCAAAAGGATCAGTTTTGGTCAAGAATCAACATAGTTGGAACCAAGGTAATTAAAATGTAATTCCACATTTTTCAAACTTTATTTTAGTTTCTTGATTTTTAAATTTATTGGTGGTTCTTGTTGCAGAGGCAAATATGTTGTATCTTGAGACACCTGTTGGAGTTGGATTCTCTTATTCTACTCAGAGCTCTTCCTATGAGAGTGTCAATGATAAGATCACCGGTTGGTTAATCTTCTTTTTTAATTTGATTTTTGTAAATTTTAAATTAAGTTTCTTCTCTTTGAATACCAAAACCCATCAGAGAAACCCAAATTTTGTGTCTTTTTTTCCTTTTTCTAAATTCAGCAACACCGAAGAAAAAATAAAAAACAAAATCAAAAGTGCGACTTTGCAACCACCAGAACCAAAAAAAAAAAAGGAGACATCTTTTACACACACAAAAATGGTCTAAAAGCTTTGGCTTCTGAGTTTTTTTTTGTTTTGGTTTTTAATAATTACCAATTTTGTGATTTTGAGTAGAGAAAGAAGTTATGATGATGATGATATCGCTGTGATCTGTGAATGCCAATTCTTCTGTATGTTCTCTTTTTTACAGGAAAAGGAGAATATTTATTTACATTTCCAAATAACATAAAGAAAGATTCAGCCTTTTGGTTTCTTTGTTCTGTCTCAAGACTGACAAAAAGAACAAAAGAAATCAACCTTTTTTGCAGATCACATCTGAGATGATTCTTATTCTCTTCTTCTTGTTTCTTTCTGTTTGTCTTTAACATTTTCTTTCTCTCTTTTGTCTTTTTTCTTTCCAGCAAAAGACAACCTTGTGTTCTTGCAAAGATGGTTCCTCAAATTCCCTCACTATCTCAATCGAAGTCTCTTCATCACTGGTGAAAGCTATGCTGGTAATGTCTCCTCTCTTTATTCAATCACTTCAAGCTCTTGATTCTTGTAGTTTTCGTCGCTAAAAGTTTCGATGTAAATGTAGGCCATTATGTTCCTCAATTAGCTCAGCTTATGATTCAGTACAACAAGAAGCATCATTTGTTCAATCTGAGAGGAATTGCTGTAAGTAAAAATGAAAACATTGTTTAATCCTCCAATTATCCATATGTTTCTGTCTTTGATCCGGTTTTTTCTGTAGATTGGCAATCCGGTTTTGGAGTTTTCGACGGATTTCAATTCGAGGGCGGAGTACTTCTGGTCTCATGGCTTGATATCGGATTCGACTTACAAAATGTTCACATCTTACTGTAATTACTCACGCTATGTGAGTGAGTACTATAGAGGGTCAATGTCTAGTATGTGCTCTAAAGTGATGAGTCAAGTTAGCACTGAGACTAGTCGATTTGTCGACAAATATGACGTTACTCTCGACGTCTGCATTCCCTCTGTGTTATCTCAGTCCAAAGTCGTAAGCCCCAATGTGAGTCTCAACGCAACAAAACAATCAAACATTAAATATTAAAGCTGTGATTGTGTTTAAGAAGTGTGTTGATGCTTTGGAATGAACAGCAAGTGGGAGAATCTGTGGATGTCTGTGTGGAAGATGAGACAGTGAACTATCTAAACCGAAGAGATGTGCAGGCAGCTCTTCATGCTCGGCTCATCGGAGTTCGTGAATGGACAGTTTGCAGCAAGTTAGTAATCCCTTTCTTCTCTAACAGTTTGCAGATGATTACAATTGATGTTAGTAGTTATTGAACAGAAAGAGTTTTTTTGGTTTTTCTCATGATGAAAACAGTGTGCTTGATTACCAATTGCTTGATGTGGAAAAACCAACGATAAATATCGTAGGGAGTCTTGTTAAAGCTGGAGTTCCAGTTCTTGTCTACAGGTATGTATCAATGT
This sequence comes from Pseudoturritis turrita, assembly GCA_900406555.1. NCBI lineage: Eukaryota > Viridiplantae > Streptophyta > Magnoliopsida > Brassicales > Brassicaceae > Pseudoturritis > Pseudoturritis turrita. The sequence continues at coordinate 456,713 of OVBL01000398.1, forward strand.
CTCTCTGTTAAGCTTTCTTACCTGTCTTGATGATTTAAAGGTGGATGTTTTATTCTTGCAAAAACAGTGGAGATCAAGATTCCGTGATCCCATTGACTGGAAGTAGAACTTTAGTGAGCAGATTGGCCAAACGATTGGGACTGAGAACAAGTGTGCCTTATCGAGTCTGGTTTGCAGGACAACAGGTAAACAAACATCGCTATCTAATGGTAAAGAAAAGAAAGACGAAAACAAAAGCTAACACATTGTGTTTGGTCTTTCAGGTCGGCGGGTGGACTCAAGTCTATGGAAATGTCCTGTCTTTTGCAACAGTACGAGGAGCTTCACACGAAGTCCCCTTCTCACAGCCTGAGAGATCACTTGTGCTGTTCAAAGCGTTCTTGGACGGCCATCCTCTTCCTGAAGAATTCTGATATTTACCATGATCTTTTGAGCTTATGTATGTATAGAATAATAGATTTTGGCTTTATCCTAAGAATGGCTTATTTGATCGGCGGAAAAAAAAAGAGCGGAAAAGATTGTTTCTGTAAAGATGTGGACCTTGTAGGAAGGAAGCAGTATGTTCTTGAGATTGGAGTATTGTGTTTACACTGAAGGGTTAACTACAATAGGAGCTTCGACTTGCATTGTTAAGCATTTAAATTGAAGAGCTATGATTGGTTTTGATAGCATCACGGCTACGCTTAACCGCCTTTCATTTTCAAGCGATTCTTGCGATGTATGATTCCGTTCTGAAAAATTCTCTGTCTCATCTTCCAAAGTCCTTGATACAACCGCAGGTCTTACCGGCCTCACTCTGCAAGATTCAATACAAATTCCTTCCAATAAGCGTTGTTCGGTATTCTATCAAGAGATTGACCTAAAGTAGAAAGCAGAAGCAACACCTGCAGTGGAGGTGGCAAGAGTACTTGAGCAGGTCTGAGTTGTACTTAGTATTGCCACTGCCATATTTGACATTCTTGATGAGCTTATGGACCAAGTCTCCTATAAAACAACTACAAGAACCAAACTCTTACCTAAAACTCGGGAGCGACATTTTGATTGCTGGTCCGTTCCAGTTTCCGAGTTTGGTCTCTGATTCTGAAGTGGCCAGTTTACGACCATAGTCAGATATCAAAACATGAAATGAGTTTTCACATAAGTTAGGCCAAGAAGCGAAGAACTAACCGTCTGATCTGATTTGGATGTTGCAGACATCTGCAGAAGCAGCACCATCAACTTCACTAACCTTAACCTCCACCAAATCCTCAGGATGAGATAAAGTAGTTCCTAACCCAAATGTGTCCAAGAAACCAAAAGCTCTCTCCCTTTTTTGCTTTGGAACTGCTGTGATTTTCTGTTTCCAACCACAAAACCCACTTTTACTCAATGCAGATCCTAAAACAATATCAAGGACACATGTTCCATACCATTCTCCAAGAGTTTAGGAAATATCCTTTTGCAGTTAATAATTGCAATGTCCCCACTTTATGTAGACAAGAACACTTCTTTTTCCAAAGTAATCTTGTCTTCCTCACTTTAGGTAGGTAAAAAGAAACTTATCCCATTTTCAAAAGCCTAATCAGTAATTATTAAAATCCAAATCACTTTTAAGACCAAAGTGACACTAACCTTTGAAAATCTTGCAACTTGGCTTGGGAGTCCTACTTCCTGCAACACCACCATCTTATATTATTATCCTCCAACAGTAACACCATTGGAGCTCACAAAGCTGAAACCAATCTCTCAACATTCCGTTCGATACAGAACAAAGTAGAGCCACCTACCTTGCGTCCATGATCACAAGCTTCGTTGCTGTTTACAAGCACCCTCGCGGCCCATCTGAAGGCACATAAGAAAGATGTTTATTCCACTTGTGTTAGAAAAGATCACTTTATGATCCATGTTTTTGATGAAGCATGAATCTAATCCAACTTGGTCACTTGAGTCAAATTCTGCTTTCTTAAGGAAATGATTCTATTAGTGCAAGAAGGGAAGAAGAAGCATACGCGCACGATGTAGGAGGGTTCCATACAATCCCTGCAATTACAACAAGCTGGGAAAAAGCCGCAGAAAAAAGCAAGAGAATCGATCAAAAAATGTTGCAGGATGATAACTTTGAGTAAGTAGAGAGAAAAAGGAAAGGCAAGAAGAGACCTCATCAAAGACACCAGCAGGGCTATCATCGTAGCTAGCGAGGAAAAACCCGCCAAGAGTGTATCTGAAAATCCCATAAGAACAGCAATGGTTAAACAATTTGAAGAAGATAATAATACTAATCAACGAGCCTGGAGGAGACGCTTTTATATACCCAAAAGCTTCAACTAGTCGAAACTCCTTGGGGATAAATGCTCGAGCAGTCTCAGCTTTCACAAGATGAATCTGATACAATGCACTGAAACCAAAATAAGAAACAAAATTCAGTAAAGAAGAAGACTTAAGACATTCTTGAAAAGCTACAAAAAGGTTTTTTTTTTTTCTTGCCTTCCTTTGAATATCCATGGAGGCTTAGCATAGCCAGATGTAATCCTCTTTTCTTCAACGTCCATGGAGAGATTCATACAATCTAAGCCGCAGATAAAAGAAAAAACATAGCTTAGGAGACAAGTTATGAAGATACCTGAATGTAAATGGAGCTTGCTCATATCAAACTTACATACCTACAAGAGACTTTAACCAATTAACAAAGATCCAGATTTGGCATCAAATCAAAGCATCTATAATCTGCACCACATATAAACAGTGAAACTATAGGAAAAAGTGTGTGTGTATATATATATCTCTATAAAAGCATGTGAGAAGATAGAGACAGAATCTCAAACACATGGCATGGCAGATAACACAATCATATCCAAGTTGCCAACTTTTTTTAACTGTAAAATCTAAATTGGGTATATATATATAGCTACAAAATTTTAGGAAATAAATCCCAGAAAAGGAAAAAAAACAGGAAGCACTATGCCCATTGGAAGAATTTTTAGGACACAGACTCAATATTGGTCTTCAATTTCGAATGAAATCAAACAAAAAAACAATTATGGAGAAAACAGAAACAGCACAAAAACATTAGTGGAATCTCTTATTTACTAAAACAAAACCAAACAGAGTGTAACCCAGAAACTGTTCCATTCATGTGTCCCCAGGAATAAAAAAAAAAAACATACAATCAAAATTAAAATCCAGAGATTGCCCAAAATCGATAACCATGTAAGCTGAGTAACACAGGTAGATTCACAGAATTAGTACATTACAAATGTTAATCCAAAAGAAAAAAATTGAGAGAAAAAAAAACCAGAAATGCGTAACCCAAACCTCGTTAAAACCCTCCGGAGAATCAAAATCTTGAAGCGGTTTTAAGAGAAGAATTAGATAAGAGCGAAGGTTTTGGCTTTGCGAGATCGAACGCTGTGTATTTGAGAAGGGTGCTTGAAGAAAAATTTAAACTTTGTTTTGTAAATATCTAAAAAAAAAAAAAGGATTTTTCTTTAATGTGGATTAAAATAATAAACAAATGAAGAGGAACCGACAGAGATTGGGGGAAAAGGTTCGTTGGTAATAGAAGAGAAGGAGAAGTGGATAGGCTTTGGTTGTTTTGTCCAATCATATTTTGTGATCTTTTCAAGCTTTTTCCTATTTCGCGCCAATCCGAAGTTAACATCATCTTCCACAATCTTCATTCGCTATCATAAATGATCCTCTAATTAGTTAATTAAACAAAGAATCGTTAGGTTTAAAAGGAAGAGAGATCCGACTAAAAGATATGATAATTAAAAAAAAATGATAATGTTATATTTTGCACTTTTATAAAAACGTTTTAGATGATTTTGTCTATGTGATGTTATTTTTGATGTGAATATTTTAATCTGTCAAATGAACTTTTATTTCCAGTTTTTTGTTTTTCATATTGAAATTTTTTGTATTTATTACACATCCAAAAATACAACTCCGATTAAACCATAAAAAACAAAATCCGAGTGTTTTACGGGTAACCAAATCCCGAAAGTTTACCGAGAAAACAGACTTTAAACATTACGATTATCTAAAATTCATATCTAACACAAGACTCAGGAAAATGAAAGAAAACCTCGCAAAGCAAACGGGAAGCGCGGAAAGAGCAGTAGACGCGGGACTACAAGCTCACAAGTAGACGCAGGGAAAAGGAAATACCGCGTACCAAAAACTCAAAAACGACGAAAAAACCAGAACAAATAACCACGGCCGAGAACCTTAACTCATACCCACCTAATCTTCACCGAAAAGAGTCTAAATCTAGAACTTTGCATCCCCACTCGAGGTTAGCCTTACAAGAACTTACTACGGAAGACTACATGTGAAAACTGATTATTGACTAAGCTAAAGATGCGATGGAAGGAGTCCGAATAAGATTCAACAACATAACGAAAGGCTAATTGAAGATTACCCACCCTAGACAAACAACTACGCGAACACCCACACCGAAATCTAGCAAGATCAACCCAATTCCTAAATATCGAAAATCTACGAATACTAGATAACCAACAAAGTACAAAACTAGCCAAACAAACCATACAACGAGGCTGAAACCAGATACTTTCAATCTTTAACGGAGGGATCCCACTTATTAAAAACTAAACTTGTAGGAGAAAACCACACAAAGAGGCACCAACACCCAACTGAGACCCTGTAGACTTTTTCTCAACAGAAAGAAACTGGATCTGAAAACATGAACCGTATAAAAATCGATCACAAGATCAGTAGTTGGGATACCGATGACTGTCCGATGTCCACGAGAAGCTGGCTCATCTTCACCAGCGAGATTTGACTTCCGACGATGGCACAACTCTAGAGACAGAACCCAAGTCCGTAAATTGAAGACCACCTGCTCGACCGAAAAGAAACAAACACCAAAGAAAACAAAGGAGAACAGACGGGTGGACTAAACCCGACCGACGACGGAGCTAAAGGAGCCTCCAACTGTCGGCCATAAAACTTCATAATCGCATTTTTTTTCTCCTTATTTTCTCTGTCGAAACTTTTATTGTCAGTTTATGATTCATTAGATTAGAATTCTATATTATTTTCTTAATATGTTAAATATTAGTATATTCATCAACACAATATTAAATGAATAAATTTTCAGATATACAATAAAAAAAAAAATTATGTATTAAATTGTCATTTTCTAATATGATTTTAGAAAATTGTCATTTACCTTTTTTTTTTTTTTTTTATCATGATAGTAAGATAAGGTGAACGTGAATTCTCCCAATTGAACTATCCCGCATTACCATTCACTTAAGTAAATTATGAATCTTGCTATTTAGCAATTTTTCCCGAAAACAAAACAACGAATAATCCTATAAATAAAAGAGTAATTAGTGATTTCATTATTGACACCTAAGTAAATCATAAATTGACAAATACATTTTTATTTTATTTTTTCTTATAAAAATAAATGAGAATCTTTATATCTTCTTAAAGCACTTCAAATACTTTAAATATATTTGAAATGTCTCTGAGATCAAATACTTTAAGCTTCATGATTTTTAAAAATCTTTTAAAATTTAGTGCTATTAGTAATATTTGTAAATCTTTCTTAAAATTTAAAGTTATTGAACCTATGATTTGAAAAAAATAACTTTTAAATCTTTGTTATTATAAGTATTTTAAGCATTACTTAACTTTTTTTAAAGGTGTTTTAGAGGATTAAAAGTATTTTAAGCAAAACATGAGAAATTTTTAAAAATACCACTTTTGAAATGGCAACTTTTTGTTTTTTTCAAAAATACCACTAAAATTATATCATTTATTTAAAATATCATTTATATTTGGTTAATTATTTTATTTCAGAGTTTAGTTTTTAGGGTTTAAGGTTTATTAGGGGTCTTTTAAGGTTTAGGATTTTAGGGTCTAAAGTTTAAAAAATCTTTAATGAGTGGTATTTTTGAAAATTGACAATTCATAAAGGCATTTTTGAAAATAACACACCAAAAATGGCATTTTTGAAATCCTCTAAAGCGTGACTTTTTTTGAAAAAAACTATGTATTTAAGAAGATTTAGTTAAAAATACAAAGATCCAAATTTTACAGTTTTAAAGAGTATTTATTTTTTTGACCAAAAAATAGTAATCAAAATTTAACAACAAATAATAGCAGCTTTTCTAAATTTATTCAAAATCATTTAAAAACTTATCAAAATTCACATAATTTAAAAGAGTTGATATTCAATGTCACCTTGATGGTTTATGGAATGAAAATGACAAGTTCATTGGTTTATGTTGGATATGTTTTTAAAATGACAAGTTCACTTTTGTAGATTTTGCAATTTCCATTTGGAACCCCTTTATTAATTAAAGTTTCGCTGTTTAAAAAAAAGATTATTTTTTGGAAAAATTATATATGTATAAATCTATATAAATTTTTTACCAAACTTAACTCCAAAATCAGACAAGAACAATCAATATTTAATTTAATTACTACCTTGAGAAAAAAAATATATTAATTATTACCAAATCCAGTAGATGCAAATTAACTATATAGATGTGAACTCTACATAAATTTTTTTTAATAAGCTAATAAAAAAGCAAAAAAAAAAAAGCTAATTAAAAATAGCATTGAATTTAAACTTTCACAAAATAAATGTTAGTTTCTACTATTGCTTCTCAATTGGTATATAAATGATATATCACCAAACTTAACTCCAAAATCAGACAAGAACAATCAATATATAATTTAGTTACTACCAAATTCAGTAGATTCAAATTAACTATATAGATGTGAACTCTGTATATATGGTTTTTTTTTAATTTAAATAGCAAATTTCACTATAAAAAGAGGATCAAATCATCAAATTAAATCACAAAATATATAAAACAAATTATAATAATCGTAATACCATATAAAAAAAACAAATGGATTGCAAAAGATATGTATATGCTTTCGTGGTAGTATCAATCATTGCTGTGTTCTTAATTTCAGGCCAGTCAATCTACAAATGATCAGTTATTATATTCGATTGTTTTAAAAAAATTCATCATATCTTGATTTTTAAATTAACAGCATGCATGAACATATAAATTCAGTTGTTTATATTTTATTCTTAGAAAATGGTTAAGTTCTTTTCAATTCAATTGTGAAAGATTGTTGATTCACATGGACGTTTGAAAAAAGAATACAACTTTCAAGACATATCATAAATTACATACACATATCAATACCTAACTTGTGTTGTGACGATGCAGGACAAGTAGAAGCTGCTGGAGATGAGTCGTGCAAATATAGTCCTGGACGATGTACCAAAGAATGCAACTTTGTGTGCTCAGGCTTTGGGTTTAAATATGGAGGACATTGTAAGGGTCATAAATGTTGCTGCAAAAGGACAGCAGATCCGATCTACAAGGCTCGACACCAAACTTAGACCCTTTTAGACTTCTTCGCTCGTTCTATTTGATGTACCCTTCATTATAATGTTAGCTTGATATCATTCCATGATGTACAAGAAAAATATCAGTATTTATAGTCTTTGAAATATTCCTATTAAATACTCAAATAGATATATGTACACCTAAATTAGGACTAGACCAAACTCAGCTAAAACTGACGGTTAAGTCTGCATGTTTTAAAACGTTTACAAGATCTCTCTAATTTTGATAATGATATTTGTACTACAAAGTCATCAGATGCTCCAAGACTTCAAATTGGCTACCATAATATATGTTGATCTCTACGATTTCTCCACTATTCCGACGGAGGAAGTGGGTGGCGGCGAATCAACATTACCGCAGTTTCGCGACGGAGTGAGATCCATTCTCTCTAGCCATGTGTGTGTCACTTTCCTTCCTTGATGCTCTTCTCGAGAGAGAGGTACCATTTTATCATAAAGTCAGGAGGAGACAGTAAGAGCTTGAACATTGGTCTATTTAGTGGGGTTAAAACCATTATCTCGTAACTTTGTTTGTCAGCTGATTTAATTGTATTATCTATCTTTTTGGTCTAAACCAATCCGCACGTAGAGTTAACCAGCTAAATCTCAATCCCATTATCCTCCTTGATTTCTATTTGGAGGAGTTAAAACCATTATCTCGTAACTTTGTTTGTCAGTTTATTTTAATTGTATTATCTAACTTTTTGGTCTAAACCATTGCTCATGTAGAGTAAACCAGCTACCTTATACATGTTTCAGTTGATATTTATGTTAACTCATCGACATCAATAAATTACCAAGATAATTATCAAGTTAACCAAAAAACAAATCATTAAACCATGTTTGAATATAAAAAAAACTGCCATGTTTTGCACCTAAGGTTGAGCAATTAATTTTGAACTCTAGGATATGACAAATTATGACATTCGGTAAACCATCACATGATGTATATCACACTGTCTTTCTAATTTTATCCAGATTATAGTTCAAAATTTATTTTCCAGACAACATTTTGGCTAAACCATTGCTCATATAGAATCAACCAGATAATTTATACATATTTCAGTAATATTTATGTTTACTCATTTTCATCGCAAAATTACCAATATAATTTCCAAGTTAACCACCAAATCAAAACATTATCTCCTGAATTAATCAAGAGCTGCCATGTTTGGTACCTGATGATACTGAGTAATTAAATTCAAACTCTCGGATATGCCAAAATATGACATTTAGTAAGATATCATATTATACTATCAAACCATGTGGTCGGATTTCCGTTATAATAAAGACAAACTTTTGCTAAAATATTGCTACCATATAATATCCAACTCATATTTGTTCAGAGAATGGCATCGTAAAGTTAAACAGTTAATATATAAGTTAACCTATGTAACCGTACTATAATAGTACGGGAAAAATATAATTTTAATACCGAACTATCTGTTTTGCTCCAAAACAAATACTAACTTTTAAATGAGTCGATAATACACAAATTTGAATTAACCGAGCCAAATTAAGTATGAATTTAGTCAACTTTAACATCCATTTAATGGACATTAATGACCGTTTATTGTGGACGTTAAAGTAAACGACATCGTTTTAAAAACAGAGAAGAAACAAAAATCGGACGGAGACTATAGAATTCTCAATCAAATTAGGGGTTTCCATGACCCAACCCGATTCGTCGTTACCTTGAAGACTCTCCGGTAACTCTTTGAGCAATCTTGTTCGATCAATGGCCAAAACCATGATTCTAGGCTTACCACTAACCTCAATCTCCTCCAATTCCACAGAACAGTTCTCTTCTGCCATCGATCGAAGCGCGGTTTCTATGGCGAGAATCGGCCCACACTCACCATCTAAGTCACATAGCATAACTTTCTCAGCGGCTCTCGCGTTCTTGTCATTCTTAAGCTTCCTGAGAACAGTCGACGAATCCATCGGCGAAAATGGTACTCGTTGAAGCAAACACTCCGCCACCATAGCTCTCACGAGAGCTATGGGACTCCCACTTGATCCATCTGCTTCAGCTCCCAAACCAGAGTCTCTCTGATTGGAATCGATAAGCATTGATTTCGAGTCATGAGCTTGTTGTTGGATTCTTCCTAATTTAAGAGCTAGTTGATGCTTCTCCACCCTGGGTTCGGGTAATAGAGGTGTGGCAACGAAAGGCAGATTCGTGAAAGAAGAGATGAGTCGGAGAGAGAGATCGAGCGAAGGGACAGTGTCGGGAACAACAGATTGAAGAGACGAAAGGAGATCCAAGTGACCGTCATGTTGGGTTCGAACTCGATTCTCCAATCGAGCTCTCATGTCTTTAACAACGGTAATGGTGGTGTCATCGTTTTGATCTGATTCTTTGTAACATTGGTGACTCGTGACGAGGAAGAAATAGAGGAAGAGCGAAAGATAGAATTAGAGAATTAGGGATTTAGATTTTGTGATTGAGAATTTGACCCTTTTTTGTTTTTTCTCTGTTTTCAAAACGATGTCGTTTAGTTTAACATCCACAATAAATGGTCATTAACGTCCATTAAACGGATGTTAAAGTTGACTAAATTCATACCTAATTTGGCTCAGTCAACTCAAATTTGTGTATTATTCGACTCATTTGAAAATTGGTATTTGTTTTGGCGCAAAATGGATAGTTCGGTATTAAAATGACCGTTTTTTCTTAATAGTACCCTAAATATTAGAAAATTGGCTACCAAACCATTAATCGGTAGCTTTTATGTTAACACAGTCTCATTGTAAATTTACCGAGATAATTTTCAAATTTACAGCCTAATGATAATATTACATGCTGACTAAATACTGTAACCGAATATGTAACATCATTTATGTTTCTATGCTTGTCTATGTATTTATATTTTTATATAAACTAATGTTTCGGAGTTTTATCATGTTGAACTGGATAACAAGTACATATTTTATACATTAAAAGGGGCAACCTTCTTCAGATCGTAACATTTTAAGTCAAATAAAAGCCTAGCTTATCTGATACAACAATTGTTAGTCAGGTAACGAAAATGCAAATTGTAAGCTTTGAATGGTACATCGCTATTAAAAAATATCTTCTAACTAGAGATGTCAAGCGGGTGGATCAGAGATTTTCGGGCCAGACCCAATAAAAACCGTTATGGACGGGCATGGACATTATTTTTTATGTCCATTAAGAAGCGGACTTCGCGGATTGGCCGTTGCGGATCGCGATCTTAGCAGATTGGTCCGTTGCGGATTCGCGGATTTGCGGGTGGTCCGCCAAACACAAAACTAAAAAAAAATTGTGAACATCTTGTTTGAAGTTGAGGATTTAAGAGTACTAATTTCTAACAAAAACTCTATATGCCGTATTTTCATATTTTATTTAATAAATTTTAACATAATTAACACCGGAATAAAACTTAAATAAAATTTTGACAACAGTAGATCAACCAATGTATAATTCGGTTATTCAGATGAGGAGAGTGGAGCATTTCTGATCTTATTTGGAGAAGATTATAGACATATACCTGAAATTTCGGTAAAAAGAAAAAAAAAATAAACTCAACAAAAATTTATTTATAAAACCTTGTATATATACTTTAATTAATTAAAAGATAAAAAATAAACATATATACTTGAAAATTGCATCATATCTAAATATCAGCATCATATCGCTTTTCAGAATTTTGTATGAGAAATGAAATCATGTCCAATGACAAAAAATATATTTAGATTGAGACAACAAAACATGTACAAAATCTAAATCAAAATTATGTCTATTTACATTTTCTTTATATCTTGCATTACAAATAACAACAAGAAAGATCTAATACATTAAATAATTACATAAGTCTGCGGACTGGCCCACTAACCTGCCAGGCTTAGCGGAGCGGACTTGGACATAGTTATATGAACTGCGGGCTTAGTAGATTGGCTCGTTGTGGTTCAAAAAAACAATTTGTCCATCGCATGGACGTGAGACGGGCCATTTGATACCTCTACTTCTAACACATACATACACTCACACATACACATCAAAAGCATCTACCATACCTCTCTCCCATATATCTTGCATTTAAAGCCCGCCATATGAGTCACACCTTTGTATGGCTCTCGCTAATCTATGATTTAGCCTATTATTGCAATAGTAACCTAAAAGATCTTTGCTAAATATTCTTTGATCTCTCACCTAGCTCACATCAAATTCTTAGAAGGATGTTTTCGTAAATCCCTTACGAAAGTCAACGAGTCCCACCTCCTATAAATTCGTCTTTGTTATTTTTCTAATTTGAGTTGCTAACATTGTTTACTAGCTAATTGACTCTAAAATTTATGTGAAATTTATAATAGGTGATGTAAGAAACTTAGTGATTGTTCTTACAAGGGATGGATGGATGATGGAGAATTACTACCTGGCTGTACATCACTCTCTAAGATTCGATAATAGTGAATTGATGAAATAAACAGTAAAAGGTGGCTTGAGAGACGCCACATGATCTGTGAAAGGATGCGTGATGAGTCTAGAACACCCTAGCTTCAATGGCTTCGCACACAATGAAGAAAGGAGGCAGCAACTGCTTTCTTTGCTGAAAAAAACTAGGTTGTTTTTATTAATCAAAAACGTGAGTGTTACAAATTGAGAAAGAGCTTTATAAATAGCTTAGCAGCTTAGGACTTTTTGGCCGAAATTACAAATAAGAAAAGAAAGTTTGTTTGTTTACTTTAACTACAACAAGTAACTCATAAACTAAAACAAGAACTAGAACAAAAGGGAAATAACCTGCAAAACAACAGAAAAAAACTCGTGAATAATAATCAGAATGTAACCACTTACCTTGGTTTAAGTTGAGCTTGTAGCATGCTTGGAGATAGTAAACAAGATTGCATCCTTGTTTCCTTGCAAAACTGGCAAGAAAGAGACAGTTTGTGTCTTGAGTTATAAGTAGACGTTTTCATGCATATCTTTGGTTTCTTGCTGTCTTCTTACTTCAGTAGGATTGAAGTCTTGTTTATCCTCCAAGTCTTGAGTGTTGAAGGTGCTTAGGTCGCCTTGTGGTTCCATTGGAGTCTCTCGGGTAATCTCTTTTGTAAGCAGCTTCTTCCAAAGGTCTTCATGCTCTATCAGTGTGATTAAACTCTCCACTGACCTGTTGATCTCCTTCCTCAAGCTCCTGATTCCTGATCTTGTTCTTGGTGTTTGCCTCATATATGGTATGGTGATAGCATTCTCTTCTGATCCGGGTAAACTAGCATCGATGTTCTCATCAATAGGTTAATTAGGTAAGTAGCCTAGTTTTGAACATAAATTAAGTAAATGATTAAAGTGGCAAAATAGAAAATAAGGGAGAAAAAAATTTTCGCACTAATTAACAGAAATATCCTTATACATTTATGCGAAATTGTTTGATTTGATAAAATAGTGTAACATATAGTAAAATCGCGTGTCATTTGGCGAAATAACGATTGTAGATTATCGATAAATATGCAGGGCAGTATGTTTTCTGATAAAATAGTATCTTATTGGATAAAATAATAAAATATTTACTGAAATCACGCGAAAAATATTTTGTAATTTGAAGATTAAATAGTAATCAACTAAAAAAATTGTTTACTTAAAAAAAGACCAAGGTCATCAACTTAATTTATGAGAAATGTAAGGTTATCTAGTATATATTGCCATTCAAAATTCTAGTTTGTATCATCATATTTCATAATTTTTTTTTTTTTGCAAGTACATAAATAATATGGGATTGGTTATACAAAAAAAATGAATAAATAATATGAAATTTGTAGATCGAAAAACCGTACATAGATTAAAGAAAAAATAATAGAAACGTGGATTACTAATAAATAAAAACGCAATCAAGTGGTGGTAGACAGTGGTAAAAAGGTTCAGGGGAAAGAGTAAAATTTTTTAACTTAAGTTCGATTTCTCATGGGAATACTTTCATTTTTATTTGGCCAGTCGAAATGGTGCCACGTTTAGATCCATTAGAAAACTCGATGAGTGGACTACTCGACGACTACACTTATTCTGGAGGATTAGTCGGATGGTAAAAATCTGGATCACCCCTTATTATAAAAATAAAATAAAATAATAAATAAATAAATAAAAACTTTGGAGATAAAATTTTGGCAAAAGATGTGCGATTGCACAAGCTGCAGCTTTTTCATTTGTCTATTAACAAAGTTAGTGGAACTTTTATATTTTTTGATATTCTATTTGTGAATGTCCTAAATCAATCACTTTAGAAATATCTTACAATCTGCCATTCCTAGAGATTCACTAAGATCTGCATATTTCATGTACACCTAACTTTTTATGAATAATCTTATTTTAATAGCCCGAGCTGAAAGATTATATTAAAAATGATCATTTTTAATAACTTTTAAAGTACATAATCAGATTCGGACATGAGGCTAATACAAAATTTGGGATTTGCAACTATCATGAATTATGAGATTCATCACAACTACATCTTGCGAATATCGATATTTTGACTTGATCAATGGAAATTTTTGAGAAACAACTAGTGACATTAGATGGTTTGGAATTTTGTGAAACGGCTAGGTTTCGACTTATGTCACTATCAAGATTTGCTTACGATGGGGCACTACGAAATTAGTTGATTTGCCCATTTACATAAAAAGACAAGAAAATAGATTTGCTCATTATGACATTAAATATATTTCCACATTATTTATAGTCCGTCGCTGTTTTTCTTGCACAAATTAAACGAAAACCTCCGAGTCGTGCCAATACTAATAACATACATAAACGATTAAAAATAAAATGCCTTTATTTATAAAAAAAAAAATTTTACAATAATAAATATTATTATCACTTAGCAAAAGAAAATCAACAAACTGAATAATAGTTATAAAATATAATTTTTCTTTCTTTTTTTCTACAAAATTATTGACCAGATTTTCTAAATCAATATTCCTTAAGAGTATTTTTCGATGGATAAAATACCCAAATCGCTCAATCTTTCTTGTGATATAGTCGAACGAAGATAAAATTTTACCAGTTTCAACTTTGAAAAACTTCTTTCAGCGGATGCAAACGAAACTGGAATCATCAACAATATTCAATAAATGATCCATGAATTTAGATAAAAATCCTGAACGCTTTTCTAAAAGTCTAACACTTCAATAGACTTTTTAATTTCGTATGGTAAAGCTTTTTCAAAAAACTTTAAGTTGAACATAAAGATTATTACCAACAATAACCTTTTTTTCTTAACTTCTTAAGAATCTTTTTAATTTAATTACTTACCTATTAATTATATACTAGTAAATTTTTTTTTTTATTGTGGACAGCCCGTCCATAATTAATTTATTAATATTACTACATAATTTCAAAGATAGGCCCATGTAAATATATTTTAAAACATATGTTATTAATTTTTTTTTCAAATGGCTCCATAAGCAAATGTTTCTTTTTCTATAACATAAGCACGGCTCAGACCTATCTCCACTTTTAATGAGTTATATTAGTCGGAACAAGAGAGTTATATTCTATAAACACATCATAATAATCTATAGAAAAATTAGATTAATATAAATTACTTTACACAAATTTCCATGCTAAGTTACTATCCTTCCCCTTCCCAAAAAAAAAAAGAGTTACTATCTCTTTCAAAAGTGTCCACGTAGACGAGAAATCTTGAAACTCAAACCAATCACCATACAACATGTCAGCATGTTCGCCCCAACCTTTATCCGCGTTGTCCCCTCCTCCTCCCCCCCCCCCCCCCCCCCAAAATCTATGAAGAGTGGTGAGGGTAGTCCCTTTGTAAATATGTCCGCGTATTGATAAGAAGAGGGAACATGGAGTACACGAACCTGGCCCAGCGCAATTCGTTCACGAACGAAGTGTAGATCGATTTCCACATGCTTGGTACGTTGATATTGCACTGGATTTGTAGAGAGATACACTGCACTTATGTTATCGCAGTAAACCAAATTTGCTGTGGACAAAGGACAGTGTAGTTCCAAGAGAAGGTTTCGTATCCATGTGGTTTCGGTAACATCGTTTGAAACTCCGCGATACTCTGCTTCAGCGTGGAACGAGAGACGGTTTGCTGTCGTTTAGAGGACCAAGAGATGAGGTTGCTGCCAAGGAAGATACAGTAACCGGAGGTTAATCGTCTAGTGGATGGACAACCGGCCCAATCTGCGTCGGAGTAGGCAGTAAGACTTGATGTGTCGGATGGATACATTTGTAAACCATGGTGAATGGTTCCTTTGATATAGCGGAGTATTCTCTTGAGGGCATTGAGGTGAGCTTCTCTCGGATCATGCATATAGAGACATACTTGTTGGACGGCGAAGGAGAGATCCGGTCTTGTGAAGGTGAGGTATTGAAATGCTCCGGCTAAAGAGCGATAGAGAGTTGGAGCAGCGACGGGAGGGTTGTCATCAGCAGCTAATTTGGCTCGAGTATCAGCTGGAGTTTTACATGTATTGCAGTTGGACATGTCGGCACAATGAAGTATATCAGCAGCATAATTGTGTTGGTGAAGAAACAAACCAGAAGTGTTGCGGTTGAAAGTGATGCCAAAGAAGTGATGAATCTCTCCAAGGTCGGTGATGGAGAATTCAGAATTGAGAAGTGATGTGAGGAGGTCACGGAGAACCGTTGATGAGGCTGTAATGGCAATGTCGTCCACATAAAGAAGAAAGTAAGCACAACCAGCTGGTTTGTTGTAGACAAATAACGAGGGATCTGATTTGCTTTGGCTAAATCCGACACGAGTTGCAAACTGAGAGAACCGTTGATTCCATGCTCTAGGGGCTTGCTTGAGGCCATAGAGAGAGCGTTTGAGGAGACAGACGTGATCAGGACGTGAGGAATCTCTAAACCCTAGCGGTTGATGCATATAGACCGTTTCGTCGAGAGTGCCATGAAGGAAAGCATTCTTGACATCAAATTGATGTATGGGCCACTTCCGAGACAGAGCAATATCAGCGACGAGATGAATGCTTGCTGGTTTTACGACGGGGCTAAAAGTCTCTTCACAATCAATGCCTATCTCTTGCGATTTCCCGTTTGCCACCAGTCGAGACTTGTAGCGATATAGCTTCCCATCTGCACCAAATTTATGCTTAAATAGCCACATGGAACGAACAATGTTAGCGTCTTTAGGTCGTGGCATCAAATCCCACGTATCTTTTTCAATTAAAGCATCACATTCCTCATACATAGACGGGTTCCAATTTAGATCCTCTAGAGCTTGAAGATAAGACTTAGAAAGAGGATAAAGTGTTTCGGTGTGGAGGGAGATAATTTGTTTAGGTCTTAAATTACCAGTTTTGTTTCTGGTAGTCATAGAATGACGAGATTTTTGTGGAGGAACAGACGCTTGAGGGACAACCACAGGTGGAGGTGGCGATGAGGGGCCTGTTCTTGCTCGTCGGTAGAAGTAGGTTGAGGAATTTGATAAAGAAGTGGTGACACGGCAGAATATTGAGGTATCTCCGACTCAATATCGAGTGAAGGAGATGACTGAATGGAAGAAGAAAAAGGGAAAATAGATTCATCGAATATAACATGGCGAGAGATGAGTACCTTTTTAGTGGTTAGATCAAGGCATCGATATCCTTTGTGATTAGTTGGATAGCCAAGAAAAATGCACGCGCTTGATCGAGGTGCGAGTTTGTGAGAAGTAAGAGGAAGAAGATTTGGGTAACAAAGGCACCCAAACACTGGAAGGTGTGTGTAAGAAGGGGGTTTCTGAAAGAGTTTTGTGTAGGGGATGTCGTTTTGTATGGTTGAGGAAGGGAGGATCTTGAATAAATGAGATGCCATTTGTAGTGCTTCGGCCCAATAGATTGATGGCATCTGGGCTTGGAAGAGAAGAGAGTGGATAGAGTTGTTAAGAGTACGAAGAGTGCGTTCTGCTTTGCCATTTTGTTGTGAGGTATACAGACAAGAGAAACGCGGAATAATGCCATGTTTAGCAAGGTGATCAAGGAAAGGACGATTTTGATATTCCCCACCGTTGTCGCATTGTAGATATTTAATGCTGCGACCAAAATGAGTGTTAACATAAGCCATGAATTGTAAGAAAGAGGAGAGGACATTAGATTTTCGGCGTAAGGGATAAGTCCAAACAAAGTGAGTAAATTGATCCAGAAAGATAACATAGTACTTAATACCACTAATGCATGAAACCGGTGAGGTCCAAACATCAGAATGGATGATTTCAAATGGTTCAGAAACAGTAGAAATAACAGAATCAAAAGGAAGATGAGTGTGTTTCCCGAGTTGACAAGCATGACACAAAGGCAAGTCAACCTTAGAAAAATTGATGAAACCATACGAAATTAAAGATTGAAGAGTAGTGTTTCCCAAGTGACCGAGTCGGCGGTGCCATAATGTAGAGTTGGCAGCCGAGGAAATCATGGCATGAGGATGAGTTGACGAAAGAGAAGTGGATGGTGGTGGTGAGATGGAGTATAGAGGACCGTCGCTGTTATATCGGCGAAGAGGAATTTTGGTGTTGAAGTCCTTTACACAAAAACCAAACGGGTCAAATTCCACAGAGACCCAATTATCGGTGGTGAATTGACAGACAGATATAAGATTTTTAATAATTGAGGGGCAAACAAGTACGTTATTAAGATTAAGGGATCGACCTTTAGAAGGAATTAGACAAGAACCAATGGCAGAGGTAGAAATAGAGGATCCATTACCAACCGTTACTAATGAGGAAGAGCTCGAATTGAAAATGGAACGGAGGATACCTGGTTGAGCCGTGAGGTGATTGGTTGCACCGGAGTCCATGTACCAGCTTGCATCGTTATTAGGGTCTTGGACTGTCATGGTGCCAAAAGCAGCTGCAAGACCGGACGGTATTTGCGTGGGAATGTTCACCAGACCAGCTTGAGAGGAAGACATACCAGGATGGGAGCCAAGGATCCCGTCTCCTAGATTAGATGACGTAAGATGAGCCATCGGAGGCTGGGAATTCCAGTTATGTGAAGGCCACTGCTGAGTCGATGGATACCACGGCTGTTGACCCGGACGCCAATTTTGTGGTTGTGGTGGCCAGTAGGACTGATCCCATTGCCAGTTGCGACCTCGACCGCGACCATAGTGATTGTTGTGTCGACCACGACCTCGTCCTCTGCCATAGGTGTGCCCACGATGAGGGTTGTTATCGCGAGAAGTTGGATTAGATCCAATGTTTTGAGATACGTATAGCAAATTAGGAGAGGAGGAGTTGATCGAGTGCGAATGCGAAACCACTGCCTTTGATTGCTTCGAGAGTCGATGTTCTTCCATTTGTAACATTGACCAGCAGTAGAGAAGTTGGAGAACGGAGTCTTGTGTTGAATAATATTGATGATGCTGTCAAATTTCTCAGACAAGCCGTTAATCATATGCATCACAAAAGCACGAGACTGGTGAATTAACGTTGGTGAGATTGTCAGAGAGGGTCTTCAACTTTTGACAGTACTCGTGGACAGAGAGATCTCTGATCATGAGGGATCGTAGTTCATTCTCAAGCTGGATTGCGCATGCCTCCTTGTTATCACGGAATAGATTTTTGATTGCAACCCACAATTCCCGAGCAGTGCACCGAGTTTTGAGAACTGTATCCAAGAGGGATAGTGATATGGTACTATAGATCCACATCTTGACGAGGCCATCACGCTCTTGCCATGGTTTGTCGGTGGGAGAGGAAGGGACACAAGTGCAATCGAGATGGCCTAAGACACTGAAACTGAGATAATGGGTCTCAAAAAGTTCACGCCACGTGTTGTAGTTCATCGTTTGCATATCAAGGACTATGGGGACATAGGATTTGATGAATGTTACACCAAAAGCTTTTTCAGCTGGTTGGGCCATGGTAAAACAGAGACGAGATACAGAGGAGAGAAAGAGAAAGAGAAATAGAGAAGAAAGAAAGAAAGAGAGAGAGACGAAGAAGGAGGGTTAAAACGTGGCGGCTAGGTTTTTCAGAGAAAGAGGCTCTGATACCATGTTACTTTGTAAAGTCTGTGTCCCTCTCTATTGATATTCATTGGAATATATACAAAGGATTGGAATGCTCTACAGGTAATTGAGCTATACATAAGGAAGGTAAATATTACGTATTGCCTAATCTATCAGATAACAGTCTTTCCATAGTCTGATCTTCCTCAGATTTGGTGGAAAGGTAGTATTGTGAGTTATATATTCAAAGCAACAATAATTAAGTAATATATGAAAATGTTAAATATATATCTAAAATTGTGAATTAAATCAATTAAATATTTTAAACCGTTAGAAATTTCACATCGGAATTGTGATTAGACTAAAATAATATATTATAAAAGACATGGATTAATCCACTCATTACAAATTAATTTTAAATTAAAAGTTCATAAAACTTAATATGGTAACATAACCCAGTTTGTTGATCCATATAAGGTGAGTTAACTAGGATTTGTTGATGGTTCTAGAGTGAGATTCACTTCGAGATGGGCTAATAAAAACCATCATCTCAAAAAAGCATGTTAGAAATCTCAGACCGGAAGTTGTGATAGAACCTAAGTAATATATTGTAACGCCCCGAAAATTCCAAAGGAATTTCCAGAACATTACTAAAATAAAAGTAATTATTAATTAAAAAAATTCATAATACAAAAAGTTTGAAATCTCTTTAAATTCAAAATCAGAAAAAGTTGATATTATAAAGGAAAACCTACCGAATCTCGCTCTAAACCCCCGACGAAAGGTGATCACTCAACCACTTGATTTCTGAAACTTACATGCACGGAAATCAGAACGTAGGTGAGCGAAAAATCGCTCAGTGAGACTACAAACCCGACACACATGTACCAACACGGTCTGATCCCGCACAGTTAATGTTCACGTGTTGGTACAAACAAACAAATGTTCAGATTTAGAGAAACATAACTAAAATCAACAGATTATAATACTACCAGTAGAACATAAATAAATCAACAGAATATAATAACTTACAGCAGAGCAGAATAATCATCAGAACAAAATAATCATCAGAGCAGAAAGATATCATCATGACAGAGCGACCAGGTATCTAACAATGCAATATCAGAAGCGGAATGGTATGACCCCAACATTGGTCAACCCAAACCAGATACTAACAGAATATATATATACATAATATACTCGATAGCCATGCTGACGTCTACCGAGGTGGTAGTGAAGTACGCCACGGTACTAGTCGACCTCAATACCACTAACAGAATACTAGAGTACAGAATATATCCGTGGAAGTGCCGGCTACCACGGATTGCCCAATAGAGCTACTAAACCAGAATATCATGCTGATACCAGTGCGAAATGGTATGACCCCAGCATTGGTCAATCCGAACCTGATACTAACAAAATATATACATAATATACTCGATAGCCATGTTGGCGCCTACCGAGGTGGTAATGAAGTACGCCACGGCACTAGTCGACCCCAATACCACTAACAGAATACTAAAGTACAGAATACACCGTAGAAGTGCCAGCTGCCACCGATTGCCCAATAGAGCTACTAAATTAGAATAGCATGATGATATATCATACCAGAATCATGATCCAGACTTAAACATGATAAACATATATTTTTAAATATCATACTTTCAGATAATTTATTTATTCTTTAATTATTTATGGCTAAATTAATTTAATTAGATTAAAATCACATAATTTTATCATTCAAATTATTATTCTAAATTTTCCTAAAATCCAACATATAATAATACTAAGGGAGTTAGAACTCACCTGCGATTTGGTTTTCGGATCGAAAGGAGCTTGAACCGACAATGCTACAATGCCCACAAATACCAATTCGAACACTTAGGTCATAAACCTCTTTGTTTTGAAACTTCAGCAGCCACTGTCCTTCATGATTGCAACATAACTTTTTTTACATATCTCCAATTTATATGATTCAACTGGAATAAGAAACTAGACTCATATACCTTTGTATCGAATATTTAAATGCTCAAAAAGGAGTATTATTGATAGGATTTTCGAACCTTTTTTGTGGACACAGAAACTGTTGAGCGATGATAGCAGATCCAAAATTCATAGTCAACCAGTCCTTATTGTTCAAGCAATAAATTTCAGTTATAAACACCAAATAACACGATTCTTCTTGGAGAAGAAACTAGACTCCCATAGCTTTGTAACAACTATTTAATCATTCAAATCGGACACCATTAGATATAGTTTTCGAGGCTTGAAAGTCAAGTAAAAACTGTAGATCTAATACTGCAGAACCAGAATTTTACAGACGATATACTCACTTTGCATCTGCTATAACTTTCAACTCAAATCTCCAAATTGATTGATTCTTATTGATTATGAAACTAGACTCGAGCAGCTTTTCAACAAGTACTTGATCGTCTTAATCGAAGCCGTTTAGGGTACTTTTTGTCTTTTGAAACATGACTTAATATTCTGATAAAATAGAAACGAGTTACCTAGAAGAAGGGCGACGAATTCTGAAACTCAAAACCTTAATACTCTTTAAGAAAGCTATTTAAAGGGTTTTATTTATCATCAACATGAGTTTTTAATCTTTGATAATTATAGTTTTGTCCAAAAACTTTAATATTTATCAAAACATCTTTTAATTTGATAGAATTTTAGAATTTCTAATTAAATAAAAAACCTTTAATTTTTTAGATGTTACATATATAAGAGACATGACTCAAACCACTCACTACTCATTGATTTTGAAATTGAAATCCATAAAACTTAACATAACTATTCAAGAACCAAGCTTAGGCGTCGGCGTCTACATATCCCGTGGGTTGCCTCGTCGACCCAATCACCAACCACGAGGTATATCATATTCATATAAACCAATAATTTTTTACCAAACTTTTGTTTAGGGAGGGGAGCGTCCGCAGAAAATTTAAGAAAAATAATAGTCAAAGGAGAGGAGAGAAGAAGAAAATATTTAGAGACCAAATTCAGTGTGACAACGAAACGTTCTCGGCTTTGTTTTCTCTTTCCTATATTCTTAATCTTTCTAGTCGTGATCTCTATGGTTGTTTTAGGATGTAGAGTGAGTAATATACTTATTTTCATACTTTTTATATTCTTTCTGTTTCACAAAAATATTTTACAAATTTTCACATATATTAAGAAACTATTACAAATTCTATTTTACTTCTTATTAATACACTAAATAAAATTCTACATTGAAAATACAAAATAACACTCTTTTAAAACAACATTAAAGTATTAAAATAAAACTAGTAATTAAAATATAAAATTTTGATTATAGAATAATGATACGGAAACAGGCTTACATAACACAATGTTCACATCAATATCTGAACATTGAGGACCATGAGCCGGATTTTTCATACTTTAATTTATACTTATTTTTTATTGCTAAGCATGCTTTGTTTGATTCAAATTGGTAAAGAGACACTAGATATATGTGGCCATGTAAGTGTTCTTGTCTTGTGTTCTGGAAACTTGTGTAACTGGTCCTATTATCAAAATGAAAGATATGGCATATTTCATGTTTTTTACTATTAACTTATCAGTGTACGATTTTTGGATCCATTAATCGTTGGAATGGTATGCTCATACTTGAAGGTCGTGGACCGGTTGGACATTGTTTTAGTAATATGCGATTTCAAAGTTGCATAAAAATCTGACTTTTCTAAAACCTCGGCGAACAAAGTGATCGAAACCCATTTGAATGGTCAAAATATTTGTATTACTATTTTTTCTTCTTTATAATGCCTTGTTTTTTCCCCCCTGTAGTCATTGAGTGTATTAGTGATGTTGTACTGCTAAGAGAATAACATGTATTACCTTTAATGTAACCATTCAACAATACAGTAAAGAAAAGCAGTATAATATTGCTGATACAACGTTTAACGCCTCTAATGTAACCATTTAGCGAGACGGTCATAGTTGTCATTATATCTGTTCGGATAAACCTAAATAGTAAAACAATCGAAATAGTTTTATGGTTGTAGTTATTTGCATACATAATGTTTTAATTAAACTAAAATATTAGGAAAATAGTAACCTGCCAACCGATTCGTGAGATAAGTCAAGTTTAAGAGAGGTTGAGCTCATCCAAATCCGAGAAATTGAAAATTTATTATGTATATAGGTTGAATACCCATACTTTTCAATGTTTAAACATGATTGTTTGTGATTAGTGTTCAAATCATTTTGTTAACCTCTATGGCTCTTTTGTTGATAAATTTTGTTTCTTAGAATATGTTATATATGTGCAAGTTTATTCAATGTTTTGAGTAAAATACGTGCAAATGTAGTGCATTATTTGTGAAAAAACCTAAATTAAAATATAAAAATAACCATATATGTATGTTTAAGAGAAGTTAAACAATACAAACTCCATACTTTTAACCATAATCAATTGAATCGAAACTTATAACAATGAAAAATAACTATACGATAATAGTTTTGTAATAGCCAAATTGTGTTTAATAGAAACAAATTAATTAAACCAATCGTTAGATGGGTTAACCACTAACATGAAGAACTTTGATTTCTTGGATCACTGCTTTGAAAATGAGTGCAATGGCTGAACCAGCGTGCACCATATGGTAACTTCGTGTCTTAACGTCAATGAATGTCTTGAGCGTGGCCATTCCTGCTAGAAATACTCGGCCGTTTGTCAGAGCTCGAGGTTGGCGCTCATATCACTGGCCATATGGTACATAAAACATTAATTATTAATTGTGTTATCTGGCACATAATTAATGAATATATCGTCCATGTAATCGTCCAAGTAGTTCTTCTTTAAGTCAAAGTTAGAGTCTCTAACGAGTGTATATGCACATTCACGAAAATCATGAGGTGCGTAACTGTAGAAGGACACTGCATCTGTCGCCGCTTTTCTGATCTCCACTTTGGAAAAAATAATTTTTTTGGATTTCAAATCAGCATTTTTATAGCATAGACAGCAGAGTTTTCAGGTATGCAGATGACTATTGTGGAATTGACAGCTTCTATTGCCTTTGTGAAACCAAAGACATATGAATCAACGACAAAATATCATAGCCCGCCAATGAAGCTATCTCAACCATTGTTGGGGAGGCAGGGAACAAAAGCATCCCCTTAAGCTTTTCTTCTTGCCTTAGAAGGGATTTAAGGAAGCTTTGGTTAAGTAATTTGGTTAAGTAAGAAGCTAAAAACTGTGGGAGCATGTTAGTGATTTGGAATAGGTAGGAAGTAACTAAGGATATAGGTATATTTTTGGTAATTTATAACTCCAACTAACTATTTTCTTTTACACAAAACTTTTTATTTCTCCCTTTATTTTTTTCAATATTTTATTTTCTCTCTTTTTATTTTTCTTTTCCTTTCCCCTTCTCTTTCTATTTTTCTTTGCAAATCCAAAAAATTGTAGGAGAAAGAAAATAGGTAGTCTAACATATAATATAGTCTTTGATATATTATAATATGGTCCCTATTAAAAAGTATTTGGCTATATTATAAATAAATAACTACTAAAAATACATAATATTTTATATCCGTAAGTAGATAACTATGTAACAAAATAATATTTAATAATGTGTTACAAAATAAAATGAAAACTGTACCAAAATACATTTATGTTGTGAAAGTAGTAATTGTGCTTTCTAATCTAGATAATTGTATTAGATAATAGTTATTATGTTGCAAAATAGATGAAAAATATATTAGACAACTATTTTTCGAAAATATGGTCTATATTATAGAGTAGTTATATAATAAATGTTTAGACTATTAAGAAAATATAATATCATATATTCGAAAGTAGATAATCTTATTATATAAAACTTGATGCGTCAAATGTTGTAATTAACATGATCTTGACACATGTCAATCAATCGATCAGATTTTGACACGTGTAAAAAATTATTTTTTCCAATAAGATTTTGACATGTGTCAAACAAATTTTATTTGAAAAAAAAATTCTTATATATTTGTATTTATCAACTAGATTATTTCTTATATATTTTTATTATCAATTAGATTATAAAAAGCAAATATATACCAATATTTTTCAATTAGGTTCTAATTAATAATTCATAAAAAAAAGAAGTAGATAAGCTACATCTATATCCATTTACATATATTTTGATTTTGAATATAAATAGATAAGACACAAAATCAAGCACGTTTTCTCATTAGAATATTAAATACACGTGTAAATTTTTTTTTGAGTTTGAATAGAATTAGGTTTACATACCCAAATCTTCGATGATTACAATTTATTTATTTTTGGGTCGAAACAAACAATCTTTCATCTTTTTAAATCATTTTGTGCTCTTTCGATCTTCTCATCAAGCAATTTAAAAATTCAATAATCTATTCCATAAATTTTGTTTCGGCTTTTTCATTAGGAAAACATTGGTTACTATCTTATTCGATATGTGTGATACAATACGAATAAGATTAATAATCTATTTTATGTTTGTGAGATTAATAAGATTTTTTCTAACTCAACTTTTTGTTTTATTGTTTAAAGCATAGATATCATCACAAAAACAAAGATAACCCAAACTCAAAAAAACAATATCAATTATGTGTGAAAAGAGTTTTATTTATTTTAAGTTTTTTTCATTTTTTTTTTAATTAGACTAAAAAAACAACTTAAAAACCCTAATATAATTATATGTATGTGTAATATAATGCATATTATGAGTTTTATTTATTTATTTTAGCGTTACCATTATGTGGATGCGGTAAAATATGTAAAATTGATGTTTGAGAAAAAAAATTATATTGAAAATTTATCATGTTGTGAAAATTATAGAAAATAATAAATTAAAAATACTTATAATTTGTTTCTCATCAGAAGAATGATAATATGTTAATTCAGAAAGAAAAGTCAAATATGATTTTAGAAGATCAGTAAAACTAATTCAAATAGAAATATAAAATCTAATTCGTCAAGATTTTGGAAAAAATTAGATACATAAGTACCTACATAATTAAAAAAAAACAAACCTAATTCAAATAGGAATAGGAAAAAATAATTATTTGGAAATATGTGACAAATTTGATTGAAACTTTAATAAAAATAAGAGAGTCTAAATAACTAAATAACGGTTAGAATTCTCTATCAGTAATTTTATATTGATGTTCTGAAACTCATTTTATTTATTTTGAAGGATGATCTGATTTTTTTATATATTTTTTGCGTTGAATTTTTTTTTCAAAGGTTATATAATATTACAATTTTTAAAAAATTAAAATATAAATATGATAATCAATTCAAATAGATTTTGAATTTGTTTTATAAGATGAGTAAATCTAATTCAAATATAAATATGAGATCCAATTCATCAAGATTTAAAAAAAAAAAATAGATGCATGAGTAGCTACATAATAAAAAAACCTATTCAAATAGGAATAGAACAAAATAATTATTTGAAAAGATGTGATAAAATTTAATTGAAAAAAAAAATAAAAAAATAAAAATTAAATGTTAGGCTTTTCGATTAGTGTTTTCACATGAGCGTTCTCAATCTTATTTTATTTATTTTCACAAATAATATGGTTTTGTTTTCTACTTTTTGGTATTTTGTTTTGACGAGTAATAAAATAGCTTATTATAAACTCGCATATATGCAAGTCCTAAATCTAGTTATGTTATAAAATAGTATTTGATACTATGTTGCAAAATAGAATGAAGATTATATTACACAAATATTATCAATAAATATTGTAGAGTAACTATTTTAATCTAAATAACAATATTAGAAAGTAGTTATTGATGATACATTAAAAAATAGATTAAAAACTATATTAGTAACTATTTTCAAAAATATGCACTTTAATTTGAAAACCTTCCTAGTATTTTTAGTTTTTCGGTTTTTCCTCCCAAAGCCCAGATAGTGAAAATCGATACAAACGAAGGAATCAATAAAATAACAAATTGAAGAACTTAATTACACGATGTTTCTTTGGATAAACTTTATTCGCTAACAGATTTGCTTATATGCTATTTTCTTTCTTCGTTCAAGAGAATCTCACGGACTTGAAATTATCTTCCCAGTTTTTGGTTTCTTTAATTCGTGCGTTTCTTGACATCTTAACTTAAGATATCTGAAATTATATAGTGTTATATTTTAAATATATTTTATGATTTAAGAAAACAAATTTTCATATATGCTCATTTCTTTTTTCGTACAAGAGAATCTCACGGACTTGAAATTATCTTCCCAATTTTTGATTTTTTTAAATCGTGCGTTTTTGACATCTTAACCTAAGATATGATATTTGAAATTATATAGTGGTATATTTTAAATATATTTTATGATTTAAGAAAATAAATTTTCATTTTTATTTTGTATGGAGTTCCAAAAATGTGAGGACCCGTAATGTTTACAAAAGCGTGGTAGTAGTGGCGGAGCTAGAAATTTTTTTCACCAGGGTCAAAAAATAATATACATTTTACAAAATATAGTATCATTTAAAAAATTTGATATTAAATTGCCTTATTGTATTTTTTTTATAAGATGATGTCCACAAAACGGCGACAAAGTTGATTTAAAAATTTCTAGTATAATATTTGTGTCTTACAACATCTTGATATTCCGATACTTTTTTTTTCTATCACTAGAATCACATGACAAGTCATATAAATTAGTATCATATGTTGATGGAGATTTTTTTTTCATAAATCGATCTATTAATTTATATGAAGAAAGTAAATTAGTTTTTTTGAATTACAAAACCAAAATTTCATGATAAATTAAAAAAAAAAATTAAGCACACAAATATTTAAACTTCTATGATTAAAAATATAAACCTTTGATTTTTCTGTGAGTTCAAGTCATATAATCTATAACATAACAAAAAGCTAGAATATAATCCAAACATACTAGAATAAATTAAAAAGAACAAAAAAATTGTTATCTCAATTCAACCGATAATTGATATTTCAGAGTTTTTAGTTTTGGTCAACCAAAATTCTAAAAAATGAAGAGTTGAATTTTGTGTGTTTTATTAAAATAGATATAATATTAGGTGGATATTATTTTTACTTTAGTTAAGTGATGAATTATTACATTACAAGTGGGTTAAAATTTAATAAGAACCCAACTTTCAAGTATTTGGGCCTTATTGTTTTATGTACTTGGACTTTTTTTGTTTTATGTAGGTGAATTAATTTTTTATAGGGGTCAAAAATGATTTTGTATTGGGGTCTTTATAATTATTCATATGAATATACATATAGATTTTTCAAAATTTATAGAGGTCAATTGACCCCTAAACCTTAATACCTCCGCCACTGCGTGGTAGGTTGGCACGTGAACCCAATTGTTATATGTGAAATCATATTATATAAAGCTGAACGCGTTTAATGTGAGCGTGACACGTAGCCGCATTTGGTTTATTATATATACTAGATTAAGATCCGGGTGATATGTAATTTTTTAATAATAATTTATTTTATATGATAAAAAGCGAAGTGAAATATCCATTATCAGTAATCGATTAGATTTAATAAAGATAAATCTTATGAAAATGTAAGAATTATATGTTAAATCTTATTGATGTAAATATGTAGATTATAATTGATTACTTGCACACTTATTTTAGATTCTGATTGGTTATTCACACACTTATTTTTGATTCTGATAAGTAACTTTAAAAAAAATTGGATTTCAACTCCACGCCATTCATCTCACACTACAACCTATCTACTTCTGCCATCATATTAAAACTAAATTTCTACTCCATGCATTCTATGTCATTTAATAAGAGCCAAATGTTTCATATCAAAACAATAAATGCATAATACATTATATCAAATTTATGTCTATATATATCATTAGTATTAAACAAATAGTTTAGGAAAATAATAAAACATAATTAGTAAAGAAATAAAAATACATTAACAAAAATATATGAAAAACTGTATTAAATTTTTTGACATATGTCATAATCTCATTAATAGAAAATTTATTATGTATTACTGTTTGGGATAAATTTACTCTCTAAACAATTACGCTAATACTTTTAGAAATTGTAAATAATATGTCATATTTTTCTTTTTGGTCTTTTTGATTTACTATTTCCTTTTAATTGTCTAATAATATGTCTTATTTTCATATTTCTGGTTTATTATTTCCTTTTAGTTATATTACAATTTGATATAAGAAATAAATAATGTGGAGAAAAATTTACATTTCTATATTATTTATATTGACATGTGTTACAATCTAAATTAACAATGACACTATATATAGCGCTCACGTTGAGTGCTCACTATAATTTTTCCTACGTGTAGCGCTCACGTTGAACACATCCTATTTTATATAATAAAATATATATATTGAGGTAGATCATTAGTAATGTATCAAATATCTAAAAGTTCTCTAAAATTTTGATATTTGATTTAAATATTATTTTCTGAAAATGTTTAAAAGTTTTATGGATAGAGCAAAAAAAAAATATATATATTTGACTTTAGTGTTTACCTTATGATTTTATTATATATATATTAGATTAGCACTTGCGCGATGCAAATATTTTTTGATTAAAAGAAATTGTGTTTAACAAGTTGAATAAAAATGTTAGTAATTAGTTAGACCTAAATATTGTTTTTGGAGAAGAAGCACACAAGATTCTTAATGCAAATCGAAGATAAAAAAATGATATTTGGGGGAATTTTAAAAAGATTATTTTTGGTGTATCAATTTTTAAAAATGTCACAATGAATTGTCCATTTTAAAAAATGCCATTCATTAAGGATTTTTTAAATCTTAAACCTTAAAATCGTAAACCTTAAAAATGGTTTTGACCTCTAACAAACTCTAAACCTTAAAAACTAAACCCTAACATAAAATAGTTAATCCAAACATAAATGATATTTTGAGTAAATGATATAATTTTAGTGAATTTTTTTTTTTAAAAAAAAGAGTGGCATTTTTAAAAAGTGACATTTTTCAAAATTTTGAATGCGTTCAAAATGAACACGACACGTATGCATAATTATAAGTCAGTAAATTATGCCACATATTTAATAATTTATCAGATTTTAACATATATTTATATAACATAATATTTTAAAATTTAACTTAAACTTCCATATAGGACTAAAATGGAATATGGTTAAAAATAATCAAAACGGAAGTAAAATATTAATTCATATTTGTTAAAATCTTAAAAGGTACAAAAAATGCACGTTTATATATGCATTTTTGTAAACAAGAAGTATGTCCTCATTTAAATGTTAATTTCCATATATTTATTATGTTAAATTTGTGAAGCCAAATATATAAAATAGAAATTCTTCAAATTTTTAATCTTTTTCAAATTTTTAATCTTTTACTATGTTAAATTGTGTTGGTGGAATCACTTAAAAGTTGGAAATTCTTTAATATTCCATTAATTATAATTAGCGCGTGTAAAAAAAAACTAACGATTATAAACTAGCAAAAATGTTTATCTGAGATATAGATGATAATAAAAAATAAATTACGCAATGTATTTAAGTTTCAGTTTTTAATTTATTTTTTGAGAATGGAAAGTTTAAACATAAACCCTGTACATATAATTGCAAATTATATCACAACAATGATCGACAAGTTATAGATATATTTATTGGTTTAAAGTTTTGGGGTTGGCTGCGTATTTCCCCCTTAAAAGTACAAGTAAAACGATTTTTTCCCACATTTTTTATCTCTTTATTTTACTACATAAACAATTTAAACCGATCATAAAACTACATAAACTTATTGTTTGGGCAAATTTTAACCAGTTCGAATTGAAAACAGTCATACGAAATGACGAAAAGAGATTGATTTTATTGATCAGTGAGTTACAAGTAATTTATATGAATTACAAAGAATCAATATCAAAATCATAAAGAGGTGATCTTGTCAGTCATTCGTCGCTCGTCATAAGTACTGTCCGAGCTCTTGTCGTTCGTCGTAAGCACTGCCAGAGCTCTTGTCGCTCGTCGTAGCATTGCCAGAGCTCTTGTCGCTCGTCGTAAGCACTGCCAGAGCTCTTGTCGCTCATCGTAAGCATTGCCATAGTTCTTGTCGCTCGTCGTAGAGGAGCGGCAAGAGTTTAGCTATTTAGGATTTATGTGTTTGCTCTCATCTTCCCGTCCTTGTGTTGGAACTGTCTTATTTATAG
This sequence comes from Pseudoturritis turrita, assembly GCA_900406555.1. Classification (NCBI taxonomy): domain Eukaryota; kingdom Viridiplantae; phylum Streptophyta; class Magnoliopsida; order Brassicales; family Brassicaceae; genus Pseudoturritis; species Pseudoturritis turrita. The sequence goes on from OVBL01000398.1 coordinate 488,200, forward strand.
GTTTTGTAAACTCTAATCTTTGTTGGACTGGGTCTCGTCTGTTGCTGGTCCATGATAACTCTTTTAGGAGTAGGACGTTATGTCGGTCTTTCGTCGTATTTTTATTAGAAATAGGAATATGTTGAAGGTTCAAGTCGGTTGTTTGCTAAACCGTTGGTCGTTAACAAACCGGTATTAAGGTCATCGGTCGATGGTCAATCCATAAACCAAATTTCGTAGCTAGTCAAGACCGCTGTCGGTGCTCACCATTTGTTGTTCTCTCGACTGCAGTGATATGGTCAGTGCCATGAACTGCGATTTCACGTTCATCACCAGAGACTGCTAGAAGCTCCTCGTAGCAAGAAAATATCAGCGACTGAGTGAGCATGTCACTAATCGGCTTAATCTCTTGCTCATGAATTGGGTTTTTAGCAGTGACCGGTAGTGAATTTATTACACCCAACAACTTGCCCCATACTCTTCAATTTCTGAATTAGAAATTGGAGAGTATTTCATTTTTTCAATCGTTAGTTGTTGCCGAGCGATGCTCCTCAAAATCATAACCTTGTAGGTTTGTGCTTCATCGACATTTTTGACGTTGATTTCATGAATCATGCATAATTTACGAATGAAGGCACGTCATGCACTTACAAAATTTTTGTAGTCGCCTGACAGTATAGCAGGGACAAACATACTCCTTCCTCGTGATGTCTCGATTTTTGCCATCAGTCAATAAATTGGCAATGCTTTTCTCTTTTGTTTTTTAAAATAATCCTCAATGGTAATGTAGCAAAGACAAATAATTTGTCGCACCTTGTAAGTCACGTGATGTTAGTGATGTCGTTGCTCTCTTCTTTGTTTCCTTTGAGATTATGTGGTAGGACCGGAGAGAAGATGAAGAAGAACAAACTTACCTTCCACCTTTTGTTTGTGCTTGGCGTGAGGCCCAATAGGCAATGACAAACATTGCTATTTCTTGTCTTCGCTCTTTCGTTTCTCTTTCACACATTCCTTTCATTTTTCTTCTTTTATTTAATTTTCTTGGGCCCAAAGAACATGTTCTGAGCATGCTATCCTTCTTCTCTGTAATGTGGTCAAGCTTTTAATCACTTTGTATTTGTAGGTTCATTGCCTCATCAAAGAGTACGAGGTTCCAGACTCCCTTTGGTCTCAGATTGGAGGTACGTACTTGCACATTTTGATTTCTGATTATTGTGCTTGCTGCACAATTTGAAATGATTTATTTTTTAAATACCTTTGTCTATCGCTGCATCTTAGGTGTTTGTCGTTGCAGATTCTTATCTTGTAGTTGAAACAAATCAGCTCTTAGCCTGGCACTTGAACCTCTTATTATTTTTATAAAATAAGACTCATTCCAGTATTCTGATTTTTCATTTGACTATTGTCACTGCGTTCGTCACGATTATCATGGTGAAATAATTTTTGAAATTCATGTCTCTTCGTGCTCATCACGCACTTTTCTTGAAAAAATTTCCATTAAGTAAAAATTAGTCGCAATGAATTATTTTTGTCGGGCTTGTCTCTTGGACTGCCTTAGTCTGTGGCCTCATCGTTTTTACGAGCTATGGTTTTTGATGTGTGCAACTGCTTATGGCTAGTTGATTGCTTTGTAGGTGAATGTTGTCAGACTGTTCGTTGCGTTCACTGACAATCGTTGTTCTTTCAGCGTCACTACTTGGTGAGTTCACGCAATCTTTGCTCACTTTTTCTTTTGATTAGTGATTAGATGGCGAGCGGTTCCGGTGCATTGGAAAGTCCAATGTTTGTAGATTCGGATTTAAGTGATCAGGAGAGGAGAGTGACTATGAAGATGAATGTGAGGCTGAGCATGATAGTGAGAGCGAGACGGTTCATGACTCGTCCATTTACATTCATGAGGAGTCACCGATCGATGGCAGATTAGAGTTTCGTTACTACTCTTCTGTCTCTAACAGTGTGAGGACGCTAGTGGAGCACATCGAGCCACACTTTCCTTATGCTTTTCACATGCATCGACCAATTCTAATGTCAGGAGTTAAGCCTAAGTTTAAGCGTAAACGCACATCCGGACCATTGACCCCATTTCAAGACTATCCGATGTCTGTGTTACAAGAGTGTCATACTATAAGGGCAATGTACAACATTCCAAAGTCGGTGATTTTTTTTCATGACGTTACTTGAACGTCATGACCTTGTCGCTTCCTATTTAAATGTTTTCTTGAAAATCACACTTTTCTTTGTTTTGTCGTTGGCCTATGTTCCAAGAATAGACGTTCATCTATGGTGCAAGGAGAGACGTTCGCCTATGTTGCAAAGACAAGCACATGTAACATGTCTTTTGTAGTGAACCAATGTGAGTTCCTTTCTCTTTCTTGTCATTCGTTGCCCCCTATTTCTATTATTTACATTAATTTCCTTCGTGAAGTGCTTCCATTTAATGTGCAGTGACACATAAATGAGGAGTTCATGCTCCTTCTCCCTCTTTTATTTTATGGTCCACGTGAGAGCATGTGCAAGACAGAAGGGAGAGTTATTGAGGAGAATGACATTGACTTTTCAAAGGTGCGCAAAGGAAACTAATGGGAGCTTCTCCTTTTTTTTATCCCATCGTGTATCATTGCTCAATGACAGTGATTGTACACTCCATAACCATATTAATTTATGTCGATCCATCGTCGGTCATTGCATTTTGACAATGCTTCTACAGACACCGTTAGAGATTTAAATGGAGTGATTTTACCTTCTTCTCTTTTCTCTTTAAATGGATGATCTTTAATTTTGAAAGTGCATGCTCTACGGATCCTCACGGGATATAATCAAGTAACGATACATGTTCACTCTTTGTAGGTGCATCCACTTTTTTTTAGTAGAATGACAAAAAATATGGAGGTGCCATCCTTTTTTTTTTTTTTTAGCCAACGAGGAATGTTTGTTCCTTCCTTCTTATTGGTCCCAAGATGCAATGACAACCATTTTGGAAGTGCATCTTATATTTCTTGTTGTTGCTCCTCTTTCTCTTTTTAGATGGTCCTCGTGGGTTTCGGTGTGAAATGACAATCAACAATAGCTTGGAGGTGTTTTTCTCCTATTTTGTGTTATGTTGGAAGTGCTTCCTCTCTCTTGTCTTTATAAATGACCACGTGGGTCTCATGCTGAACAAGTGTAAGAACAAAAAATAAGATAGAGTGCACAAGAACATACATTGCTCTTCTTTTTTGGTCATTCTTTTTGCAAGTTATATCAAATCGAATTTTGATGTGTCGTCCAGTGGGAGTGCTCTTGAAGCCTTTATGCATTTTAGCGAAGACGTTCGTGCCTCCAGTGACGAGTAGTGTCTATTTTCAGCTCATATTTGTTTCTTTAAACAATGCAGATTCTGCATGTTATTACCAACTTCCTTATATGGAGCATTCGTCTTTAGTCTTACATTTGGTCAGTGACCAATAACTTTATGGTCAATGACTAATAATGTTTTATGGTCAATGACAGTAACGTTTGTATTTGGTGTTTCACCTTTATTGCTCCTCTTTATAGGCGGTTCATGACCACAATTTTCTTTTTTTTTTCTTTTTAGGTGGTGCGTGACCATGCCTAGTGTGAATGTATGTTGATCGACATTCTAATATATTATAACTTTTTGTTATAAATTTATCTCTAGAGTTTATCATCGCTGAGCGACGTTACTTCAGGTTTACTTTATAGAGGCCATGGTCGTTTTATTTTATTTCTATTGAGGTTGTGCCTTCAACTATGACAGTTGTCGCACTCATACCAATGGCATCAGCCACGGTCGCTGCTTGTCATGTTTTAAGGAGGCGCTGTCTTTTAAAAAAAAATTGGTTTGACCGTGGTCATCATGTGCAATGGCTTTGCCATTGTCTTGCTTAGTAGTGGCAGTTGTCACTGCTATGTATGGGGAGATCATGCTCCTGACTGTTTTCAGTGTGAATGTCACTTGTCAATGTTCATATTGAGGATTTTCCTCTTATACGTGTTGTAGTGATGGTCGATGCAAGGTTCAAGAACCTCATCAAATTCATATGTTGAATAGCTCATTCATTGAAACGCTCGTCCGTAGACGTGTGGCGAAACGTTACAATAAAAAAAAAAGTAGAAAAGCATTGACGTCTCTTGGATCATCGTAAAATGTTAAAAACCAAAAAATCAAAGATTGAAACCAACCTAAAAGCAGTAGGTTTTTAGATGTAGAATGTTTCACCTGTTAGGTTAGTTATTGACTTACCATGCGTGAATCAGATCATAGGGAGTGACAGTGGCAGTAAGCTGGGTCCTCCTTCCGCTTTATTTGTGCCCATGCTCTAGAAAGCACGTCTTCCATGTTACTCCAGTGATATTTCGTCGATTCTTTGTACAGATCACCGTCTGGGAGTAGGCCTCTCTTAAAAGCGGAGATGCCAGTGGATGTGACACAACTTGGAATGGAAACTTTTTCCTTGTTGAAGCATCCCACTTAACTACGCAGTGACTCTCCTTTCTTCTGCATCACCTCGTAAAGATCATCAGTTGTTTTCTCCAGGTTTCTGCTGCTTGCAAATTGTTCGACAAATCGGCCAGTCAGCGATGCAAAAGAATCTATTGATGCATTTGGCAAGTTCGTAAACCACTGGAGAGCTGGTCCTATGAGATTTGAACTAAATCCTTTGCAATACTAGCTTCCCTATACTCTCTTTCAATTGCGGTTGTGAACATCCGCTGCTTGTATTGTGTAATGTGGTTGTCAGGATCTGTCGTGCCGTCGTATGTCTTCATCAAGGGGAACGTAAACTTCTTCGGGATCTCCACAAGTGTGATCTCGTCCGTGAACGGGGTATCTGCATAGCAGTTAGGAGCACTCTTAGAAATCAAGACAGTTACTCCTGGAAGTCGCTTAATCAATGTTTCCATCGCCTCCAATCGTTTGTAAACCATCACTTTTATGAAAGAGTCTTCTTTTGATCGGTTTCGAGCGTCGATGTCGCCTCTATCTTCGGTGGTCAGAAACTGTTAAAAGCTCCTCGTAGCAAGGAAATAGCAGCAACTGAGTGAGCATGTCACTAATCGGCTTAATCTCTTGCTCATGAATTGGGTTTTAGCAGTGACCGGTAGTGAATTTATTACACCCAACACTTATTATCTCTTTAAAATTGACCAACTGAAATTGGTTTAGCTAATTTCATAATTAAACCGTAACCAAGTTAAGTAAACCAAAATCGCATTTTAGAAATCACGATTAGTATATATGCGTATTTCCCCCCTATAAGTGCAATTAGAACGATTTCCCCCAGAGTTTTACCTCTTTGTTTTACTACACAAACAATTTGAACCGATCATAAAATTACATGAACTTATTATCTCTTTACTAAATAAAATTGGTTTAGCTAATTTCGTAATTAAACCGTAATCACGGTTAAATAAACCGTAATTACGTTTTAGGAATAACGATTAGCCTAACCGAAAGATACTCTTTTGTCATCTCATCTTCTTCCCCAATTGGTCATATGACGAGACTTATCGAAGGAGAAAGGAAGACGGAGGAGAGGAGGGGCGAAGGAAAGGAGACTAGCACCGAGAGATCCCTACCTCGGTAAGCTTTTTTGGGAGAGATTTCCAACTCCACTCTCCCTAAGAACGTCTTTCTATTCGTCTCACTTCGACCCTAAATTGCAGATGGTGCTCATGATCCTCATACATGGCACTAAACTAAACCCACACTTACCTCCTGATTAAATTTTCTTTCGTGCGATGGCCTGACTTCTTTGGGAGGAAATCCCCATCTCGTCCTCCCGAAGACCTTCATAGCCATGTAATTTTTGATGGATCTACCATCTTTCCGTGCGACCACCCGACATTGGTCCCCAAGCTTCTATGATGGAACGATGCGTCTCATTTCCCTCCATATGATGGAAATCCTACTTGTTGCTCTCAAAGTTATTCCAAAAAGGCATCACATGTCTAATGCATGAGATGACCGATTCAATATACGGAAGACCCAAGCTGTCACGGTGGTAAGTCGAAGTGGCTAAGTCGCGGCGGTGGGGTTCACGGAGGTGACTAGATCGATATGTCTCGTCAAATGACCAATTGGGGAAGAAGATGAAATGACAAAAAGAGTATATTTTGGTTAGGCTAATCGTGATTTCTAAAATGCAATTACGGTTTACTTAACCTAATTTCGAAATTAGCTAAACCAATTTTATTTGGTAAAGAGATAATAAGTTCATGTAGTTTTATGATCGGTTTAAATTGTTTGTGTAGTAAAACAAAGAGGTAAAAGTCTGGAGGAAATCGTTCTAGTTGCACTTCTAGGGGAGGAAATACGCATATATACTAATCGTGATTTCTAAAAGGCGATTTTGGTTTATTTAACTGTGGTTACGGTTTAATTATGAAATTAGCTAAACCAATTTCATTTGGTCAATTTAAAGAGATAATAAGTTCATGTAGTTTTATGATCGGTTTAAATTGTTTGTGTAGTAAAATAAAATGGTAAAAAATCTGGAGAGAAATCGTTTTAGTTGCACTTCTAAAGAAGAGGAAGGAGGGAGAATACGCAGCCAACCAAAGTTTTGGAAATAGATTCCGGTAAGTAATTTTACATCTTTTTGTGTGTTTTTTAATAAATTTCTTAATCTTTTCACCTAACTATAAATGTTTCAATTGTTAAAATTTGAAATTTGAATGAAGTCTGCATTTTGTTTTTTAAAGTATGCAAAATTGCATTAAACGTTTACAATTGTAATTGATAATAAATGTTTACTATTATAACTGATAAGCAAACATAGAAATTTTTAATCAGTTACAAATTTTTTATATTAAGATAAGTTTCTAATGTGGCATTTGAAGAGACCGAAAAACAAATTCTATTTAACCATATTAAAACTTAGTCTACTTTTTGAATTTTGTTCGGTTCAAATTAAATCGGGTTATTCTATAGCGAATTCACTTTTATCTTTTATCCGTGTATCACGCGGATCCTAATCAGTACTAATATATATACATATACAGATTTTGTGTATATTACATTGTAGGTTTAAGTGAAATATGGAATGCAGTTCGTGAAATACTATTTTTTTTCCCACGTGCCACTCAACAAATTTTTAATTTCTTCTCAAAGCAATAAAAAATTGAAACTTGACATGCGTTTAAACAATTACTATTTGAAATAAAAAGATTTTAGCTAAGCTTTTAAACTATTTTAACCAATAATACAAAAAATTCATTGATACTTTTCATAAATCGAATGTTAAATGAAAAAAAAAAAATGGTGAGCTTTTTAAGTCGGGGGGTAAACGGTATCAAAAACAATCCTAGCAAATACACGACGTGTCTCATGAAAGTCCCCAAGAGCAAGAGACTTGTAGTTAATCCTACGGTCTAAACTTGTCACCTCTCTCTCTTCTTTTCCTTTTCTTCTCACACTTCCAAACATTTTCTGCACTCTCTCCAACAATGGTTTCGACATGAACACCTGAAAAACAATATGTATAATCTCAAATGAAGATTATAAAAAGTAGTTCAGTGATTTCGATTTGCAATGTTTTGTGAAACTGTTGTGTACCATATCAGATCCCGGTGCTTGCGGGTATTTGCTCATTGCGTTAGCTAAGTAGTCTCGATCATTCATTTTTCGCGCAGCTGATTTTATAGACTCTGCAAAGTTGATGACCTGCTGCGATAATTTGCTGTCCGAGTCAACAATGTCTTTTTCATGACCCGACAGTTCTTGGAATTGTGAGTTGTGCTGTTTAGAGTTGCTCCTTGCGATCACGATGGCTTCTGATAAAGATAGTTCACTGTAGATGGCAAGACAGAAGGAAGCTACTACCGTGGGATCCCGAGGCTGATCGACCAATGCTTTGTGGAATGCTAAGATCCCAATCCTGAAGATATTAGTCCCCAAAATAGTTAAAGTTGGCAACACCAATTACTAAGATAAATGAATGCACCAAAAGGAGATTTCTCACCAGAGGAACTCGTGGCATGGTCGATCAGGTGCTACAAGTCGGTCAAGGTTGCGAAACAGCAACTACAAGGGAGAGGCTTTGATCGGTTAGCCCTAGAGAGCTGTTTATTTTGCAGTCTCTAGTGTTTACTAATACTAGACAAGAAGTTGCCATGTCTAATTGGGAAAGCATAATTATATACCAGAAGCATGTTGGACCTTCCATCACGCCTCCGGAACCCTTGGGAAACAAAATAAGATGCCTGCGAAAAGATAAGTGATTTAGATGAACTATGGAAAATACTCGATGTTCACACCATAATGCCTCACTGCTAGGGAAGATTCACCATACCTGAATAGGTAGAAGAAGTTCCATGAGCCCAAATCTCCATAGTAACCGTAAAGAAGCTTCTGCAGACCCATACGCCAGCATATAATTGATTTCCATCTGGACCCTTGACTGCGGAAAAATAAGAACACAGAGAAAAAAATGCTCAGTCGTAAACTAACAAAAAAAAAGAACAGGAGGGAGAACAAGGGAAGGGAACGAGATATACAGGGTCCAGTCTCAGTAATGAAGAAGACAGCTCCTTCACAGAAACAGCAACGTCTTTAGTCAAGCTGAATCCTAACCTCGCCGCAATCCTAATTGCACGTAAAATGCGAGCTGTAAAGTGAACACCGTTACCTTTTTCAAGCCTTTCCAAATAAATAGATTTCAAAACAATGACAAAAACATTGCATCTGCAACTGACCTTTATCCTCGATAAATGAAAGCTTGGCCGAGGATACTGTCCTCACCTACAGAACAAACTTCGACTGATTAGGACTGATACCAATTTATTCAAAAATTAATTGGTTTCTATGAAGAATAATAGCTCAAACTGCAAAACCTACTTTGGAATTTCTTATATCTTCGACTCCTCCTATGTAGTCATACACTACATTCTCCAATGGGTCAAACATCAACCTGATAAGTCCAATATCAAAAGGTTAACGAATGCTGCATATGGAGCTCTCTTCATAAATAACTGTGGAAAACGGATTAAATATAAGTGGTAGTGCCTACCCGTTAACTGTAAAATCACGCTGTAAGCAATTCTTCCAACGGATATAATCACGCTCATTGCAGCCCGCAGGCCTTCTCAACTTTTTATCGAAAGCTTTACCAGTCCTTGCCGAAGTACTAAAACTTGACACCTGTAGATAGAAAAATTCCATTAAGTCTTGGCGACACAATTTCAAGAACTTGAGAGGAAGATAGATAAGAGAAAGTGTTATTTCTGACTGAGATATTTTTTTCATTGAGAGCTGCAGCCTTAATCAAAGAAGGCTATTTTGAGTTCTAAAACGGACTTAAATGATAGGTAGATATGACATAAAAAACATGTGAATGAGTGAAATGTTGAACAAACCTCTATAATAATATCATCCACATAAACATGACAGATGGGAAACCGTCGTCCAACGATTTGACAGCGGGGAAATACTTTCCGCACCTGTACACACAGCAATGATTCACAATTAAATTTGTGCAGGAAAGACAAGCTGATGTAGGCAGAAGAAACTTGGTTTATTATAAAATGGACAAGAAACTAAAGTTAAACCTCCGTAAGTTCGGCTGAAGTGATAACATCAAAATCCTTGGGGATTCTATCTAGTATAAGATCCCGAACACAACCTCCGACTAGGTAAACTTGAAATCCTGAAACATCATAGCAAATAGGCATATTTCAATAAGACTTTGGCGAAAGATTTGGTTCCTTGAAGAAACCCTAGACTAGTGATCCCCGTACACTACGCAATCCAACAAAAAAAGCTGAATCAAGCAATCTAAAGCTACAAAAACACAAATTTTCAGACAAAGTTCAAAAGAAAAATCCGATAAACTCAGTTGAGATTATGTCATTTAGACACACTAAAGAATTGCCAAAATCCAATCAGAAGTAAACCTTTTTTCCTCAGCTTATTGAGAACCATCCGTGTAGATTCTGGGATCATTGACCTCTGTATACCAAACTCATTAGCATCTAACTTCTTCCAGGGCATCAATTTATCCTTACTTGTTCGTTCTCCACTAAAATCTTCAATCGTTATACATGATTAGAAACAAGAATCCCCACTTTGTAAGAATCAAAATCGTGGCCTTGTGACGTTGAATTGAATCAGAAATTTTAATGAGAAAATGAGAAATTACCACGGCTTTCTTCCTTGCGGGGTTTCACGAGATTTCTAGGTGCTGCGATAGCTCCAACACAGCCACAATGCCCAATCTGAAATGGAGATTGGTTTAGCCACAAACGTTAAGGAAAAATCAAAGAAGGAAGATACAAAGGGAAAGAGGTGGAGACGAAACTGTAGGTGTTCGGAGGGAGAAAGGGAGATCTCTAATGGAGCCATAGCAAGGACGACAGAAGACTAGAGCTTTCGATGAGACAGCAAAAGAACCATACGCCATTGTTAGAAGCTTATTTACCATATCATCACGACATTATACGAGTCGGAGAAGAAGAAGCAACATGTCGGAGTATAGTCGGGATCGGAATCTCAGGATGTGATGCCTCTGGAGGAGAAGATAGTTCAGGTATGAGGCCTTTAAAGCCCATTTGAAGGTTGCTCGGTTTTAGCCCCAATACTTCCATCATAGGCCCAACTATGATATCAGGGAGACTTGTGTTTCCATTTTTTTTATTCTAATTTTGATTATAACTTCCGAGTTGAAATTACAGAGCCGGCAGAAAGTGAATAAATCTCCGGAAAACTAAATCTACAAGTGGGAGACAAAAACTCAAACGAGAGACCCGCAACTCCACAAAAGGAAAGCCAAATAATATCGAAACTAACCCGAAAAACAAAACAATCTCAAACAAGGCCGAAAAACTAAGTTGACCGATAGAGATTGAAATCAGAATAAACTGAGATAGGAGCTAACAGAGAGAAATGAGCACCTTGCCTTATTTATCTTGTGTAGTGGAACCCGATTAAAGCTCAAGATGAAGCTCTCATCACGAAGGATAGAGTCACGAGCCAACCTAGATTGTCCAAACCATCCCCAAAAGATGGTATACGTGAACTAGAAAGAAAATCGTTTTTGATGGCAAAGACAACTAACCGCAAACTCCACACGTGCTAATCTTCGCCCGATCAAGAGAACCAACCAAATGGGATCGGAATAGTGAAGCCGAGAGCGAAAGCAGCTATGCCACACCGTCAAACAAGTTAGAAAGCTTGTACACCTGGCACATGCCTCTTCACTAAAACCAAACCACATACCAGGACCCAACCAAAAATTGATTGACAACCAGCAACAAAACAGCCCAAAACTAATACTAACTATTGATTTTACCTAGCAATCCCTGAGAAAAAGCCAAAGAACCACCATACTAACTTGTGTTTCCATTCATGAGCATAGTTACGTAAAAAAAAAAACTATGACTTTGAAAAGGTAACATAGTTATAAGCATACATATTTAACAATATATAGAGAAACAATTTAAGTTTTCTAAGTAAACATTCATGAACATAGATTATGTTTTCTAAATGCATTAAACCTAAATTTTCGTCTTTTCTATGTAAATATATGTTTAACACCAATGAAATAGAATCATTGTTTCTAAAAATTATGGTAATGCGTGTTTACATTCATCGATTTCGGTTTGAATTGGGGAAGCATATATCTAAAGAAAATTAGGGTTTTTAATTTGGAGATTTATATGTTCTAATTGTTCAAGAAATGGCTTTTGACCTGACGAAATCGAACAGTAAAAGCTCTCCTCCGTACAATGGTGATAATTTAGGCGAACTAGGATTTCAAACCTTCTATGTCACTGTCGGTGTAGCCACATGTACAGCGGCGAGAACTAATTCTGATTTCACCTTCCTTTTCCTTTCTCCATATCGGTTGTCGATCTTCCACTTGCGTCTTCTCCAACTTCACTGAATCCCCGTCGCAACAAATTCCACCAGATCTTCTTGCCTTCCTCTCAATGTCTAATAGATGGTTGGCTCTGTTCGTGTCTCCGACTTCACCTGATGCTCCAACATTGGCTCAAGTGGTTACTGGCCCTTCGCTTTTGAAGCCCATAATGATTAATTGAGATCCAATATTCTCATATCCACCTCATTTATGGGCTTCTCATTTTAACGCATCGTTTCACAATCTTCCACTTGCGTCTTCTCCAACTTCATTGTATCCCCGTCGCAACAAATTCCACCAGATCTTCTTGCCTTTCTCTCAATGTCTAATAGCTGGTTGGCTTTGTTCATGTCTCCGACTTCACCTGATGCTCCAACATTGGCTCAAGTGGTTACTGGCCCTTCGCTTTTGAATCCCATAATGATTAATTGAGATCCAATATTCTCATATCCACCTCATTTATGGGCTTCTCATTTCTGAAGAATATGGCTTATCCTAAGTTTTTCGATGATGGCACTCCCTCAGTTCTTGTTCCCGATTCAGTTCTCTCCCAGTCTTTTGATTTTTGGAAAGATCATTTGGTGACCCGGTTTCATGGATCTCCACCATTGGCGGCCAAAATCTTCTCGGATTTGAATCCCATTTGGGGACATCGAAAGAAGAATCTTCATCCACCATCACTTAAATAGAGCCTATCTCATCTTAATCCCATCATAAGCAACTCATAAATAGGTTCTTGATGTTGGATTTTGGCAATCCGGGAATTGCTCTTTCATGGTTATCCAATGGACTCTATCCTCCAAACTCTTGCCAGAAAAGCTTGTCACAGCTTCGACGTGGGTTCTTCTCCGGAATGTTATTCCTCAACTTTAGTCACTAGAAAGATTGAGTACTATTGCCTCAGGAATTAGGGATCCTCTCTATACAAAAAGATCTCGGTTGAGCCAGAACTTTCTCAAAATCACTAAAGTAAAGGTGGAAGTTATTCTTGTTAAGAAACTGGCTGATTCGGTTAACATAAGAGATAAGTTAGGCAACTCGGCGCTGGTTAATGCAGATTATCTCAGCCTTCCTCTGCTATGCGAGAGCTGTGGAGAATTTGAGCACTTACCTCTTTGTTGTCCTTAAGCAGTGACTCCACTTGTTGATATGGTGGCTCTTCCAATTGCTGCTTGGACTCAAGCGGCTACCTCTACATAGAAAAAAGCTTTGATGCCTCAATATCTTAATGGGAAATAAGCTATTTCTTCTACGGGTAGAGCTAGAAGCCTACCATCATGGCATGCAGTTGATATTGCAGGGAACTCTTCTCATGGATGGCAAGTTGTGACTCGTTGTTCTAAGCTACCTTCTCCATCTTTTTTACAACACAGTTTATTGAGGAAAAGAAGATGATTAGAGCAGCTCCACAAGTTATTCGAAACTGGACTCGTTCTCCTCCTCCAGTTAACTCATGTTTTATCTCAACTTCAGCTAGAAAGAGGACTCGTAAGAAGACTAGGAAGAAAATTCTTTTGTTAGATTAAGCTTCCCCTGGCAAGCTCCCTATAGGTGATTTAACTTCCTTTGCCTCTTCAAAAGCTTCGATATCGAATTCTAGGGGACGGTCGCTCTTGCGGTAGTCTCCTTTTTCGATTTCTTAAGAACTTCCCTCACCTCCATCCTTTTGTCTCCATATGAAGTATTTTTTGCTGGAATTTAAGAGGCCTTAATGGCCATGTAAAACAGAGAGCAATTATTAGTTTGATTTACCACTAATCGTCTGATCTTTGTTGGCCTTTCGGAAACTCACGCGAAACAGTCCAATGTTTTGGAAGTATTGAATCGAATTCGTCCCGGATGGAACTTCGATGTCAATTAATTTGTAAAGGCAATACTCTGCAGAGGCAGATAATGAGAGAATCATAGTTGTTTGGAATCCGTCTTTTTCAGTTATAATTTATAAGAAATTGAATAAATTCGTGTTATGTGGAGTACACAATTTAGCTACTAACCAATTGTTCTCAGTGGCTTTAATTTATGCTCGAAATTTGCTGTGAGAGAGGCGCCTGTTATGGAATTCTATCACTGAGCTAGCTTCTACCTCACTGTTTGTAAGATCCCCTTGGTTACTAATTGACGACTTCAATCAAGTACTTTCTTCAGATGAATTTTTTTATATATTTTCGTCTACCATTTGCCTACAAGGAATTTCATAGTTTTAAGCTTGTCTAGCGTCAAGTTGCTTATTTGATATGCCAAGTCGTGGCTACCATTTCACTTGGATCAATCGCCAGCCACTAAACCATATTTCAAGGAAACTAGACAAAGCTTTAGTTAATGAGTCGTGGTTGGATTCATTTCCTCACTCTACTGCAGTTTTCGACTCTTCCGGAATTTTGGATCATTCAATTTGTCTAGTGACATTGACAAAAACCATTGAAAGAAAAAAATATCCATTCAATTCGTCACGATGCTCACCACTCCCCAGGATTACTCTTGGTTGTTACAAGATGCTTGGCAAGCTGAATTCAAAGTGGCTTATATTTGTTCTTGTTGTGTCCGAGATTAAAGGCTGCTAAGGGTTGCTGCAGGACCTTGAATTGAGAAAACTTTGACAATATTCAAACACAGTCTAAGGAAGATTTTGAGAAGTTAGAGCTCATTCAAGGCCAGGTCCTTAGATCACCTTCTCAAGCTCTCTTTAAAGGAACAAGCAGCTAGAGACTCTTGAAACTTCTGGGCAACAGCTGAGGAATCTTTTTTACAGACAAAAATCTCGTATACATTGGCTAAAAGAAGAGGATGCAAACTCGGATTTCTTTCACAAGTCGATAAAGTAAACCTGTCCAAAACTTTGCTGGCAACAAAATAACAAATCTGATTCAACTAAAAGTTATGGTGGAACAATACTACTTTGGCTTGTTTGGTCGACGTAATAATGAAGTGCATCCTTACTCAGATAATCACGTCAAAAGAATCCATCCTTTCAAGTGTAACAGTTTGTTATCCACTTAATTATCAGCACTGCCAATAGCTGAAGAGATTCGAACCACGGTTTTTGCTTTGCCTCATAACAAATGTCCGGGTCCATGCGAGTTTACAGTAGAGTTCTTTACTTTCTCTGGGATTTGGTGGGTGCAGACGTCATTTCAGCAGAAAAACTTAAGAGAAGTGCTGATAAATAACTATTTTATACCGAATACCACATGAGCAGAAAAACTCTCAGATTTTCGTTCGATTTCATGTTTAAATACAATAAAACTTCTATAAATTAACACTCGATAAATTAATAACTCGACACATCATTAAATTTATTTTGTCCTAAATTAGTTTTTCAATAAAATTAATATTTTTATAAATTAATATCTCGGTAATTTAATAAAATATCGTAGTTCCGATATTATTAATTTATAAAGGTTTTACTTTACAGGATATAAGGTGATCTCTCGTATTTTGGCGTCTAGACTGGAATTATTTATGTCAGACGCACTCCAAGGAAACCAATGAGCCTTTATCAAAAGGAGAATCATTAGTGATAATGTTCAGCTTGCTTCGGAGTTTGTCTCTAACTTTTATAATCCGGCTCTAAATTATCTTGGCTGCCTCAAGATTGATTTATCTAAAGCATTTGAGAATCTAGATTGGGGTTTTCTATTCAACATCCTGAAGGATTTTGATCTACTAGCTATTTTCATCAATTAGCTAAAGGAATGTATTATTATGACTTCATTCTCTATTTCTCTTAATGACGAGTTAGTGGGTTATTTCGCAGGAAAGAGAGGATTGAGGCAGGGTGATGCGATCTCGTCTTCACTTTTTGCTCTAGCCACGGACATTATGTCCAAGAACATAAACTCTGCAACGAGATCAAATCTGTTTTGGCTCCATCCCTTGTGTGTTGATCCCTTAATTACTCATCTGAGTTTTGCAGATGATGTGCTTGTCTTCTTTGACGGGTTGGAGGGTTCCCTGGCAGCCATTCTTCAAGTGTTGAGAAGGTTCTATTTTGCCTCGGGGTTACAGCTAAACATCAGAAATTTTTGTCTCTTTCTTGACAGAAATAATAAGCTTTTGACATAAAATTTGGCAGCCAAGTTTAGGCTAACACATGGGTCTTTACCAGTTCGGTATATGGGGCTACCACTCTTACCGCAAAAATGATACCAAATGATTACCAACCGCTCTCAGTAAAAGTTACCAATTGAATTACTTATTGGATAGTGTGTCACATTTCTTTCACAGGAAGGATACAACTGATTCAATCTGTTCCTTACAGTCTTATTAACTTTTGGACAAAAAATTTTCCTCTTCCTAAAGGTGTCCTATCGGCTCTAGAAAAGATTTGTAGTGCTTTCTTATGCAGTGGCGCTCCAAACTCGACTCGAGGTGCAAATATAGCATGGGAATCAATTTTCACACCTAAGGAGGTAGGTGGGCACGGGTTAAGAAGACTGGCTACTTGGAATAATGTTTTTGTGCTCAAACTTATTTGGTTGTTGTTTGTAAAAAGCTGGTCACTATGGGTCTCTTGGGTCAAAAACAATGTTGTTGAGAGGTTGGTCGTTCTAAGATTATGATTGTCATAATGATGGAAGCTGGATTTGGAAGAGATTGCTTAAACTTCGTCTGCTAGATTGGATCTGGTTCTTCGCTACTCTTTTGGCATGATGACTGGACCTCCCTAGGTCCTTTGATCGATATAATTGGGGCTAATGGGCCAAGAGTTACTGATATTCCTTGACTCACTATCATCTCTCAAGCTATTGCCAATGGTGTTTGGTGTCTTCCTCGTGAGAGACATCCAATAACATCGTTGCTCAGGACTTGTCTTCCTTCCTCTCCTTCTGACTTAAGCTCTGATCAGATTTATTGGTTCTTGTGGCGAAACCCACTCACTTCTCCACCAGCTCAGTTTTCATCCTCACACACATGGCATAGCTTACACCCTCCTGCTACTTTGGTCCCTTAGTTTCGTGTCGTGTGGTTCTCACAAAAAATCCTCAAGCATGTGTTCCTTCAATGGATTGTGGTTCGGGACATACTTTGAAATCATGATCGTCTTTTAAGTTGGAGTTTACATGTACCTAGCTCTTGTCTGCTCTGTAACTCAGGTTCGAAAAACAGAGGCCACCTCTTCTTTGGTTGTTCTTATGCTAATGCAATTTGTAGTGCCTTCTTACTCATGCCTAGTCTTGTGTATTCAGGTATTAGGTTCGGTTCGGTTCGGTTCGGATTTTTCTGTTTTCAAATATTTCGGGTATAGAGATATAGGAACCGTCCGGGTATTTATGAAATTCGGATCGGTTCCAGTTCGGTATTTTTGGTTTTTGGTTTGGTTCGGATAGTGAAGCTGAGAAACGACTAATAACAAAAAAAATTCGGGTTCGGTTCGGGTAATTCGGGTAAAAATATCGGGTAATTTGGATGATTCGGGGTAAAAATATCGGATAATTCGAGTAATTCGGATAATTTCGGGTAAATTTTTTTATCCGAACTACCCAAAAATATCTGAACTAACCGAAAAATAACAAAAACAAATTGTAAAATTTACCCGAACATACCCGACCTATAACCGAAATATCTTTGGATTAATTTATGTTTCGGGTATTTTGAGTATTCGTTCGGTTCTCGGTTCGGTTCCGGTTCGGTTCAGGTACCCGCAAATTTAAAAGATAGGAACCGTTCGGATAATTTGGCATTCTTGGTTCGGATAGTTTTAGGCCGGTTCGGTTCGGTTCTGTGTAATATGTCCAGGCCTACTCATGACTCACTGTCTCCTCCATCCAATTTTGTGGATATTGTTAATTGGGTAAAGCAAGCATCGAGGGATCAAAATTTGAAAATTATTTGCAAACTCATATTGCCACGGTTCTGTTTCGGTTAGTTCGGGTAGTTCGGTTCCATCAAGCTATTTGTAAACAAACACTTCAAGTGATATGAGAAATTCAGCAACTCATTCCTCGTAAGCTAGCAAGTTTGGATCAACCAAATGTGTCCTCTCAAATGATGGTATCTTCTCTTTGTAATACTTTTATCTCTACGTGGTTCCGTTACATCCAATTCTCTCATCATCCTCCACCTCCGTAATTTGTCTCTATGCAAAAGTTAAACACACATGATTGTAATTGCTTTTCTATCTACATTTTTTACTCTCTATTATCTATCTGATTTATCTACATGTATCTTTTTAGATTATATTCTCCAAATGTTGACGTTGTAAGGGAAGCAAAAGAAGATGAACAAAAGAGTTATTAAAAAAAAAAGCAAATGGCTCTTCCACAATGTTTCTTTTTCATTATAACGAGGGTTAATCGGGATCGAAATTTGACTAATTTTTTGGTGAGTGTATCCATCGAGCAGTCTGTCACAAGAATGGATCTAAAGTGTGGCCATATGACTCCGCATTGTTAAACTAACAACGTTTGGATTGTACGATATTCAAGTTCACTCCCTTACAACGGGATAATATGTTGGCCAGAAAAAAAAAGAAAAACAAGCAAAGAAGTAATAATAACTTTGAAAAAAGGAGGGAAATTAAAAAATTCGATCGAAAACCCAAACAAAAGGAGAGGGATATATAAAACTCGATCGTAGTCTAAGTACACAATGATCGAAAAATGTTAAGAGTGAGAGCACAAACTACAAAAATAAACATTAATAATTAAGCAGTCCTACCATAATGCAAAATCATGACATGATCACTAGTTGATGAGTCCCGAAGCAAAGTGAAAAAAGGAGATGATGATTTTGGACTCCATATGGTATCTCTTACATGATGCATCGTCAACAACGGCGATAATTGTTGTCCTCTGCATCTTATCTCTACCTGTTTCCATTAATTTTCATCCAAATAAACCAAAAATAGTCAAATATCACATAAATACCCATCAAACAAACCAAAAAGCAGTAAAAAAAAAATACGAATATCCAATATATGTGCTCGTATGTGTGTCACATGAGATATTAAAGGTTAAGAGTACCGGTGAAGGTGATGAAAATTGGGTGGTTGAAGCATTAAAAGTCGTTAAAATGTGGTTTTCGCGGTAAAAATATATTCAAAGGAGAATTTTAGCAGTACGAGTGGTTTAGACAATTGAAATTATTAAATTTTATCATAAATAATTATTGTATAGTAGCAAATCAGATTAGTTACATATATAAAATGTAGTTCCACTAAGAAAAAAAGCAGTCTAATTGCGAGGAAAATTTGCGACGGAGTCTTACCGTCGCAAATTTACGAAGAATTTGCGACGAATTTGCTACTGTCTCTGAAGTCATCGTAAAACCGTCAAAAATTTGCAAGGAATTTACGACGGCAAACTAATGCTACCTACGACGGACTTGCGAGGCGATATTGTGAGACCGACCAAGTTCTAACAAATCCATCGCAAACCCGTTATATTGAATTCGTGACAGACTTTTGCGAGAACCAACCACCGTAGCAACTCCCTCGCAACATTTGCGACGGATCAGATAGGACATATTTGCGGCGGAATACCCATAGTTTTAATCTATCACAAATATTGCGAGAGATTTAGATTTGCGACGGATTGGACTTCCTCGCAAATTCGTCACTAATAGCCGTACAGAGTTGCGGCGGTTTCCTCCATCGCAAATGGCCATTTTTTTTTAGTGTTCACAAAATAACTTTTTTTAATTCCTAATTGTTGTATGCTTTTTGGTTTAAAACAATAATTGTTGTATGTTTAAGCGATTGCAAAAGTAGTTTGTTACTCTTTCCATTTCATGATAAGTGATTTTTGACATTTTTCACACAAACAAAGAAAATATATTAAAATTTTCAGTATACTTTTAACAACTAAGTTGATTCTTGGTATTCTTCTCTATTATTAATTAAGATTAAAGTTAAATTAGATATTCTATCCATAATTTACATCAAAAGTCTAAAACGACATATATTTTTTAAAAAAATCTTACAACGAAACTTAATTTAAAACGGAGATAATATAAAAAAACTTTTATTTTTATTTTTTATATAATTCCATTAAATCTCAGTTATTTATTACTATTAAGACACTCTAATATTAAAGCTTTCTTGTGTTAACGTTGTTTTTCTATTTCATCACTTTACAAAACCGTACTTTAAACTCAGTTCAATTGATAATTTCTTATAAATTAGTTTTTCTAATTTTGAAATATTTAAATAATTAGTATAATTTTTATTTATTAGACTATTATATATATATATATATATATATATATATATGGATAATTAGCTGAATAATCTATGTAATACCCCAATTTCTTAAAAAGTAGTGGTGCATGAGGAGGCTACTATATAACTAAAATGTACTTATTTTTTCGTAACTCATCTTGAGAGAACATCATAATTAATTGGATTTGAACTGGAGTGATTTTAAGATGATAATCTATTGGAAATTGATTTTTATTATCGTGCGAATGAAAACATGTAGAAAATTCTCGTAGTGATCTACATGGTCTGTTGACAAGTCTTTCAAAATTTCCAGACTAGCAAACCGACCATCAGACAAATTGTGGTGGTTGGGATGTTACAATCTCTTTTGAAAACTTAATTTGATCATACAACCTCTTTTAAAAATTTATTTAGTAACTACCAGGTTTTTGACATAAATAACATTAAATGGACATAAATGTATTACATATTTATGCCCAAAAAAAAATTATCAGTAGATATTGCTCATCACGAACTTTTGATGATGAAAACATAAATCTATTGAAATTATCGGAAATTTGTGAAAGTTTTAATTTTTATTAAAATATTTTGAAACTTTTTAGAAGTTTTTAAAATTTAAATAACTTCTAAAAAATTTCACACGTTTAAATTTCACACAAGTTCTTAAAAGCTTTAGTGTTTATATCCATACATCTTTTCGAGAATAATCGGAACTGGTTTTGGTAACATAAATATATTTTCAGTATTATATTACAAAAATCAGTAATTTCTTAATTAGACCTTTTCACAAATTGCACCCAAAAAAAAATCATACGTTTGAAAACATTACCCTGTCTATAAAAAAAAAAAAAAAAAAAAGAAACTTGGGTTTTGTTTGTTGTCGTAGTTAGAAGTATATATAACGTATGCCTTACCCTAAAATCCCCAGTTTTCCTCGACTTGACGCCAAAGATACGAAGAGAAAAACATTAACATTTTTTTTTTTAAAACAAAGGAAATGAATATAATTCATTAAAAAATGTTGACACTAAAAAAGGATATAAACCAAAATCATGACGGGGCCTACTTAAACTTAAAAATGTAATATTATTCATTGCTGGAGTCGTCTATATTTGAGGATCTTATGTTTACTTTTATATAGTATAATTCAAAAAAGATTTTTTTTTAAAAGAAAATAAATAACGTAGAATTATATTGGCCGCACCTCAAAATCACGTTTACATGCACGTCTTCATCATGCTTTTATTTCCTTCCTATGCTTCTTTATAGTTGAATTTTATGCTTCCCATTTTCGGGATATTGTGGAAAATAAAATGATTTGACTATAATTTTTTGTGTGTGTGTGGATATGGTTAAATATATTACTCAAACAAATGGTGTTGTCTTCACAGAGGAAATCAACTCGAAGAAGATATTATTGTGCAATGCATCCAAAAACATGCGTGTGTTTATTTTGTAATCAGATAAAGTTTTGCATTATTCTGCTGTTGAACTGTCAAGCGCTCAAAACTAATGAATTACTTTTATTCCAAAAAAAACTAATGATTTATAGTATATTCTTTATTAAAAAATACATTATTTTGAGTTCTATTGTAGGAACGTGATTGGTTGGTGAGGAGATGATCAAGTTATTTAAAAATTCATGTAAGTGCACCACTTGGGATTCTGATGCGACATTTTACACTAAGTTTCAAGCTCCCTAATAAAAAAAAATCTATATTTGAGATTAAAACAAATATAGGCTATTCGACGAGAAAAGAAGAGAATGACCTTAGCAAGCATAAGCGTGACGACAAGTTTTGTTTAAACTTTGTTTTTCTTCTTTTTTCACCAATACAACAATTCCGCTATAAGAAAATTGAACCATGGAAATCCCTTAAAATATGGATACATCAACTTAGGTCAGCTATTCAAAAAAATTGTTCATTAAAATGTACAATATATATATATATATATATATATATATATATATATATATATATGTAATCCTTTCTCAAGGGCTCTAATACAAAAATAGATCTTTCATAAGAGTATTGTGTATATATGCACATTTAAAAATTTATCATAAAATAGGGACCTTTTCACAAATAAAAAATAAATAAAACCCTAAAACAACCTTATAAGCCCAAGGAACTTTTTTTTGTTGCAAAAAATGCCTTAGTGCCTTAATTTTTTTGAAAAGACTTATTTTAACAATACCTTTTCAAAATAGTCGTGTTTAATTTATTTGTGAAGCCGACACACGTCCTTCTAATAGTGATATTAACTATATCCAAACAAACTCGCCTACATATAAACATAACACATGTATTGTGTCTATATCTCGATCTTGACAAAAATTCTGAGGGTAAGTTAACACACGAAAATTTAGATGAAATGGCCTACTTTGAGCCAATAACATAGTTATCATTACTTTACCTTTCCTATTAATCGGCAGACACATCATCTTCTATATGAAGGTTATCTTCATCACTTTTTAAAATTTTATTTTGGATATGTACACTATCCACTATATATAGCTTTTGTATACAGGGAAAAAATTTCACTACCAAAGGAAAAGTCTTTTGTTTTCAGATGCAAATTCAGAATACTCTTTTAGAGGTTTGTTTTGGGGGTTTAATATAATATTTTAACATAGAACAAATAAAGCTATTTTTCATTTTTTTTTATCAAGTCATTTATTAGAGGTTTATAATCGATTTTTAGGTTTTTGAATGATATCTAATTTAGGTGTTAGAAAAGATCTCTTACCTAATTAAGAATAAAAGCAAACTGCTCTAAAGGGAACACTAATGCATTGTTTTTAGTAGGAAAATATCTTTAAAAGATTATTTGATATTTATCAATTATCAAAGAAATTTTTTTGTTATAATATTATTAGGTGAATATCGATATTTACATGCATGCAATTTTTTTTTTTTAATACTATATTGTTTTGTATGTGTATGAGTTTCTTTGCTATTAAATATTATATATAATTTCAGAGAAATCACATAAACTAAAAAATAGAATTCAAAACTCTACTTATGATTTTCAGTAATCACATAAATATCAAGTTTGTTTTTTTAATCTAATTTATAATAGCTTAATCGGTTTTAATGTATGATACGTGAAAATAGTCTACTAATGAACTGTTAATTATTTTTAAAAACTAATATTTAGAAGAAAAGAAACTTCAAATTACTCTCGTGATGACACATACAAATTTTTTTTTTTCTTTATGAATTCTTTTTAAGTATTTTTTTTCCTACGTCTCAAATACTAATATATAAGGGATTATCTTGTACTATTAGGTTTCGATTTTTGAATTGGTATTAACTCTTTAACGGTTGTAATTCAATTAGTGACCCAAGATAATATGTGTGCAGCAGAAATCGACTCCTTATAAAGAGATGACCACTAACATTAAATTACCATCACTTAATTAGAATCAATTGTCACATTAAAAATGCTTAAAATCGGATTTGAATTGACTTTTAAATGGAGTATCAACTGATTAACTCACTAGATAAAGTATCAAACTATCCAAAGATTAATTAGGGAAGCATATAGTGGGAAAGACAATTTTTTTGCTCAGTGGAAAAGACAAACTTAGCCATGCACGCATCAATGCGTTCAAATCACGTTTTTCATCAAATGATTATTCGAATAAGAATTTAATATGCCACCTTTGTCTATTTATTATATGGTGATATGTAGTTAAAGTATCAATATACAATGGTAGAGTCACAATGCATTAATTCTTGCATTGTGACGACATACTCTCACGAAAATAAGAAAAAACCTGAGAACTTAAGGAGTAAACGAAAAACTAGATTTTTCATGGTTATCTATATTTCTCGTGAAATCCAACTTCTTTGCAATTGATTTTTACGAAATAAAACTCATGTTAATTTTTGAGGATTCCCTTCGCATACCAATTGATGGTAGATATTAGAAGATCGACTGAGATTGAGATCCGGAGATGGAACGATCGAGATGACCAATCAAGATTATAAAAATAACGAATATCTGATTATAGAAGAATCAACAATCTTCTAAAATTTTCTTGATTCTTCTGTAATCAAATATTCATTATTTCTATAATTTTGGTTGGTCATTTCAACTGTTCGATCTTCAAATTCTCCTAATAATAGATAATTTCAAAATCTTTTGTTGTCAACTTTAAAATAATACTACTTCTTGTTGTCAAAATAAAAATAAAAATAATACTACTCTTATCTAAAGTATGATGTTTAACTGTGGTCTTTGTAGAAATTGATCGCTAATCTCGACAATCAACTAATCGAGACGACATCAATGAACTAAGACAACTAAAGTTTTAGAAAGAGTTGACCGTTTATCCCACATCTAAAAGGATGTTTAGACGTTAATTTACACAACTAGTGCTAGAGCGTTAGCCGCGGTTTATTAGAAAGTAATTTTCTTTTAAATATTTTATATATGTAGAATGAAATCATGCTTAGTAATTTTTCTTTATATAAGCGGAGAATTTCGGATCGAAACTCTAAACAAATTTTTGGAATATGTGGAACATCGGATATTCTTATCACTTAAATATCTATGTAGCTAATTATGACTGAAATGGTAATGGAAAGATTCGAATGCTGGTTCCTACCACGATGGATATTTCAACCACAAACCACCTTGAAGTAGTCATGCGTTTAGTAAATTAGCAAGCGCTAATATATTAATCGGATACCTAGCCAATTAACTAGTTAACCAATCATGGGAAAATCGAAAAAGTTTGTCACCATTTAATACACTATGTGTGTGTACACACACACCTATGCATGCATTTGATTCTTGTAGGGCACAAGACTTCATATCGCATGAACATGTATTTGTGAGCCTATCTAGAGTCGACAGGAACATGCAATATACTTAGATTATTGTAAATTCTGATTAACGAGAGCATCTACACAAATACATACGCATGTAAGCTTTTTGAGGTTGGATTAAGATATCCTTTCTTTTCTGGTTTCTACTATTCTCAAAGCAAGCATGCCTGATGACTCAGAATTGTTTTTTTTCCCAAAACTAAACATTATTATAAATTATTATTATTAATAATATAACTATATTATTGCCTGAAACTAATGAAAAGGTCAGTTATAGTTCCCCTCTCGTTTTCCAGTTTCCTATGAGAATATACAATAACAACAATAATGGTAATAATTATTGATAAGGTGGTGAGTACTTCGAGAAACGATCAATCAAAAACCTAATTAACCATTTTTGTCTTTATTATTAGTGTTTCTTTTTTTCAAACGCGATAGGCTAATTTTTAAGCGATCAAAATTCTTATTAAAAGAGTTATGTAAAAAACTTCTTTTGATAAATTAGTATGCCAAAAATCATGGATAATTTGTTTGAAATTAAATAATTGAACATAGTTCGAATCGCATTCATAAATCGAACCACAGGTTATTCATGAGTATTAATTAGATTTGCACCTAATTAAGGATGCCATGTAGCTCTCAAGATTCAGAGAGTGGTTTCACTCAACTATATTACTACCATTTGAATATCTCTAGCTAAGATTTAACTAAACTAAGTTAGAGACATTACGACACCATGACATCAGACTTGTGACCTAATAAGTTGGGGATTTAGTTCCACTGTCATTTTCATTCCATATGATCCCCAAAACTTAGAAGGTTTTTTTTTTTTTTTTGAAACTTATATAAAAGAGTTGGAGTTAAGATATTTACCTCAGATTCGCTGTCCAATTGAAGCTTCTTCATAAGGTACTTAATTAGCAATCTAACTGTGATTCTCCCATCCCTTATCCATGCAAATTAAAAAAAAATTGCAAATTATCATATAAAAGAAGCAATCGTTAATTAGTGATAATTCCCTAAACAAAAAAACCTCTTAATAATGTATGAGATAAATTGGAATTACTTGATTCTCAAGTAGCTTTTGTTTACTTGAGGCAAGAACGGTTCCTTTTCCCTGCGTTCACAAATCAAATGTAATATACACAAACACATATAAATAAAATCAAACTTTAGAAAGGATTAAAGAAATTACTGAAGTTGTGAAGCTTGAAGAAGAAACCAAAGACCAGAATGTGGTCTTCTTGGAGGATCAAGAACCCTAAACTCCGAGCTTGGTCCAGCTCCTTCCTCATCCACACAACAACTTTTTCTAACACTATTACTGTAAGTGACGTCACTCATCATTCCTAATGAAGTCTGTCTAATAAACGGCGCCGTATATTGCGGTATCCAGGGCTTTGCAGATTGAAACGAAAAGCCGCGATTTAATAACGTTTGAGGCCGAATTAATTGGTTATTGTAAACCAACGAAGCTCCACGCATCATCAACAACTGATCATGAGGATATGGAGGCTGCGGTTGCGGTGGAAGATCAACACTACTGTTAACCGCTTCTGCCGCGGTTGAGAATAAGCTAAGCTCTAACGACCTTTCTCTTCCACTTGCGTTTTCGCTACAACAACGTTTGAGCTTATACGACGCCGTGTTGTTGTTGTTCTCTTCAGGGCCTATACCTAACCGGAGCCAAGATTTGTCTTTGTTATTATCATTGTTAATATAACAAACGACGTCGTTCTTGGCGGCGGATCCGTCGTTCTTTGCGGCGGTCGGAGAGGAAGAGGCGATGTTATAATAATTAGTTGAAGAAGCTGTTGGATCGGAGACTGAGCATGTATCTCCACTAGAATGATCTTGATTGTTTATTGCTGTTGTTTCTCTCATCATCATAGCCTCCGTGAAACCGCCACCGCCGCTGCTGCAACCGCCAAAACGAAAAGCGGTGAGGATTCAAGAGGAACCATAGTCATATGATCTCAGCATGAGCCATATATATTATATGGGAGATTATTGAAAAGTGAGAAGAGAGCTTAGAGAAGGCATGGTTTTGTGGAGAGGAAATGATTCTCATGAAGAAGATAAGGGTTTTGTTTATTTATTTTTATTTCCTTTTTTTAATTTAAATGATATAATATATACTTTATATTTTATTTTATATGCGTAGGGTTGTGAGTGAGAAAGGACGAGGAAGAGAATTATTCCTTTGCAAATCTTACTTTCTATTAATTCTCTTTGTTTGGAAGCTTGTGGGAATGTAAGAAAGAGCGTGTGATGGTCTCTCTGTCTGTCAGATTTATAATTCAATAAAAATAATATATCTGAAATTATGAAAAATTTCATGTACGTAGAGATCATATATACGTAATGTAAAAGTTTATATAATTTAGGACTACACTTTTTCTTTTTCTTACTCAAAATGATTAAACAAATATTAATTATTTCTGTAAAAAGTTTATTTGGGGTTTTTATTGACTTTAAAAGGACGAAAGGTATGCCTATGCGAGGAAAAGGATGAAATGGGGGTGTGACCGATCCAGCTAATCGCTTTTTAAGAGCATGTTCCGAGGACAAAAAAATATTGACAGGCAAAGTTATTAGTTTGTTTTAAAGAAAACTTATTTATTAATATCCTTGAAAAGTTTATTTTTAGCCCTAATTGGGTTGCCTTTTTTTGTAAATGGGGTTTTGAGGGTAATTTTTTGTAATTATCTCTTCCAAGTTAGTTTTCTCTGTTACTTTTTTTTGGTATAAGGAAAACAATTTACGGATGTAGTCTTAAGTCAAATTTGAATCTTGATTGCTTATGTTTAGAGCATAATCAATGTTAATTTAAATAATTTTTTTCAATATTATTTTTCAATCAAAATTCTTTTGATATCCAATAGAGGTCATCTAGATCACTTTTTTAGAATTTTCGATATAATTTCTTGCTCAAAACACACTAAAAATGAAGAAAATTTTGTACAAACTTTACTTTAGAAGAAGTAATAAAAGCACTTGTTATTGGTTCACTTTGAATTATGCGCTCTCATAGAATATAAATTCATATATGTATAATTAAAACCATGCATGTTGCATACATGTAAATAAGATCATATATATATATGGTAAGATCCATTTGTTTTGTAATGATCGTCAGCTAATTTAATTTTCAATTACGATCATTGCAGTCTTCTTTTTGTTTTCTATAAAAATCACTCATTTCCTAAAATATTTCAACAGTCTTACAACTTTATCTTTTCACTAAAGTCTTTCGAAAATAGCATCATAAGTTAATCATGTGTATCAACCCTAGCAAAAGAATTTGTGAATATCGAGGCTAACTGATTATGTTAGACTTGTTAGTGATTTTATAACTAAAATTATTGTATATGAAAGTATTTTGGTCATATAAGTTACTATATTTGATCATTAATATAGTAGTACGTACTAGTTTCAATAGATATATATGCTAAATATTGAAAACTTTACTGTGCGCACGTTTATATTTCTAATATGTTCAATAAGTGTTTGGGGTTTAGTGTTTGTTATATATATAGAAATCAATAATCAGTTTATATTAAAAATAAATTTTACCGCGACATAGATCTAGTGATTGATGGTTTTGAAAATAATAATGTGTAAAACGAAGTACGTGCACCTTATAATTACTATTTTTTGGGTTATATCTGTAGGAATATTTGTAGGAAAAACGAAGTACTAATTGGAATTTACATACAATATTGTATAAAAGGGTGCATGACTGAGTTGATCAAAGAATAAAATATAACTTTTAGATTAGAAATGAGGCAAGTGGAATGGCCAGAGAGTGGAGAGGAATATGATGACAATATCTGTCAAATGTCAATAATAAGATAGATTACTTGGAATTTACATACAATATAAATATTATAAATATATAATATATACACATGCATGATGGGAAGTTGAATCAAACTAAAAGGAAACCATAAAAGGGAGCGTGAAGAGAGAATGAAAGGCTAATAATAAAGAAATGATGTAAGGAGAAATAAAGTAGGAGTAGAATTTGGTAAAGCATGTATTCTTTTGATTTATATATACGGGGAATATTTGGGTTTTATATTCGATGGTTGTAGGAGTTAATGAATATAGAAAAGAAAACCCTAAAATGGTAAAACAAATAATGAAAAAATTAACAAAAAGTGTGTAGTCAAGTAGTTTAGTAAAATGGATATATGATTCACTCTGTGAGTTAAGATTAAGAATCAAGTTTCAACATCTACCAAAAATCGATGTGGTTTTTTTTTTAATACAGTAAACGTTTTAAACAATAAAAATAGCTAATCTCTATAGGTAATTTCGAGGATTGGTTCGGATTTTAGTTCATGATATATTTTGATTATAAAAATAAAATAGAATAATAATAATGAAAAAGAGAGTTGGGCATGCATGATGGTGTTTGGTATCCGCACAGCCCGAGGACCCAAACCACAGACGACGTGGGGACTCTTCTGCTGTTTCTCTGAACTCCATGTGACCCCCACCCTCCCCTACACAATTTATTCCCTACTCCCATTTATTCTAATTTTTTTTACGTTCTTTTTTGGGGTTATATCTCTACATCTTTCACATATATTCTCTACTCCCATTTATTCAAATTGTTATAATCGTGAAGTCGTTGCTGCTGTTGGCACTTTTTTTTCCTACTAAGAACTATTATGCAAAGCTTTTCTTTTTGTTTCTAGTTCATATCAACCAAAATTATGTTAATGTCCCACATCGGTAGTTGGAAAATTTGAGACGTATTATATAAAGGATATATGCCAATTCACTCATTGCTAATTGATTTTGAGTTGGAAGTCCATGATAAGCCCAAATTTAATATGGTATCAGAGCCACTCGATTGTTGGACCACCCCATGGATGTTGTTTCCACAATTACCCATGTTTCAGATATTCATGTCTGAGTGTGAAGAGAGGGGGGGGGGGGGGGTCAGTGTCCCACATCGGTAGTTGGAGAATTTGTGAAGTAATATATAAGGAATATAGATCAGTCCACTCATTGCCAATTGATTTTGAATTAAAAACACATGATAAATCCAAATTTAATAAATTATACTCCAAATAATAGTCTATAGTGGACGACAGAAAAAAAAAAGAGAGACATTAACGTTGTTCAAGAAACTAATTATTCAATTAAATAATTGACTCCAAATTTAATTGAATATTTATTTACTTTAATGGTTAATATGGCATACAAATAAAAATTTACAAGGGAGACTGGTTTTAGAAAGCATGGTTTTTAGCAAAAGAATCAAAAGAGAGTTGCACAATTGGTTTGTGTGTTTGAGTTTGGTCGAAGAGGCGGGAACTAGGTTGTGAGCAATGTGTCTTCCTGATGAGATCGAGGAGGTTTATGGTAGAGATTTAGGAGTTGATTGGTTCATCCACTACCACCTGCAAATGTAATGTTTGCGGGTGGTTGCGGTTGGTAGTGTTTGACAACAATCACAGAAATCGCTCCATACCGCTTAATATCGTTTGAAACTGCTCTAAATCAAAAGCTCATTCCCACGAACGTTTGTTGTTGCGGGTGGTTGAAAATATATTTTTTAAAAAAATATTTCTTTAAATAATAAACTAAAATTTACAAAAAGTTATTTAAAAAAATTACTTTTTATATCGAATAGTATCATATAAAATTATATGCACTTGATATATATTTTAATTAAACTAAAATAAATTTGTAATTATAAAAAAAGTTATTGTAAAAATACAATTTAATTATTCTATGATTTATTTAAAATATATAGTTTTAATTTTTTATAATAATATATTTTTGATTTCAATTTTAATTTTAATAATTATAAAAAATGTTATTGTATATATATAAAATATTCCAAACATCTTTAAAAAAATTATTTAATTATTCTATGATTTATTTAAAATATATAATTTTAATTTTTTTTAATAATATATTTTTGATTTTTATATAAATTATATATTATGTGTATTTTGGTAATTTTATATAAATCCGCTATCGCACCCGCCGTAAACGAGTCATAAACGTCCCGCAAACGCACCCGTTTCCAGCCGTTTTACCACTCGTATAAATTGTCCAATAACGTTAGAAACCGCTACCGCCCGCTTCCGTAAACTCCCGCAACGGCACCCTTTGCCTTTAAACCAGTTAGGCCCTTAAGAGTTTTTCTCGCATTACCCCTTTAATTTTTTGGTGTCGAGATGTTGTTAGATGAAATGTTGTGGAGTAAATACGAGCATTTCTTGATGTATCCTGGTTTTTAATATGGTTTTTTATTATATATAATCATTTTCACGTGTTTTTATGCTTTAAGTGGTAGTTTTAGTGTATTTCTAGTGTTTATAGTTTTTTTTATGTCAATTGGACAAAATGTTAAGAAAATCGAGATATTGGACACCTCTGAAGCGTAAGATATCTAGCAACCGTTGAAGGCCTTTCTATCATTGGATTGAACTGAAATTTTGACACAATATCCGCTTGAGTCAGCTTTCATCCAGAAGTGGTTTGAGATCATTTAGATCAATGATCAGAAAGATACATCAATTCTTGTGAAAATATGTCATTCTGGTCCGCGAAAGAAACAGGTGCAGAAGACCGAGGAAAGATGCATGGACTGGGTCCAAGGACCAGCCATACGACTGGGCCATCGATCCTCTCCTCCATACTTGCATTCTTTCTTTGCACAAGACCGGATGCAAAGACTGACCTCAAGACGAAGACCATGTCCTGTTGAAGACCAGAGCCTTTGATTTTGTCCAGCTGTTGAAGACCAGGTGGAAGGACCGGATGCAGACCCCCCTATCTAAGACTGGTCCACTGCAGAGAAAAATGCATTTTTTCTATTCGTTCATGACTTCAACAAACCGACCCAGAAGAGGTTTAGACCTACAAATACACGTTTTTAGCCACTTTAGACATACACCACGCTTATTATTAAAGAGTTTTTTCGTATTTTCGTTTTTGAGCTTCAAGAATCAAGAGAGAGGATCTCAACTATGTATCTCTTATAGAGAAGATTTTTGAACCCTCGTACTTCTTAATTAATTTTATCATGATTTTTTCTACAACTCTTTATTTGATTTCTTCCACTATGTCTGAGTAATCTTCTAGTTAAGTTGAAGAAATTCAGAGAGATATCATGGATTGTTAACTTGATGATTGTTTAGATAGGGAAATTCATACAATTCTTCATCTATGATTTGTGCTTAATATTATTTGCTTGATTGATCATGATATAGGAACCGAATGGATTAGATCCTAACAGGATGGTTTGATGGTGATACTATAGCTGGACTGAGGTCACTCTCTATAGAACCAGTTGTAGGAGAGATGGAACGAAGTAAGATCGAATGGAGATTCTTAAACTGGACTGAGGTCACTCTTTGAAGAATCGAAACAATGAAATGCAGTGAAGGGTGGATCAAGAGACGCCACACAGATGGTGAAAGATCTGTGATAAGTCTAGAGCACTCAATCTTCAAGGATTCACACACAAGAAGAAAGAGGCGGCTGCTTCTTTATCAGAAGAAATCTCGTTTTATTTCATTAGCAAAAAATTAGGTTTACAAGCTGAGAAGGGACTTTATATATAGTCCAGCAACAAGGGACCTTCTAGGGTCGAAAATACATCATAAATAAAGGACTAAATTTGCAAAAACAACAGACTCGAAATAAGGACTAAAAAGAAAAGACTCTTAAAAACCTAACGATCATATTCCTGCAAAACACGAAAAGAGCTCGTTAATTTATTCAAATTTAAATGCTTACCTTAATAGATAGATGTTCTTCAGAGGTGATTTAAACGGCTTGATCTTGAGTTGAAATGGTGAACAAAGCGGTTTCTTTTATCCCTTGAAGAGCCGGCATAACTTGAGCTGTTGGAGTCTTGAGTTGTTCTTGAATGTCAGAAAGAAATTTCTTGGTGATCTTATCTTCTTGTAACTCTTTTTCCTCTATGACTGTGAAGAGATTCTTTACTGATTTGTTATACTTCTCTCTCAGGCGTCTGGTTCATGATCTAGTTCTTGGTGTTTGATCCATAGAGACTATGTTGATGTCTTCTTTTTCGGATCCAGATAAGGTGGTATTGATGTCCTCACCATCTCCTCCCTCTTGAGAAGGTTCTGTCCTCAGAACAGGTACATCTGCATTGAAAGGAGATAGATCAGTAATGTTGAAAGTAGAAGAGATGTTCATCTCACCTGGTAGTTCAATTTTGTAGGCTTTTTCATTGATCTTTTCCAGCACTTGAAAGGGGCCATCTCCTCTTGGTTTGATTTTCTCTGGTTTGGGAATCTTTCATGCCTCATGTGTAATCAAACCCAATCTCCAAGTTCAAAAGGTCAATCATATGATTTACCATAAAATTCTAATTGATAATTGTGTCCCTTTTGACGAGTTGGCCATGGCAATCATCATGTATCCAATTATCTCTCTATATCGAGATTGAGATACCCGAAACTACAAGAAAACAAGTCGAATTTCGACCAAACTTTTGACCAACAAAATGGTCAAAACATTTATTGACAATTTTCGACCAAATTATGATGAAAATTTGAAATGATCGAAAATTGGTCGAAAAATTTAGACCAATATAGTTGGTTGATAAATGGTCAAAAATTTCTGACCAATTATCGACCAATTCAAATTTTGATCAAAAATTGGTCGATAATTTGTGACAAAAAATACCCAACGTAAATTGGTCAAAAATTACTGACCAATTATCGAACACATATGTAACATTTTAGAATGGTCGAAAATTAATCATAAAATTTTGATAAATTTTCGACAAATTTAATTTTTTTGTAAGAAATTGGTCAATTTTTTTTTTAATAATGAATATCACTATTGGTTGAAAATGGATCGAAAGGTTTTGACCAATTTTCGACCACTTAATATCATTAACCCTAGAACGTAGATTACACTTATTCGACACAACTAATCTCTTCTCCTCCTTGCAGCTGCGTCTCCGAATCGACTCCACCACCACTTGCGCCGTCGACCACCGTTCTTCTCGATTGCGGGTCCCAAAATCGCCACCGGTCGTAGTCTCATCTCTGCGGTTCCGATTTCGTCTCATATACCGGTAATATGTTGTTGTTTTTGGCCTTTGATTTTGCTGTTTTTCGGTCTCTTATAACTTTGATTTGTGTGGTTTTATATATTGAGGGTTTCTTCTTTGGATAAACTAAGGTTCTTGAGTGTAACAGAGCCTTCCTTGTTTGGAGATGGTGACCTTGAGATTCGAATAAAGCCTGACTCTTCTGATTAGATAAAATATTTAATCTACAATATTTTATTTATTTTTCATATATGTATACAAATTAGTATATTTGATTTAATTAGTTTTGTATGTGTTTTATTTACATTTTCTATGTTTTAAAACATTTATTTTTTATTTCAATGATTATGAATCAAATATTTAAATTTAAGATTTGAATTTCTTAATTTTCGTAAATAATTTTTAATATTTATTAAATTTAATATCTAAGTCGGTCAGAAATCAGTCAGATATATTCTCGACCATTTTTTAGTGGTCAGGAATTTTCGACCACTTTTATTGGTCAACAAATTTTGACCACTTTTGGACCATTCGTATTGGTCAGAAAATTTTGACCATTTTGTGACCAAAACACATTTCCGACCATCGATTTTTGACGAACGGGATTTGGTCAAAAATTTGTCGAAAACGACTGTTTTAGACCAATTTTTGACCTAATAGGTGGTCGAAATTTGAATTTTTCTTGTAGTGCGATTCCACTTGCTTAACAAGTCTTTGTGCCATAATACACTGAGGATATATTATAGTTCTCCATTCGTAAGACGGCGGTAGTATTTTTCTGTCATAGAGTTTGAATCTTGATAGTATATATCTTTCAATTTCGTGTAAAAAGAGTTTCCAAATATTATATCAATTTTCATTAAAAAAATTTCAAGTAATACCGAATTGAATTTATCAATCATCTATACCTCAAATCTCTAAACATCTTAGATTTACACATTTTTTACTAGGTGTGTCAATGTAAACTTTTTTTTATCTCCGATGAATTGTCCATCAAAATTTTGCAATCGCACCCGTAAGTTTTGATGTTATCGTCTTTCTGAGCCTAAAACATAACATAACATACATATGTAAACCAGATGTTACCAATTTAATTAGAACTTCCCCCACCTTTCGATAAGAATTTTGTAGACCACCAGTTGATTGATCATGCAATCGCTCTGCAAATGCAAAATCTTGCTTTTGATCCTTATAGACTTTCTGGCAATCCGAGATATGAGCCCGTTTCTTCTTTTGTAGGAATAGCTAGGGCCCTTTTCAACTTTAGTCGGTCGGCCTCTGGGATATGATATCCAAACGTGACCGATAATTTGAAAAACTTTATTTGTTGTCCCTAAGTTCTCTCATGTTGCCGTAAAATTTCAATAATTACCGTACATTGAGCTATATCTACCTTATTTATAAAAAAATATGTTGTCAACTGCAAATAGACGATAAGATATTAGGGGGCTAGATTTAGCTACTTTGATGTCCATCAACATTTTCTGATTCCGCATTCCTAATGTTAGTAATGAGAGCCTTCATACATAAGATAAAATGATATGCTTAAAGTGGATCTCTTTGACAGACTCCTCTTTCTAATGCGTTGCGACCTTTTTGGTTGTATATTGACCATCGCATCACCCATGTAATTCAATTCTCATGAAGATCCAGTTGAATTTGTCGTAGCCCTAACTCATGTATTTTAATTACTGTGTATTTTACATTTGCATGAATTGTTTGTCAAATCATAGAACATCTCCTGAACAATCACAATATATTATGAAGTTAACTTCGCGCGCATTACTCTACAAAAAAAAGCCTAGTTTGATCAATAGACAATTTCTAACCGATTTCCGACTAATACAGTTCGGTTGAAAATCGCTCGTCGGAAACAAAGGTATGTCGTAAATAAGAAAAAATTATGACCTACATAATTCGTCGGAAATATCAGTCGGAAATTTTTTATCTTTTAAAAGTTAATTTAAATTCAAAAATGAAAAAGTGAAAATTTAAAATTTAAAATAAAATAAAAAATAATATCTAAAAATCATAAAATATTTCATACTGTTATAACAGTCAAAGAAAACTGCACATCTAGAAGCGTCAACATTTGTAGGTTGAATTGATTTTTTGTGGAGTCCACTGTCACTATGCATGCACAATAATTTACTTTTAAAACTCTATATAAACGAACGATTTCGTTCGTTGTAAAATACAACAATCTCATTATATAATAAAAGGAATTTCTCTCTGTCTCTCATTCTCATACACTATTCTCACCGGATATAAAATTTTCGTCTTTTATTAGATTTATCCTTATGATAAAATCTCAAACACTTTTTATAACACGTTATCAGCACGATCACTCTAAAATTCCAACTTTTATATGTATACTTATAATACCCCATAGTGCGTGGGTTATCGCCACTATACTAATATACTATTTTACAATGGTTGCTTCATGCACCATAATTATTTATTTCTGTTTATGGTGGGCTTGCCGCCAGATAATTTATTTACTGCTTCAATTATTTATTTCTGTTAATGGTCGGCTTGCCGCCAGATAATTTATTTACTGTTATAATTATTTATTTCTGTTGATGGTCGGCTTGCCGCCTGATAATTTATTTATTGTTTTAGTTATTTATTTTGTTCATGGACGGCTTAGCCGCCACATATTTTATTTACTGCTCATATGTGGATGACTCCGTTACCATAATATCACCGTTAAATATTTGTTTATATAATCATTATTATACAAGGGTGTTTAAGCACCTATATATAAATATTTTATCTGATTTCGTAAATTTTATCTGATTGATTATTAAATATTTTCAGATTAATTTTTCTTTTATACCGTTACTCACAACGGTCACAAAGAATTTTTTTTTCAATTTTTTATACTTTTCCAACGGCTATGAATAGTATTTTCAATCTATAAATACACTCATATTTCACACTTTCAAATCACTCAAATATTTAATCTTCTCTCAAACAATTTTTTTAGTTTTCATCTTGTAAGAAAAAAATGTTTCACTTGTTTTTAACTTTTATTATCGGTGTAATTTTTACTTGTATTTATGGTCTCTTCGTCGGAGAATTATCTCCCGAAGAATTCATCATAAATATTGGTTTATTGTTTTATGCATTAATGCTCACTGTAATCGCTGTTATCATTTATGTAAACGGTTCGTTCTAAAATAATATCATGTTATATTTCTAATAATATTTTTG
Organism: Pseudoturritis turrita; assembly: GCA_900406555.1. Classification (NCBI taxonomy): domain Eukaryota; kingdom Viridiplantae; phylum Streptophyta; class Magnoliopsida; order Brassicales; family Brassicaceae; genus Pseudoturritis; species Pseudoturritis turrita. Next base: position 525,316 of record OVBL01000398.1, read on the forward strand.
TGATTTTATTTTAGAAAACAAATGGCAAATATTGAGAAGCTCAAATTCCCGGCTCTCAAAATAACCGGAGCAAATTATATATCATGGACCACCGATGTTGAGCTCTATCTAGAGATGCAAGAAATATCCGACACGATAAAAGTCGGAAATGAATCGCTTGCCAAGGGTAAGGCTAAAGCAATAATTTTCCTGAAGAAACATCTCGATGAAAATGTGACGCATGACTATGCGCACATAAAAGATCCAGCAGAGCTTTGGAAAGCTCTGAAAGAAAGGTTTGACAACCAAAGGGAGATAACGCTCCCTCATGCTCTAGAAGAGTGGAGAAACTTGAGGTTCCAGGATTTCAAAAAAGTGAATGAGTATAACTCCGCTATTTTGAGAATAGTGTCACAACTCAAATATTGTGGCAAGCCAGTCACTGAAGCAGAAATGCTCGAAAAGACGTACATGACTTTTCATAAAGAGCATCGTCTCCTGCAAGAACTTTACAGGAGTCGAGGATACAAAAAGTTCTCTAAGTTGATAGTGACACTCATACTGGCGGAGAAGAATAGTGAACTTCTCATTCAAAATCACAATTTCCGTCCCACGGGAACCCAAGCATTCCCAGAAGTGAATGCAACAGATGTGAGAAATCCTGAAAGGGAGAGTCAAACCTATCATGGTCGTGCCGTGGCCGTGGCCGTGGCAGTGGCCGTGGTGGTCGATTTAATCGTGGACGTGGAAGAACTTACAATCCACGAGGGAGAGGGTCGTTCAAATGGGTTCGTTCTGAGCAAAAATCCAAAAGGAAAGAACACCAAAAGCATTCCACCCAGAAGCGTGAGAATGTGTGTTACAGATGTGGGTCTAAAGGACATTGGGCCCGTACATGTCGAACCCCTCCACATCTTTGTAAGTTATACATGGATTCCACCAAAGGCAAAGGGAAAGAAGTGAACATCACGGAACACTTTGAGGGTACATCGTACCTCGATTCTCCCGATTTTGCAAACGATTTCGACGAGACCACTTTTGCGGATAATTAAAATATTTGTAGCGAGACTGCTGAATGTCTCCAGTTATGCCATTTGTAATATTATGCTTTTCCGTTGTTTGAAGAATAATGTTATTTTGATAACAATATAATTATTGAATGTTTTACTATGAATGAAATTTACCTTTATTGATGTTTATGTTAATTACAGATATGGATCACGATACGAACGGAACAATACCCAAAGAAAATGTTAGAGAAATTTGCATACTAGATAGTGGAACAACGCACACTATTCTGAGACAAAAAAGTTATTTCTCTAATCTAAAATCGGCAAACATTATTGTTAATACAATATCAGGTCCTACAGATGTGATAAAAGGAACCAGTAAAGCCAACTTTATGTTGCCTAATGGAACAAGATTTTCCATAAATAATTCCTTGTATTCTCCAAATTCTAAAAGGAATTTGTTGAGTTTCAAAGACATATACCTTCAAGGATATGAAACTCAGTCGGTAACTGAGGATGAAAAAAAGTATATGTATATTACTTCTGATAAATCCGGAAAAAGACTTATATTGGAAAAATTTTCAAAACTCCCTTCAGGATTGCATTATACTCATATAAGTGCAATCGAGTCGCATCTAGTGATTAAAAGAAATCCAGAAGATTTCTCATTATGGCATGATCGCCTTGGTCACCCAGGCACCACAATGATGCGAAAAATCATTGAGAACTCACATGGTCATTCACTGAAAATCCAGGGGATATATCAGGGGAATAAAATGACATGTGCTGCATGTTCTCTTGGAAAGTTGATCATAAGGCCATCGCCAACCAAAATTGATAAAGAATCACCAAAGTTCCTTGAACGGATCCAAGGAGATATTTGTGGACCAATACATCTACCATGTGGACCACTCCACTATTTCATGGTATTAATTGACGCATTCATCAGATGGTCACATGTTTGTCTATTATCATCTCGAAATATGGCATTTGCGAGATTTCTAACTCAGATAATCAAACTGAGGGCTCAGTTTTCTGATTACCCAATTAAGAGAGTTAGACTAGACAACGCTGGTGAATTCACATCCCAGGCTTTCAATGATTACTGTATGGTAACTGGGATTGAAGTTGAACATTCTGTAGCTCATGTTCATACACAAAATGGTTTGGCTGAATCATTAATTAAACGTCTGCAATTGATTGCAAGACCATTGATCATGAGATCAAAACTTCCAACCTCTGTATGGGGACATGCCATTTTGCATGCAGAAGCACTCATTCGGATAAGACCAAGTGCATATCATAAGTATTCCCCATTACAATTAGCTTTTGGTCGAGAACCAAATATTTCTCATCTGAGGATTTTTGGTTGTGCGGTATATGTGCCTGTAGCAACGCACAAAGATGGGACCACAAAGAAGGTTGGGAATATATATTGGGTGTGATTCTCCATCAATTATACGATACCTAGAACCACAGACTGGTGACGTATTTACGGCACGATTTGCCGATTGTCATTTCAATGAGAAGCTATTCCCGGTTCAAGGGGGAGAAAATAAACATGTAGGAAAGGGTATAGAATGGAGTGTACCATCGCTATTACACCTTGACCCTCCTACAAAACAGTCAGAATTGGAAGTTCGACGAATTATGCATTTGCAAAGTATAGCAAATCAGTTACCTGATGCTTTTGCCGATACCAAAACGGTAACAAAATCACATATTTCAGCTGCAAATGTTCCTGCTCTGATTGAAATTCCACAAGAACATAGAAGAGCAGATGATACACATGAGTCTATAACACGTTTGAAGCGTGGTAGACCTGTTGGCTCTAAGGATAAAAATCCTAGAAAACGAAAGGAAACTGAAAAGCTCAATACTCCCAAAATAGCAAAAAATAGTTTGGAGGAAAAGAATCATGAGAATAATGATGATGTAGAACATCATGAACCTGAAAAAAATCATGAGATTTCTATAAACTACATTCATAGTGGAAATATATGGAATCGAAGTGAAATGAATGTAGTCGATGAAGTTTTCTCATACCTTGTATCGAAAGAAATAAGTGAAGAAAACGAAGATCCAGAACCTCAATCTGTATATGAATGTCAAAAGAGACATGACTGGATAAAATGGAAAGACGCCATCCAAGCTGAACTTGATTCACTGAACAAACGAAATGTATTCGGACCTATTGTGCTTACACCTGAAGATGTAAGACCGGTTGGACACAAATGGGTTTTTGTTCGAAAACGAAATGAGAAAAACGAGATTATGAGATATAAAGCTCGTCTTGTGGCTCAAAGATTTTCTCAAAGACCAGGGATTGATTATGAGGAAACATATTCTCCTGTCATGGATGCAATCACGTTTAGATTCCTGATGAGTCTAGCAGCTCATGAAAATTTAGAGATGCGTCTCATGGATGTTGTTACAGCATATCTATATGGATCATTAGATACTGATATCTATATGAGAGTCCCAGATGGGTTTAAGATGCCAGAAGCACCAAAGAGTTATGTGCAATAAAATTGCAAAGATCATTATATGGGTTGAAACAATCTGGACGTATGTGGTACAATCGTCTTAGTGAGTATTTAACAAAAGAAGGATATGTAAACGATCCTATATGCCCATGCGTTTTCATCAAGAAAACAACACCCGGATTTGTGATTATCGCGGTGTATGTTGATGATCTAAATATAATAGGAACTCAATGGGAAATACAAAAGGCCTCAGATTATTTAAAAAGAAAATTTGAGATGAAAGATTTCGAACAGATAAAGTATTGTCTTGGCCTACAAATTGAACATTCTCAAAATGGTATATTTGTGCACCAATCCACATATACCAAAAGAGTGTTAAAATGATTCAACATGGATAAGGCAACTCCTCTTAGTACTCCTATGGTCGTTAGATCACTTAATGTTGAAAGCGATCCATTTCGACCGCATGAGGAAAATGAAAGATACTTGGTCCCGAAGTACCATATCTAAGTGCCATTGGAGCCCTTATGTACCTTGCGAATTGTACAAGACCTGATATATCATTTACCCTTAATCTTTTGGCAAGATTCAGTTCATCCCCTACGCGAAGGCATTGGAATGGGATTAAACATATCTTCTGCTACCTTCAAGGGACTAGGTTTATTTATCCTAAGAATTCAAACGGTCAAATGATTGGTTTTGCAGATGCAGGATATTTGTCAGATCCACATAAAGCCCGATCACAAACTGGATACGTTTTTACGATCGGAGGCACTGCTATATCTTGGTGTTCTCAGAAGCAGACGGTCGTGACAACTTCTTCAAATCATGCTGAAATCATTGCCCTCCATGAAGCAAGTAGAGAATGTGTATGGTTGAGGTCAATAAGCCAACACATCCAATCGAGCAGTGGGATCCACGTAAATACGGAGCCAACTATTTTATATGAAGACAATGCTGCATGTGTCGCTCAAACGAAGGAAGGATATATCAAAAGTGATAGAACCAAACATATCCCTCCGAAATTCTTCTCATACACCCAAGAACTTGAGAAGAATAAAGATATTGAAGTGAGATATATCCGATCATGTGACAATGCCGCAGATCTTTTTACGAAGTCATTACCTACCAAAATGTTCAGGAAACATGTCCATAACATTGGAATGTATCATCAACGAGACTTACAAGATGACGCCTGATCATTCGAGGGGGAGCATTGCGTGGTTGTACTCTTTTCACCTTACTATGGTTTTTTCCACTGGGTTTTCTTAGAAAGGTTTTTAACGAGGCAACAAAGACATACCGCAATAGTGACACTGGTCTCCAAGGGGGAGTGTTATAACAGTCAAAGAAAACTGCACATCTAGAAGCGTCAACATTTGTAGGTTGAATTGATTTTTTGTGGAGCCTACTATCACTATGCATACACAGTAATTTACTTTTTAAACTCTATATAAACGAACGATTTCGTTCGTTGTAAAATACAACAATCTCATTATATAATAAAAGGAATTTCTCTTTGTCTCTCATTCTCGTACACTAATCTCACCGGGTATAAAATTTTCGTCTTTTATTAGATTTATCCTTATGATAAAATCCTAAACACTTTTTATAACACATACATAATAATTATAGTAAAAGTTTAAAACATAAAAAAAAAATGTAAATAAAATCAATTCTACTTATCATCATCTCCTGCAGTGCCGGTGGAAGAACAACGTTCGAAAATTTGCGCAATAGACGTCGAACCTTGTGACTCGGGAACAGAGCTCGATCCTGGAGCATATACGGATATACCGGTGTCATATATGATGGTTCGGGTCGGGTCGGCGTGTGGCGCTAGACAAGGCTGGGCTCGACGGCGTAGCCCAATGAAACTCATCCCATGATTCCGCCATGACATGGTCAACATACAAATCAAAATTCCAAAACAACTCCATACACAATTCAACATTGCAAAAGTCCACCTCCAAAAAAATTATTTTAAAAAAAATACAGTATCAAAAAGTTGAATTTTCAGTACGTATCACATATAAAATGTCGACAACTAAATTACCAAAATTCCTCATAAATTTAAATTCTACAGTTCTAGTTTGTTAATACTAAAATCGTCTCTTAGTTTATATGAATTTCTTAACATTACGTCTAATTAATTTAGACAAATTGTTTAGTATATTCTTGTGGATAAACTCTAGAAAAATGTGGATGTATAAAATGAACATATATCAATGCGCATACATCCAAATCCCACGCTACGTAACTATATTAGGTGCATGTGTGCTTAGAAACTCAGAGAGTTCTTCCCAAACATTGCTAACTCTTTTGATGCAAGCACAGTATGTCTTGAATGGGCAATAGAAAGTATGGACAGCCTCAAAGTGACCAAGGTGATCTTTGTTTTAGATGCAAAGGAGTTGATTGGTGCCATAACTCATCCCCCAGCTTGGCCCTCCTATAAGTACCTTTCGGAACTTATTCTAGATCTTTTGAATAGAATCCCCTTCTGGTTAGTGAGATATTTATGAAGAAAAAGCAGCTAATAAGAGAGCTTTTTTTTATAGTTTCAAGCGTTACATGTGAGAATCATTGGCAATCGTATATTGCCTCAGGTGCACCATCTTGGTTACAAGGTTTCTTTGATGGTGAATGTAGCATTGCCTCGGTGTAATGCTCTCTTTGTCTTTTGGCTTCTGTTTGTCATCGATTCTCTTTGTGTATTTTGATAACCCTGGAGACTAGATTTTTTTGTAACATCCTATTATCAATATAATCTTCTTGCAGTGAAAAAAAAAACTATATTACGTGCAAAAAATGCCCAACAAGATTCCATAGTTTAGCAAAATGCAGCGCCATCTTACATAATTTACTTAAATCACATAAATGACCATCTCACACACCAACTTTCCCATTACACCAATTTCACTAAATTGACTTCGTATCTACCTAAATCTTCCGTTGCTAGAAATATTTGCCACAACAATACTCTGTTTTTAATAGGAGGAAAAATGACTAAAAAAAAACATATACTTTTAAAAATGTTCATTTAATACTCATTTTTTCAAAAATAATTTTATTCCTCTAAAACTATAAAACTCTTCAAATAAATACCAAACTTTTTTTTAAAGTGTTCGTTTAGAACCTCATATATTTGAAGCGGAAAATATACGGTTTTTCGCACAATTTAGTTTAGTCAAATGGTCAAAACGCCAATTTAATCTATTAACTGTTCATTATCCGTCTCCAGCTCTATATTTGTCTCGTGCTTCTATCATTGTTGTTCTTAGCCATCCATAAATACAACTAATATCTTTCTACCTAAAAATTCACATAATTTTCCTCGACATTCCTTTGACATCAATAAAACCGTCGTCTTGGATTTGAATCTATATAAGATTTTTGTCATAAATTGACATCTGAACAGACAAATTGCTCTAATTTCATATCAAAATAAAAAGTTGTTTTTAAGTTTTTTTGCCCAAAATTCAATATGAGTAGCTAAAAAGAGACGATTTACCTTAAATTTATCTTAAGTCGTTTTCTATTTGGTTTAAAATTAATTTTAAGTTTTCATGATTTGATTAGGTTAAGTGAAAATGATCGGTTTTATTAAAGTTTATCAATTTCATATGTCACGTCATCCTCTATTAACGGATTAAAAATGATATTTTGACTATTTGATGGAACTAGCATCTGAGGTTCTAAGTTTTAGATTTATTTGTGGATTTTGTTTTTGTTTTTAGAGGAATAAAACAATTTTTGAACAAATTTAGGTACTAAATGAACCTTTTTAAAAAAGTTTTGGATTTATTTGTGAAGCTTTTTGTTTTTAGAGGAATAAAACGATTTAAAAAAAAAGTTTGGACATTAAATGAACACTTTTAAAAAATATAGGTTTTTTAAATCATTTTTCCTTTTCAATATTAAAAAAAAAAATACTCTGCTTTTAAAAAGCATTCTTATAAGTTTGATCTTAATTAAAATTGGAATATGTAAACGTAAACGCGTTTTTCTTTTTTCTCTCAAAAAAAACCCTAACCGCCTTTGCCAGCTCCTCCGTTGTGTTGGCAGTGTCGACCGGCATTCGATGGCTCCTCCAGCGCCAGCACTGGTGCCGGTCCGCCTCTTCTTCCCTTCTTGCTTTTGCTTTTTCTCAGTTTATCTCTTGATTGGTGCGACGGGTTATGATGGTTTCGGGTGGAGGAAATCTCGCCGTCTAGGCCATTTCCGGAGGCTCAAACCTCGCCGATGAGAAGTGCCGGCTCCTCATGGGCAACGGGCGGTCATTCCCAAACGCTTCCTGTCTCCAGATCTCCTGTTCGGTAGATCTTGGTCCATGATCACAGATCTGATTTTCTTCTGTTCAGGTAAAGGGTAGGATTTCTTTGGGCTTTGGTTTTTCGACTTGTTTGGTATGGTGGCGGGTCTGGTCTTCGTTTGTGCCTTGGTGGGATGTTTTCATCATCCGATTTTTCTATCAGAACAAGTTTAGTCTTCCTAGGATCTGGCTGGTTTGTGTTAAGAGCTTGGGTTTCTCCGTTGGGGTAGTTAGTGGTCTTTGGTTCTTCTGCTTCGCTGGATCCTCCTTGGTTTCTATATTTAGAGAAGGGCTAGGTCCTTTGCCTTGGTTTGTCATCCTGATGGTATTTCGCTATGGAGGCATCTACTAGCTTTCTCTGGAAGCTGTTTCGGGTTTTGGGGTTAGTTCAAGACGAAGCAGTGGTTTCGCCCTACAGTTCTTCTCTTGCGAGGAGGTTGCATGTCCTTAGACAGTAGATGGCTGAGGCTGGTTTGCGAGTGTCCGCGTGTAAGAGTTGTTGTCTTCTTTGACGTTTTTCCGGTCGGAGGTCAATGTATCTTTACCTTGAGCCTAGATCTTCTCGAGTTCCCGGTTGCTTAGGAGAGTTCGTGCTGGAGTGGCTTCTTTCCCTCTGCTCCATCTCGGTCATGCGAGCTTTCTCGTTGGTACTGGTGCTGGTTGGGCTTGCTCTTAGATCCTTCTGCAGGTTTGCCAGTCTTCTGGATTGGTTTGTTGGTTATGTTCGAAGCTTATGGTTGTCGGCGCAGTTACCACGTCTATTTGGTCTCTAGAAATTTGTTTTGGATCATTTGGTTCGGTGTTTTAGTTTTAGTGTCTAGGATTCATTTTTTCTCTTTCGTCGGATCTATGTCTCCTTTGGTTTTAGCTTTTAGTTTTCTTGTTTTAAGACTTTTGTCTCCAAAAAATTATGTGTTTCGTTGACTTTATTTCTGGGGATATATCTTCATCCGTAGGCTCAATATAATCTCAATTGGTTTAAAAATATATAATATCATATTGGAACAAAAAAAAGTTCGATCTTAATTGTTGTGTAAAGTCATCTTTATTTTGGTCAAAACTAAATTCAGGGGAAAACTTTTTATTCACAAATAAAATGGGAAATAAAAAGAAATTTTTTAAGAAATACCATTTTTGAAATGTCATTTTTAAAAAATATCATGTTTCAGAAATATTTTCAAAAATGCTACTAAAATTATATCATTTACTCAAAATATCGTTTAGGTTTGGATTAACTATTTTATGTTAGGGTTTAGTTTTTAGAGTTTAGAGTTTGTTAAAGATCAAAACTTTTTTAGAGTTTAAAAACTCTTTAACTAGTGGCATTTTAAAAAATGAAAAACTTATAATATTTTTGAAAATGGACATGCAAAAATAGTATTTTTGAAATTATTAAAAAAAACAAAAAACACAGAAATGTGGAATCACATGCTGCAATCATTATACTTTCTTATATTCTTTCCACGCAGCGCGCGAGTTCTAAGGGCTCAACTATTCCAAACTCTTTACCCAAAAAAAAAAAAAACTATTCCAAACTTTCTCCTTTCACCACCAATCGATTTTAACAATCTCCTTTCATTCACACCAAACGCAAACCCAAACTTTACGCAATTTTTTTTCGATCCAGAGCAATCAACGCACTGTTCCGTGTTATTTCTACCGTTTAAAAGATTGCCATTAAATACTTAAACCTCATGTTATTGCCATTTACATACAACAAGACGGCTAGTTTAAGAGAAAACAAGAACACATAGAAGAAGAAATAAAATGAAACCTACAAAGCTAGGTGAAGAAATGAAAATGGGAAAAGAAAATAATGGGTCCAGTTGGTGCTATAAAGTGATAAGATTTTTTTAACGAGAAGAGAGAATGGTAAGCGATAACGGAATATTCCGTAATTCTATTAATAGTTAAAAGAAGTAAGAGATAGCGGTAAAAGATAAATGGTAGCAGTACTTTCGGTACATCTAATTCTTTCCACTTAATTGGTAACGACGAAAGTGGTAATATCTCTTACCGCTACAATAAAAAATTATCAATCAAACCCAAAAAAAAAAGAGGTTCAAGAAGAAACTGAGTGAGGTTTACAAAAGTGGAGAAAGTGAGCTCTGCACATTTGGGGCAATCCTCTAAGAATTTAGGGACCATGAAATACATGAAACAAGCATTGCAACCAGCAACTACAAGAACAACTTCTTCAACCTCTTCTTCATCTTTGTGATTCTCTCTCGATGAAGGCGAAGATTTGATGAAGACTCTTCGCTTTCGTAATACGAGCTATCTTCTTCTAAAAACACAGATCCATAGGATTGACCACTGAATTCGTCTGCATTGTTGTTGCTCACCAATTTTCTTAGATCTTTCTTAACTCTCATTCCGTCAATCCAGTTTATGTAGTAAATCTCTCATGTCTAAACAAAAAAAAAACACCTCCGAATTTCAATCCTAAAGTACATAAAACTTAAAAACCCTTATAATCCCTAGAAATAAAGTTTCATATTTGTTTTTTTTTTTTTGATAAACCGTGGGAGTTCCGAACCTTTGACTCATAATCTTCCTCGGTACCTAAAGTCAGCTTTTAGATATTCCGATTTAAAGAATAATCTTCCGTCTCAAATAGGGTTTGAACCTTAAAGTTTCATATTTTTGTATTTATTTTTAGTTTTGTCACAAAGAATTATAAAGAGGAGACAGAATAATAATTCTTGATTTATAATGCAAATCTCTGTACTTGGATTTATATTTGTGTTTATTACAAACAAGAAAAAAGCATATGTTCCATTACAGAGAATTATCCAGGTGATCATCAAGACGGCTGCAAAAGCAACAAGTCTATGTTGATTCAAACAGAAATAAAAAGCTTGTATGCATATTCCAAATCCAAAAATCTAAGAACCATGGTTAGTTTCAGTTTCTTTCCCCTAAAAAAACCAGAATCTTTCAGTTAGGGTCTCTCTTTTGGTTATTAAAATCCCGTGAGCAATAAATGCAACACAAAGACACACAAAAATAGGAAACAAAATATGAAATTTCTTCCCAATGTATATGCATCCATGATCGAGATCGACACAAATTCGATGGATGTTTCTCCCAAAAAACAAAAAAAAAAAAAGAATCTCCAAGGTTTTGTGTTTGTTTTGTTTACCTTGAGATCAAGACACTGTTCCAGGTTTGAAGGAATAGAGAAATGAGAATTGAGGTTCACGGTTTTATATCTACGATCTGGATATGATCGTCGTTCTCGTCCATCATCGACGATCTCTTTCTCAGATTACTATTCAGTGAACAATTTTGCATCGTTCTCTCCAGATATTCCGTTATAGTCGCCATGTCAAGTGCCGCCATTTTACCCTCTCGCCTTTTCTTCCAAAGCAGAGTAGTAGTAGAAGAAGAAAAAAGAAACAAAAACAGAAAAAGAATAAAAACGAGTATGAGGGTAATTTGAGGATTTTACGGTGGGTAGGGGGGAGCGCGTGGGGAATGTTTGGTAAAAAGAAAGGTCAGGCTCGCACAATGAACAGTAAGCACGTCCGTCTAATCGAGCATTTGAGCCACTGCTTACTACACGCTCGGGTCATGTGCGTGACAATTGATGATCATGTTTATCGGTTAGTGCCCAATAATAATAAATAAAGCATTGTTAGTTAGAGAGGATCAAAGTTTTTTTTTATTTTTCCTTCATAGATCTAGATCGCATAGAATTGAAAATAGATACGCGGAATCGAAACGTTTGAAACGCAAAAACGGTTTTTTAAAATAATTTATGAAACGGGTACGTTTTAGAAACGTATTATATCATAACAATAAAAATATATAATGAAACACGATACATCAAAACCATGTTAAAAATAATGTTTGAAACAGCACAAATCCAATACATAAAGATAAAGATTATAATGCTCAGAGTTAAAGATTTAGACAATCATCTTCATTCTCATTTTCATCGGCTCCATCAAACAAAACTGTCTCCAACTCTAGTTCGTCGAGAGATAAATCCTCAAATCCAACTTTCCCAAGATTAGTCTCATCTAATGAATCAATATCAAACTTCTTTGATTTTTTTTTTATACTTTCAATTGACTCGTTCTTCATACACTTTTCTCGATACTTTAAATTGTTTTGTTTTCCGTGCCATACGTGGATAGATAATCGATAAAAAAACATAAAATGGTTCTCGATTTATAAAATTTTAAATTATATGGGATGCAGAAAATTATCTTATTTTATATTGTTCTCTCAAGAATTTACAGAGTTAAGAAATTATTCCTTCATAAAAATGTAGGAGGTTAGATTATTATTCTTTCATGTTGTTCGGTTTTTTCTTTACCCCTTATTTCTACTTTGTCTTTGATCTTCTTCATATTCGATCTTCTTCTTCAGTTTTTTCTTCTTCGTCTTTGTTTTTCTTCGGTTTCTTTTTCGTCTTCGTTCTTCTTTGTCTTCGTCTTTAGTTTCGTCTTCATTCTTCTTCGGTTTCTCATTCCTCTTCTTCTTCATCGTCCTCTTCTTATTCGTGTTCCTCTACGTAAATAAGAGTAATAATACATGACTAAAAAAATAACTGAAAAAAATATCATGGCTATTATATGGTATGAGAAATCATAAGATTATTATAAAAAATACATTCAAGAATTTATAGGGAGAAAAAAATATCACTAATCCCTCCATGATGCTAGAGAGACACATACCAGAGATGTTATCCACCATAACGATGATTCTCTTAGATTCATTCATGCGACTGCAATTAAATAAACTTAACTTCTTCAGTAACTAATATTTTTTGAAAATGATGATATATTGATTGAGATTATACATGCATTTAAAAGAGTCATCAAACCTTGATTCTTTTTGTTATCAGGCAGATCATGTTGACAAGACAATGATGCGTTTGACAAACCCCAAGATTCAAGCAGTCCCTTCCAAACATGGAGGTCTTTTAAAACAGAAAATCAAAATCATATGATCCACATCAATAAAACATAACATTGATTGGCTCTTGTTTCGCTAAATTTTGAACAAACAAATCCATGTTATGGAAAAACATGGCTATGTTTTTCAACAATTTTAGATCAACGGATCGATTTTAAAACAAAACTGCTTAAAAATCCCAAGCATATTGTAGGAGTAAAAATAGAAGTTATTAAGCACAACATAGATCAACTTTAAAATAAAAACTATTAAAACAGAATATGCACGAATGTGAAGAATATCATGTCTTGATGAGGAAGATGTTTTTGATCTTCATCTTTCTCTTCCTCATCAACGTAATCTTCTTTTTCTTCGTCTTCATCATCTTAATTCAAATCTTTCTCAATATATTCATCATTATATTCATCGTCTTCTAAACAAATGTTGATATGAATTAAATATAAAATACAAAAAAAAAACCAAATAAACCAAAGCAAAAGATCAATTATAAATTATTAAGAAAATGAAACCAAATCAAAATATATACACACCTTCAATGTGTTGTGTTGTCCTCTTCTCCAACCGAATCTTGTCATGTTTTTTTTGTTTCTTGGCTTGAAATCTGAAAATAAAATTAGGGTTATCAGAAGAAAAAAAAATAGAGTTACTTACAAAAGAAACTATAATTTTTATGCGTGTGAATGTCTTTCTTGCTTTTGCCATGAACATAAACCTTAGAAATCGTGTTCCATGTAATCAAACCAAAGTACATGTTGTTTGAATTCCATGACGTGATGATCCCTTTCAAGTTTCATGATGTTCGTTTGATCAAATCTTCTTTAAAATGTATTATTATGTTTAAACGATTTAGGTGCAATATATATATAAAAGACTAATTAGAAGATAAATTGTATTAGGATTTTTTTTTAAAAGATTTATCATTATCAAAACTTTCTTTTCACATAATCACTTTACAATTTAAAAAAAAAAAATGTATACACCTTCATTATGTTGACCATCTTTTCAACCGAATCATGTCATTTTCTTTTTTTTTGGCTTGCTCTCTGAAAATAAAATTGGGTTATTAAAAGAAAAAGCAAAGTGACTTACGGATAGGCTATAGTTTTTATTCGTGTGCGTTTCTTTCTTACTTGTGCCATGAACATAAACCTTATAAATCTTGTTCCATCAAATTTTATGAATTTGAATTTGAATTTGAATTTGTATTTGTATTTGAATTTATTTGAATTTTATGACGTGATGATCCCTTCAAATTTCATGATGTTCGGCTAATCTCATCTTCTTAATATATTTATATAGGAGACTATTTAAGGTTTCAAAAAAGTTTTGAAGTCAATTGCTTTTTAAAATAAAAATAAAAAACTGCTGATTTTATTTTTTCAAGTTTTATCATTATCAAAACTTCATTTTCCACGTGTTAAACTTCATTTTAGATTTTATCATTATATCCACGGATTTTGTTATTTATTATTAATTAATAACATGTTAACTCATTAAGGTTAAATAGTAATTTTAGGTCTCACGTTAAAACGTGAGTCATTTACACTTTTTATTCAATAAAATAAATCATGTTATTTTATCTGAAACACGCGGTATTTTCAACAACAAAAAATCATTTAGAATTCACCGATTGTTTTTGACAAATATCTTTTAGAACTATGTTACTTTAGGAAATAAACCAAAAAAATTATTGTTTTAAAATAAAACATTTTGTTTCAAAAACGTTTATGTAAAAATACAGATTTGATTCATTCATAATCAAAATTAATAAAATATATATCAGACCGTTTCATTTTGGATGTCTTAGACTACGATTTAATCAAATGATACTAGGCTGTCTGTGAATCAGTTCATGCATGTTGCACCACTAACCTTGATAATTACCTCGTAGAAACAGATAATTCTTGTTCAAAACTGAAAATACCAACACAAGATTGGGATTATGTTCAAAGAACCGCAAATTCTCCCTCGGAAGTTCCATAACATGTCCAATAGTTCAAGCATTTCGAGTCCGGTACTATCGGAGACATTATAGCAATTTGACAGAACATGATGATTGGGTTTAGTCGTCTGAGTAATTGAGAGCGAGATCCCAGTAGTGACCAACACCAGCATCCGTGAAAACTTTCTTCGCAGCAGATTCGGTCAAGCACTCTTGTACATGGAACCTATGAAAACTCGGTTTCCCAACACTTCCTTGCCAAACCAACCAGCACTTGTTTCTGCCCGTCTTCTCTTCCTCGTCCTCTTCTTCCTTGTCTTCGTCTTTCACCGCCTCCTCCCAGTTGATACGCCTCAGCATCAGCTTCCCGTATCGCTTTATCGCTTTGCTTTTACCCTCAACCACAACAACGCTCATTCCCTCAGTCATCACGCTACACCCTGTTAATCTGTTCTCTCTTGCATTCATCTCCACTTTGAATCTTGTTTTTGGATGCGATAGCTTGTTGATCTTGTACACCGACACTATTGTTTCAACCGCTGTTGGATCATCGAAAAGCTTCCTCTCTTTCTTCTCGCGTTTCTCTGCAGGGGTTAGCTTCCGCGCGGCGTTCCTGTCGGTGTGAGCTTGTTCACGCTCAGCGGCTGCTGTGCGGATCTCTTTTTCAAGCTTGGTTGGGTCTTGGGTTGCTTCAGATCCAAGAACCTTCATTAGGTTGCTCATTTTCACCTTTGCTTTTGGTGGTTCAAGCAACCCTTGTCTGATCATCTCCTGTTTCTCCTTTTCTTTTGCTAGGCGTCTTTGTGTTCGCAGTTTCTTCTGTTCCCTCTTTGTCAGTTTAAGAGGCTGGGGTGGTGGAGGCGCTGCCTCTGCAGGTGGCTCTATGGGACGGGGATGCTCAATGTAATGAGTGAGTTTTTCTGTCTTCAGATGACTTTCAGTAACAGTATCATCAGCTGTGTCGCCATATACGCCATTGATGAGGACACTTGCATCCCTGAAACAGAAAATAGTTATCAACTAAGAAACCCCATCATGAACATATACAGGAAAAAAGAAACCAAAACGACATTATAAACCAACGAAACTGACAAGTTGCATATAACGGCAGCACAAAGTACCCAGGTCAACTATTTTGTCTGCATTGAAAGGTACTAAATGGGTTCACAATTATCAGTCAATTCATTGTTACCATATTCTACTAGTAATCACACTGGTGCTGATCACAAAAGCAATTTATTTTCAGAAGCAATATGCAGCAAACTACTGAGAACGTATGCCAGCACTCGAGGAAATCAGCAATTGCAATATTAGCTATATATCAGCATCACTTTCATCCAATACCCCAAAAGTTACAAGTTTGATAAGTGTAGTATGACTTGTTTTTCTCAAGGTCATGCCATGTAATCATCAGATCAGATGAACATTTGCAACAAAACAACTAAGCATTAACAAAAAAAGCAAGGTAAGAAAAATTACGTACCACCACTCAACATCTGGGATTGGCTCCTTTGGCTTCTCTTTTCTTGGAACACGTTCGGATACCTCTATCAGATTTGGATTTATATCATCCTTTGCCTTTGCCAGATGCGCTTGCTTTACCTTCAACTCTCTTGCTTTTGCTTCACCAAATTGACTCTATAAAACAAAGATAAAAACACACAGACTGAGACATCTGTAAAGACCACCAAGAAGGAATATGGTTAGAAACAAAATCCATAGAAACGACATACCTTTAACTTCAAACTCTCAGCATCTCTTGTCCATTTACCTTCCTCAACAAACTGGAAACTCATGCGTTTAGGTCTCAAAATCTTGTTTTTATCAATACCCATCCTTGGATCAAAATGAGGGTTTTCTTCTGGATCTACTTCCAGTTGAGGTTTAAGAATCTGAAAAGCATCTTTCTTCTGTTTGTTGATGTTAACCTGAAAATTTCCAAGTACATTAGAAGCTCAATCATAAAAAGTAAAACATAAAAAAACATGGAATTTAAATTAACTTTACTGACCTTCAATGTACTAAGATTGCTTGGTTTAGCCACACTAATCACATTCCCATGTTCGTCTATCTCCCTTCCAAGTGCATCCACACGCAGAACAGGGGCCTTGGTCGGTTTCTGTCCAACAGCCATGTCTGTGGGTGGCTGTCCTGGAAATAAATTGATAATGGGGGCAAACTCTGGATCCTGACGATATCCAATCTGAGCTGCCAGCTCCTGAGCTCGTTTAACAGCTTCAATGTTGGGAATACTCGCAAGGCCAAGAATACCAGCATGTTGCTGTGCTGAAGCAAAAGATGTTCCTGCAGAGACAGCAGGAGTGGTAGTCGATGATGGAACTCTGGTAAGTGGACTACCTTCTGAAGTTGACTTAGTACCCTTGTTCAGCTGCACATAGTAGAAAGAAAGCAATTTATCAGAACAAGCTGCAAGAGAAGATGAATGCACATAGCCAGAATATCTACAGATCTTTACCGAAGGAAGATTCTTCATTCTATCCGCCAATCCCTTTCCCAATTGTATTGCTTTCTTAGCTTTTGCTATTGCATCAAGAGACAAGTTTGCACTACTTTTCCCAGCCGTTGATGATGTTTTCCCATCTGTACTAGATTTTCCAGGAACCTCATGAGACCTGACAATACTAACTCCCTTATTTTCATCCTTTGTAGATATCGAAGATACCTTAGTGAGCAGGGTTTGACTAGGGGCCAAAGAAGTTTCCGATGCAATAGAACTATATGAAGAGGCGCCCTGCACAACAGAGACAAGAAAACACGAGCATTTCAATCACCATTTCGAATATTTTCTAACGAATCTGAATGAAACCAACAACAAATCTACTGAAGCTGAACTAGCAAAGAAGACTAGAGCTTATCTTGAACAAAGCACAAGTAGGAAACAAAACTATGTTTGAGGAATCACAACAATAACAAAGAAGATTAACGAAATGGCATAGAGAAACTCACAATCGGAACGCCACTGGTTGTGTTCATACCCCCAAAACCCTGAGTTACTTCGTTTTTTTTGTTCTCAAGTTCCATAGACACATCCTCAAACCTGCTCCTCCTCTCACCATTCCCATCAGAAAACCTAGATTTCTTCTTTCCTTCCTTGACCACATTCTCTTCTTCTCTCTCTTTCCTCTTACTCCTCGATTCCTTCTCTTTACTTCCTTCGTGAGACCTCTCGTGATGATGCTTTTCCCTATCCCTACTCCCTTCTCTCTCGCTTCGCTCAACAGATCTCCCTCTATCCCGAGCTCTATCCTTAGTCCTATCTCTCTCATCGTCCCTATCGTCTCGCCTCGATGACCGGTAGTGATCTGAATCACGACGCTTCGAATCACCGTCGCGATGACGGCGTCCGCCTTCACGTTCTGGAGAATGATCCACACTTGAATCTCGATCACGATCACGATCGTCCCGGTTGCTCCTGGAATATCTCTCCTTATCCATGGCGATTAGGGTTTTTTCCTCGCAAGAGATTTTGATTCGCCGGATAACACTCCGACCCTATTAAACGAAAATCCAGAACCGGAATAAACCAACCACTCCGATAGAGCCAAAACCGGAAAAGACCAGCGAAACCAAGTCCTGGAATCAGGACAGAGAAGCAAAACGTAAAACCGATTTCAGTCTCTCTCTTAATAAAGATCCGAAGGAACCTATCGCCGACTCTTCCTCAAGGTTTGCCTTCCATTACTGGCCCAAGCCCATTTCTTAGGTTTCTTAAATTATGGGCCTAATCTGGCCCAAACCCATTTCTTAGGGTCTTCAGGGGATGCTTGTCCAGGGTCTTTAAAAACTCAAAGGAGTTGGAGGTTTGAATTAATCTCATAATAGCTAGAAGGACTAGGTGGTTCAATGCCAAATACATTTTGTATGATGTTATGATCATCTCCAAAATCGTGGGAAAATACTTTAATCAGGTTCGGATACCCGGTATTCGAAATGTATGATGTTATGACCATCTACCTATCGGCAGTCACAAAATATTCATGATGTGTCCCATCACATGTTGTCTCTGTGCAAAATGCATTAGCTTCTTCTGTGTTTTATTAGCCGCAAAAATCGCATAATCAGAGCTCGACTATAGAGTTCGCCTGATCAAAGCTCAGATGCAGAGTTCGTTTGATGGAATGATGCGAAAGGCTAGAACTTCTTTAGTGAATCCAGGATTCACATGTCATGCTATGATTGACAAAAAATGTAATAACCAAAAGTTATTCCAATGCATATCCATATAAATTATTTGCTATATTAAAATAAATAGTTAGATGAAGTTTACACTAAGTGAGAAAAATATCTAATTTTAAACTAATTTAGCTGACTAGGTTCGCATAATAGATGACAAATAGACAAATACAAGAAGAAATCAAAAGTCTCTTTTACGGGTTATATATTGCCAATTTAAAAGAAAAACAGATTCATGTTTCATTTGCGTATATACAAATAAGTAGTAATCAAATGACTCTTCTCTAGACAAAGAAGAAGAAAAAACTAAAGTGGATCCAAAATATCTCACGAGGTTTTGGCTATGTGATTTTTTAGCACATAAAGAGAAGTTGATATCATCTTTGACTTGAGTGAAACGGTGTGTATTGGTTTATAGACAGAAATCAGAATAGAAGCCATGCATGCAATAACAAAAATTCTCACGAATAAATTTTAGGGCTATATCATCATACTATTATTTAGCAAGTGCGAAATCCTACGTGGCGGCTTCAGATTCACTCTCAGACCTATTTTTACCCTTATGCCATTAATGAATCGTTTTAATTACATATGCTGCCATCGTTTAAATTGGGCTTCTGGGTTTCTATTTTTTTTTATCTTGGCCCATATAATTAACTGGTGATATTAAAACCAACAAATGGGTCATATTATTAAAACAGCCGGCCCATTTTATCAATCATATCAATAAACACTAGCAATAACTCATTATATTATTAATATTCAAAGTTGGAAAATCTACGTAATAATGGATTTCTATATTTTTGGTTCATAGTTGACGTATTTTTATGCTTGTTTTATAAATTTATCATACTAATATTTAGCAAGTGCAAAATCCTACGTGGCGGCTCCAGAATCACTCTCAGACCTGTTTTTACCTTTATGTCATTAATGAAATCGTTTAATTAAAATCCATTGCCATCAAAATTTTATGACTAAAATATCTTTATTTCGAATGTATATAATTGCTATGGGTTTGGGTATATTTTTATTGTGGCCTATCTATTTTACCCGTTTTGGGTTTTAGTGTTTATTTTATTTGTCCGTTTGTTTGTGTCGGTTGTTTTCAAACCCTAGGTATTATTTTTATCGTTTGTTATAAATACGATAGAGACTACACATATTGTTTGTTCTGTAATACCTTTTTCTTTTTGTCCTAATGATATTGTTTTATTTGTTCTGTTTTTTGGTAGGCTATGTCGCCGTCTTCGAGGTATTATTTTGTTCGTTTTTGTGTTTATAGAATATATATTGCGCATGTTGTTAGTTTTGTTGTTTATTCGTTTATTTCTTTTATTTTCTACTAATTATCGTTCTATTCGTTTTATAGGTTATAACCTCTTTTTAGAGGTATAATTCGTTCATATATTTGTTGTTTATGTATATGTGTTTTATTATATATTATACTGTTCATGTTGTTTATTATATAGTGAAATCGTTATTTATTTTTTACTCATGATTATCGTTTTGTTATTTTTTATAGGTTTTAAACTCCTCTCTGAGGTATAATTTGTTCTTATTTATTCTTAAATTTATGTGTTTTGTTCTCTATTATACAGCTTATGTTATTTTTATCTTATATTCGTCTTTTTGTTGTCTTAATTATTATCATTGTATTCGTTTTATAGGTTGCAACGTTTTTGTTAATTTCAAAAAGTAAGTATAGTCTGTATTTTATATATTGTATTATTTCTAACAATAATCAGTTATTTATTTCTAACAAAAAATTGTTTATTATAAAATCTTATTTATTATTATTAAATTTGATATGTACTTTTGTTCTAATATTTATTTTAAAATTTTAAATTAATATTAATTTGTTTACGTGTCTTGAATCTATGATGACATATATTTTTAGTAATTGTGTTCTTGTGTTAGTTATTTGATCTATCCATTTTCTTTTTCTTGCTATTGTAATGATTCTTATTTATTTTTCTTTTTTCCAGACTTTTACCTTTTCTATAAGGTAATTTTCTAATAATATTATCACTACATATTTTCGTTTTTCGTTGAAAGGAGTTTGTTATTTAATCATACTTCTTCTTTTAGGTTTTGCCTCTTCAACAAGATATCTTTTTTTAATATTTTTACCCTTTATGTTTGAAAGAAATTTGTTACATGAACATATACCTCTTTTTCGTGTTTAACAAGGTTTCCTCTGTTTTTGAGTCTTTTATTCGATGAAGAGGTTTGTTCGGATTATGTCTGTTTTGAGGAATAATTCAAAGTTCCGATAAAATAAACACTAAAACCCAAACAAACGGAACTATGAATTATTCCTCGAAAGAAAAGACAAAACATATTATTTAAAACAAAAACATTCTTATTGTTTAAATTCGAACAGTAAGTTCATGTGTTTCAAATACTTTATGTAGAAACAAGAACAAAAAAATCAAATTAAAACTCATCGATCAAATTGTTCTATGAAATGATATAATGTGGTGATTTTATTACTAATAGTGGGTCACGATGAATCGAGGACTTGAATCCTTTACATCTAGCCTATGCATTTTTTGTAAATCATCAAATGAGTTTATGTATAATATTCAATGATTGTGTGCATGGTTAGAGTTTAGACGTTCATGGTAGGGTTTAACATCTCTAATCAAAAATTTTGATGGCATACGATTACTAAAAAAAATCAATTTATACGTGTTTGTATTTGAATTTAAGATTTGATGCTAGA
The DNA here is from genome assembly GCA_900406555.1 of Pseudoturritis turrita. Lineage (NCBI taxonomy): Eukaryota > Viridiplantae > Streptophyta > Magnoliopsida > Brassicales > Brassicaceae > Pseudoturritis > Pseudoturritis turrita. The sequence continues at coordinate 546,896 of OVBL01000398.1, forward strand.
GTTTAAGATTTAGGATCTATGTATTATTTTCAATATTTACGTGCATTTGTAAGGATTTAGGCTCCCGAATTAGGGTTTGGCACCTCTTATTTTTTTAAAACAAATTGATGGTATAATGTTAATGAATAATTTTCTAATGTTCTCTTAAAAAATATATTAATAAAAAATATAAATAAATACAAACATTTGCGGTGATTAAAGACAATAAATATGTGCACTGAAAAAGGATAACAATGATAAAAGAAAAAAATTTAAAATATCAAAATAATGAAATTGGTTATCTTCAAAATGAATTTTTTTTATCTTATATACAAAATAACAATTACTTATAAAATTAGAGTGCTGATTTGTTAAATTAGATCTAAAAATTAAAAAAACGAATAACAAAATTCAAAATGGTATAAGTGGCATCATTTTCCTAAGAATCATTTTGGTGTGTATGGTTATTTTTAATAAATTGTTTTTGAACTCTATAAGTTGGTGTGAATCATTTTGGGACAACACATAACATTCATCGATGCGAACATAAAATATTCATTTAATTGTGAATTTTTTTACAACAAAATCTATACATTTTAAAATAATACACTTTATTTTATTTTTTTAATAAACGTCCCAACGATTCTTTAAATCCGTCCATATCAAATTTAACATTTTAAAATGCTACAATTTTATTTTTTAAACGAGTGGTTTTGAATGAAGAAACTAAATGTGATTTATATGAAAATATTTAAATCTCTAGAATTTTGAGTTTTTAGTTATTTTATGGAATTGAGATTTTCGTTAGTTCTGTTTATAAATTATCCATTTCTATTTTGATTTTGTTAGTTATATTTTAGTATTTTTATTCTAAAATATGGTGTTATGGTGTTTACGCAAAAGGTATATATGTATATTTTCAATCTCTTTTGTTAGTCAATTAGATCCATATTATATGTAATTACGTATAAATATGAAAAGGTTATATGTTATATATCATTATACAAGATAAGGTGTCCGGTTAAGTTGATTTTTATGATTCTAAATTTTTTTCCGTAGTATTCGATACACGATAATGTCGTGTTCGATTTGTTTTATTTAAATATGTATTTTTGAAAAATGAATAGATAATCAAAAATTTTATGTTTTAGTTTCATTAACATACTAATGTATTTCATTAACACACTCACCTCTTGAATCAATTTACTCTCCAGTGGTAGCCTGGCTTGGGCGTCAGAGAGTCTTTAAGAGGGAAACCCCTACTCATCATTCCTGGCGATATTACTTATGTATGGTCCAACGCATCTCCAGAGAATCATCGTGAATATCTCACCAGAGACAGCAACTTAGGCGGACGCACCTCTCATCCCTCAAGAGGACGGAAGTCCTACGTACCAGGAGTTCTCTGACTATTCCCAAAGGACACTCTAAGGTTATATGCAAGAAATCTACGACTCCGTACGGGGGACCCAAAATCTGATCCAAACAATTAGCGTTAAAGAGGAAAATACCAGACGCTCCACCGAAAGAAAAGACAAAACATATATATATATATATATATATATGTTTAAAAATTCTTATTTTCTAAATCCGAACAGTAAGTTCATGTGTTTCAAATACTTTATGTAGAAACAAGAATAAAAAAATCAAATTAAAACTCATCGATCAAATTGTTCTATGAAATGATATAATGTGGAGATTTTATTACTAATAATGGGTCACGATGAATCGAGGACTTGAATCCTAACCTATGCATTTTCTGTAAACCATCAAATGAGTCTATGTATAATTTCCAATGATTGTGTGCATGGTTAGGGTTTAGACGTTCATGCTAGGGTTTAACATCTCTGATCAAATAATTTGATGGCATATGATTACTATAAAAAATCAATATATACGTGTTTGTATTTGGATTTATGATTTGATGCTAGAATTTATGATTTAGGATCTATGAATTATTTTCAATGTTTACGTGCATTTATAAGGGTTTAGACTTCCATGTTAGGGTTTAGTACCCCTTATTTTTTTTAAAAATAAATTGATGTTACAATGTTAATGAATAATTTTATAATTTTCTCTTCAAAAAAATATTAATAAAAAATATAAATAAATACAAACATTTGCGTTGAGTAAAGATAATAAATGTGGGCACTCGAAAAAAGGATAACAATGATAAGAAGAAAAAACTTAAAATATCAAAATATTGAAATTGGTTATCTTCAAAATATATATTTTTTAATCTTATATACAAAAAAAAACAATTACTTATAAAATAAGAATAATGATTTTAAAAATTAGATCTAAAAATTAAAAATTGGATAATAAATTCAAAATGGTATAAGTGGCATCATTTTTCTAGGAATCATTTTGGTGTGAATGATTATTTTTAATAAATTATTTTTGAACTCTATAAATTGGTGTGAATCATTTTGGGACAACACATGACATTCGTCGATGCGAACATAAAACATTAATTTAATTGTGAAATTTTTTACAACAAAAGATATACATTTTAAAATAATACACTTTTGATTTTTTTTTTATAAACATCCTCATGATTCTTTAAATCCGTCCATACAATATTTAACAAGATTCGTACTTAAGTGATTACATAGGTTGACTAATCGGTTTTAATATATATATAATTTTTAATATTTAAATGTGTATGACAAAACATATAAATTCTAACATTTATAAACGTACAGAAATGATATGTATTGTGCATAAATGTAATAAAGTTGAATACTTTTGATCAAAAATCTGTTAATGTCATTATTTTTAATATTTTATGTGTAAAATTGATCAAAATATATGCAAATATTATTTATTTCAATATCTTTCAAGTGTAAAATTGATCTTCATTATTCGTGTAAATTATAGAGCATACGATAAATCAGATAAATTTTAGATTTATATGAATTTGTGGGACATATTGTTATACATATATACAATATATAATATTGTTATAACTATAAGAATAAAAAATTTGTTAATATATCAGAAAAATTAAAAATAGATGATATGGTAAGTCTAAAATATTACATTTAGTTAGGTTTAAATTTGTAAAACATCTATTAATGGGCTTATGTTATAAAATTAATGAGAATATGTAGAGATTTCCACCATAGCATATAGTTTTAATTGAAATGTTCTGATTGGTTAAATTAAATGACATGTCCCCTAAAATTCTCTTTGAACGACAGCTATGATTTTTTAGTGAATGTCTCCTTAATTAATATATATAGGATTGTATTGTTTAAAAGAGTGGTTTTGAATGGAAGAAAATGAATGTGGTTTATAAGAAAATATCTTAAAGTCTCTAAGATTTTGAGTTTTTAGTTATTTTATGGAATTGAAATTTTTTTTAGTTCTATTTATAAATTATCCATTTCTATTTTATTTTTTAGTTATATTTTAGTATTTTTATTCTAAAATATGGTGTTTACGCAAAAGTTATATATCTATATTTCCAATCTCTTTTTTTTTAGTCAATTATATCCATATTATTTACAACTACATATAAATATGGAAGAAGTTATATGTTATATATCATTATACGAGATAAGATCGGTTAAGTTGATTTTTATGATTCTCAAATATTTCTCCGTAGTATTCGATACACGAAAATGCCGTGTTCGATTTGTTTTGTTTAAATATGTATTTTTGAAAAATGAATAGATAATCAAAAAATTTATGTTTTAATTTTATTAACATACTAATGTATTTATTTTCCCGCGCAAGGCACGGAGCCCACCTAGTTAGTGAATATACATGGATGAATATGTTATTAGGTAAATGACAATGACAAAGAAGCAATTAGCTCTCTCACTTCCAAACATAAAATAAATGTCGATTAAGCCCCTATAGAGTCTGAGGCAATATAAGGGAGAAGATCTTTAAGATATCTTAGCAATAAAATAGGGTGATGTCATCACCTATAAAAAAAAACTTACTAAATTTGGTGCAGAGATTTGCTCCGCCGCCTGGAACAAAAAATTAAAAACTGTGGATATATTTAGAGTTATCGGATTAAAACGGTTGTTGATTTAGATAAATAAAATGTTATCAAGATATCATGTGATTTATGGAGATACATTTACAGTTGTAAGTGTTGGATACAATTCGAGAAACCATCAAGTTTTATGAAATTGAGATACAAACAAGAGTGTTATCTCGTTATCTTCGTTATATGACATTGGGTAGGACGAAATATGTTACACTTGGATATCTGCTATAAAAAAAGTTTAAGCCCAAAACAGTAAGTTTTATGAAATTGAGATACAAATAAGAGTGTTATCTCGTTATCTGAGATTGGGTAGGACGAAATATATTACACTTGGATATCTGATAGAAAAAAGTTAAGCCCAAAATACTCAAAGTTAGGTCAATTTATAATCAAAGTTAGCACTCTATATACAAAGGTAGAACTATGCACTCTATATACAAAGGTAGAACTATCTATTCAAAGTTAGGCCGCTATATTGTCTTGTTACCTTCGTTAGCTGGTTGTATGTATTATATAAGTTCCGCCCTTCGCAAAACCCAATCAAAGTTAGCTCTATATACAGAGTTAGCAATATCAATTCAAAGTTAGGCCGCTATATATCTCGTAATATTCGTTAGCTGGTTGTATGTATTAGATATGATTCACCCTTCGCATAACCCATCACGTACGTTTAAGATATGAAAGTTTAGTCTCTATAATCAAAGTTAGCGTGATATATTAAATAATACGCATCTATATTCGCTGTTAAGCATGCCTGCTGGGATCGTGTAAGGTCGTCTGATAAACCGTCTGAAAATTATGAATACATTTAGAGTTATCGCATTAAAATGATCGTTGTTTAGATAAATAAAATGTTATCAAGATATCATGTGATTTATGGAGATACATTTACAGTTGCAAGTGCTGGATACGATTCGAGAAACCATCAAGTTTTATGAAATTGAGACACAAACCTGAGTGTTATCTCGTTATCTTTGTTATCTAAAATTGGGTAGGACGAAGTATGTTGCACTTAGATATCTGCTAGAAAAAGTTTAATCCAAAAATAGTAAATTAAATTGTGTAAATGTACACTCAGAATCAGATTTGGCTACCGAAAAACGTTGCTATATAGGGTCATAAAAGATAGTAACAAAGACATTGTGCTAACACAGATAAAGCGTTAATTGTGAATGTAGAGGTCTACATCGTTATTTAACAATCTAGTATAACAAATTTCTATTAACAGACACAAAGTTTTAAAAATGCAAAAAAGTGTGACGGTTCATACGTATCATAACTAACAAATACGACATTGTTTGATCCAAGCAATTGTGTTAATGAAGATAACGTGATAATTGTGAATGTAGAGGTCCACATAATGGTAATAAAGATAAATCGATATTAAAGATTGTAGATGTTTAAGGCTTTATTTATGGTGTAGTTGTTATCCATTTAATTTTTCAATCTTCCATTGTCATTTCTTATAGTTTCTCTAAATTTTAACATGAAAAGAAAACCAACTTTATATTAAAACATAAATATTTTGGCACACAATAGCACTATTAACTATTATCAAAATAACTAATATCAATACAATAAAATACATACACATTATTATATCAATTATCATAAAAAAATAACATCGGCATACTATTTTCTTACATAGTCACAAAAGAGAGAAAACGTGTATAATATAGGGATTTATATATTATTCTTCTAATTTCATACATTATGAAACTTGTATATAATTTTAGTTTTTAGTTTTTCAATTTTATAATTTTCATTTTTTCTAGGGAAATTTTGAGACTACTTTTTGCTATCCATTTTAAAAAATACATCTTTTATAAACGTTGATACAAAATTCAAATTTATAAAGCTGTATAAAACATGTTTTATAAGGTTTTATGGAATATTATAAAATGTTTTATAAATTTTTTTATAAAGTTTATAACATGTTAATAAGGTTTATAAATCTTTATAAATTAAGCTTTTATAAACGACTATATGACATTATAAAAATGGTAATTTCAAAAATGGACAGCAAATTAAAAGTTGTAATTTTAAAAATTGGTATATTTTCGAATTTTTCCATTTTCCTATTACGTTCTTTATTTTATTTGGAACTTTAAAAGCCAAAAAATTTCTTTTATTATTTTGTCTTTTTAGGATCTAAATAATTAACAAAAGTAAATTTTATATTAGTTTGTATTACTATACTGATATGTTTCACAATCTAAATTAACAATGACACTTGTCATGATCTGATGACATATAATTATCCTACGTGTCACGTTCACGTTAAATACGTCCAACTTTATATAATAAGATTATCCAACTAAATCATATTCAAATCAATATTTGTTTTTAGTTTTGTTAAGAAATAGTATTTGAATTTTTTTTGCAAGGAATAGTTAACTTTTTAAATTAGATTTTTTACGTTAATAAAAAATGATCATACAAATTATTGTTTTGAATATGATTTATCTGTAAGATTTTTTTATTTGGTTAAATCGAAGAGTTCTTGGCCGAAAATCATACATCTCTTTTTTATAATCGAAATTTCTCCCATACAAAATTCGAACTTTTATTTCTGAAACTTCTATCATTTAGAAGTATGTAAGAAATTTTGACTACTAAATTTTTTTGGAAAATATTTCAACATTTAGGAAATGTCACTAATTTTTTTGAAAGAATTACTAAAGTATTCTAGGAGTGAATCCAAATTTTTTGATAATCTTTTCTAAAAATTTAGGAACTTTTTATAATGTCGAAAATATACTTTTTAAAGTAAATTATTTTTTAAAAAAGAAAATTCGATTTAAAAAAAAAACAGAAAATCAAACTTTTATACCTTCATTACATGTTTTTACGATTTAAAAAAAAAAATTTATACCTTTGGTATAAAAAAATATTATCACGAAAGATTTGTAGACGATTTTTGAATGAATTATAAAATTTTTTTGAATGATCATGAAAATTTTCAGTTTTTTTAGATAAAAATTTTCAATTTTCAGTGAAGAATAATATATAGGAAATTACATAAGTTAAATTATCAAAAGTGACTTTGGAATTAAGATTACCAAAGAGATTTTTTTTTTAGATAAAAAGATTACCAAAGAGATTATAATGATATTTATTGTAAAATAGATCAAACTGAAGATTTGTTTAAAACAAAACTGATCAAATTTTGAAATGTTGGCAAAGAGAAACAGATTATTCGAGCTGTGACTATATTGCCTATTCATTTTTTTTAAAAATAACACAAACTCTAAGGGCTTGAAAAGGTCATTGCTATGTAGGGAAAGAGTTTAAATTCTGTAAAATTCATGTGCTTTGATCTAACTTTCCTTTTATACTTATAAAATCGACTAGAATTAGATATTTAGAACAAAAAATATGAAATAGTAGATTATGTTATAAAAAGATTTTGAGACTTTATCATGAAATTAAATATAATAAAAGACAAAAAATTTATATCAAGTAGAGAATAGTATACTGAAAAATATAGAAATAGAGAGAAAATCTTTCTTGATTTTATGAAATGTGTTGTGTGTTACAATCGAACGAATTCGTTCGTTTATATAGAAGTAAGAAGATAAGTTACTGTGCGTGTATAGTGACCGTGAGTTTCACACAAAATAATATTTTACCCATAACGTTTTGCACATCTGAAACTTCTTTTTCTGACTTTCATAACACCCCCCCCCCTTTGGAGACCAATGTCGCTATTATCTTTTGTGTTACGTCTTTGTTGCCTCATTAAAAATATTTCCAAGAAAACCCAGTGGAAAAAACTGTAGGAAGGTAAAAGGAGTACAACCACGCAAGCTCCCCCTCGAATGATCATGTGTCATTATTTAATCTCGTTGATAACGCATTCCAATGTTATGGACATGTTTTCTGAACATAGTGTGGTAGGTAGTGACTTTATGAAGATATATGCGACATTGTCACATGATCGGACATATCTGACTTCAATGACTTTAGTCTTTTCAAGTTCTTGAGTGTATGAAAAGAACTTCGGAGGGATATATTTGGTTCTATCACTTTTGATATATCCTTCCTTTGTTTGAGAGACACATGCAGCATTGTCTTCATATAAGATAGTTGGCTCTGTGTTTACGTAGATCCCACTGCTTGATTGAATGTGTTGTCTTATTGATTTCAACCATACACATTCTCTACTTGCTTCATGGACCGCAATGATTTCAGCATGATTCGAAGAAGTAGCCACAAGCGTTTGCTTCTGGGAACGCCAAGATATAGCAGTGCCTCCGATCGTAAAAATGAATCCAGTTTGTGATCGGGCTTTATGTGGATCTGACAAATATTCTGCATCTGCAAAACCAATCATTTGACCATTTGAATTCTTAGGATAAAATAAACCTAAATTAGTAGTCCCTTGAAGGTAGCGGAGGATATGATTAATCCCATTACAATGACTTCGCGTAGGGGATGAACTGAATCTTACCAATAGATTAATGGCAAATAATATATCAGGTCTTGTATAATTCGCAAGACACATAAGGGCTCCAATGGCACTCAGATATGGTACTTCATGACCAAGTATCTCTTCATTTTTCTCACGTGTTCGAAATGGATCGCTTTCAACATTAAGTGATCTAACGATCATAGGAGTACTCAGAGGAGTTGTCTTATCCATGTTAAACCGTTTTATTACTCTTTTCGTATATGTGGATTGGTGCACAAATATACATTTTTGAGAATGCTCAATTTGTAGGCCAAGACAATACTTTGTCTGTCCGAGATCTTTTATCTCAAATTCCCTTTTTAAATAATATGAGGCTTTTTGTATTTCCCCTTGAGTTCCTATTATATTTAGATCATCAACATACACCGCGATAATTACAAATCCGGATGTTGTTTTCTTGATGAAAACACATGGGCATATAGGATCGTTTACATATCCTTCTTTCGTTAAATGCTCACTGAGATGATTGTACCACATGCGTCCAGATTGCTTTAACCCATATAATGATCTTTGCAATTTTATTGCACATAGCTCTTTGGATTTGGAACTTAATGTTTCTGGCATTTTAAACCCATCTGGAACTCTCATATAGATATCAGTATCTAATGATCCATATAAATATGCTTTAACGATGAGACGCATCTCTAAATTTTCATCAGCTGCTAGACTCATCAGAAATCTAAACGTGATTGCATCCATGACGGGGGAATATGTTTCCTCATAATCAATCCCTGGTCTTTGAGAAAATCTTTGAGCCACAAGGCGAGTTTTATATCTCATAATCTCATTTTTCTCATTTCATTTTCGAACAAAAACCCATTTGTGTCCAACCGGCCTTACATCTTCAGGTGTAAGCACAATATACCCGAATACATTTCGTTTATTTAGTGAATAAAGTTCAGCTTGGATGGCGTCTTTCCATTTTATCCAGTCATGTATCTCTTGACATTCATATACAGACTGTGGTTCTGGATCTTCGTTTTCTTCACATATTTCTTTCGATACGACGTATGAGAAAACATCATCGACTACATTCATTTCATTTCGATTCCATATATTTCCATTATGAATGTAGTTTATAGAAATTTCATGATTCTCTTCAGGTTCATGATGTTCTATATCATCATTATTCTCATGATTCGTCTCCTCCAAAATAGTTTCTGCTATTTTGGAAGTATTAAGCTTTTTAGCTTCTTTTCATTTTCTAGGATTTTTATCCTTAGAACCAACAAGTCTACCACGCTTCAAGCGTGTTCTAGACTCATGTGTATCATCTGCTCTTCCATGTTCTTGTGGAATTTCAATCTGAGCATGAACATTTGCAGCTGGAATATGTGATTTGGTTACCGTTTTGGTGTCTGCAAAAGCATCAGGTAACTGATTTGCTATGCTTTGAAAATCCATAATTCGTCGAACTTCCAGTTCCGACTGTTTTGTAGGAGGATCAAGGTGTAATAGCGATGGTACACTCCATTCGATATCCTTTCCTACTTGTTTATTTTCTTGATACACAGAGTTTTAACCCCAAAATATTGCTGCAATGCACATCAAACGAAGTAGTATTTAGGGATCGAATCCACGAGAACCAAGTATCACACTACGAATCTGTATGAATGAAACTAAGCTAAGATGGCAATAAGGTTGTTGGTAGCAATAATAAACAAAATTAGCAAATTAAAACGATGTAAATATCAATTAAAACAGGCGTTAGGTCAAAGGCGATTCGCAGGAATTCAGAGATCATGAACCAAATAATTATTCATGGAACAATAAGCGTAGTCTTGAACTCAATCATGAATGTATAACCAATCCACTGTCGTGGTATCAATCACTTTATCTAGCAACCTAAGAGTCTAAACTGTCATTTGATCTTAGAATTCTAAACAAGCATTAACAAGCAGGTTTAATATGTTCACGAATTGCAGCTTTCGTTGGCTAAGAACAATTCGCTCACCTATGTTCTATCAGGCAACCTATAACACATTTGATGAATATATTAAACCATAAATCAGAGACTAAGTAATCAATTCAATCTAAGAAATGAGAACAACGATAGGTGAAGACAAGATGATAAATCCCTATCTATGTCTGATTCATTGATTCATAAATTTCCTTGAAACCCTAAACCTAACTATGAAACTACTCAGACATGGAAGTAAAGAAACAAGAAGGAGATGAAGAAAAACTCATGATAATATAATTAGAAATCCAAAAGGGTTCAGAAATCTTCTCAAGAGATGTAGAGTCAGAGCTTCGTCTCCCCAGAGTTTACAAATCTCAAAAACCAAAAAGTCTAAATAAAATAGTAGTAGTATGTAAAACTTAGCCTAAACAATGGCTCAAACTCGAATATATATAATAAACACGTTCTGATTGAAATTAAAAGGCAAAACCCGGTGAAATTATGAAATTGAAAATTTTATTTTTGTGGTCAATTTGGTCTGGATCGATCGTTCTGATCATGGAACGACCGATCTGCTTGAATTTGGTCGATCTGAAAAGTTTTGGCATGTTAGATCGATCGATCCAACCTAGATCGATCAATCTGGACTCCATTGATCGATCAAAAATGTTATAGTGGAGTTGGATCGATCGATCTGACTTATTTTTCTGCACATTCTTTATTTGCTCGCTAGAATAACATGTCTTCACTAAAACTTTCGATCACACCGTTGGAATGGCCTCAAGTTACTTCCAACTGAAAGCTAACTCGATGCTCTAGCTTGTGTCAAAATTTCAGGTCGATCCATTGGTGGAAAGTGATTCAATGAGTGCCAAACTTCTGATATTTCCGTACGATCCTGTATCTTCACATATCCGTTTGCAACCAAAACATCTTGTTCTCTTTCAAAACAACTTAGAACCTCAAAAGACTCGATAAGGACTAAAATTCTCAATGAACAATGAATACATTGGTTGAAAACCGGTAAAAACCATGATATATCATTTCTCCCCTAGAACTGGGAATACTTTCTCATCGAAATGGCAATCGGCAAATCGTGTTGTAAAGACGTCACTAGTTTGTGGTTCTAGGTATCGTATAATTGATGGAGAATCACAGCCAACATATATTCCCAACCTTCTTTGTGGTCCCATCTTTGTACGTTGTGGTGGTGCTACATGCACATATACCGCACAACCAAAGATCCTTAGATGAGAAATATTTGGTTCCCGACCAAAAACTAATTGTAATGGGAATATTTATTATATGCACTTGGTCTTATCCGAATGAGTGCTTCTGTATGCAAAATGGCATGTCCCCATACATAGGTTTGAAGTTTTGATCTCATTATCAATGGTCTTGCAATCAATTGCAAACGTTTAATTAATGATTTAGCCAAACCATTTTGTGTATGAACATGAGCTACATGATGTTCAACTTCAATTCCTGTTACCATACAATAATCACTAAAGGTTTGGGATGTGAATTCACCAGCGTTGTCTAGTCTAACTCTCTTAATGGGGTAATCAGAGAATTGAGCCCTTAATTTGATTATCTGAGTTAGAAATCTCGCAAATACCATATTTCGAGATGATAATAGACAAACATGTGACCATCTGCTGGATGTGTCAATTAATACCATGAAATAGTGGAATGGTCCACATGGTGGATGTATTGGTCCACAAATATCTCTTTGAATTCGTTCAAGGAACTTTGGTAATTCTTTATCAATTTTTGGTTTGCGATGGCCTTATGATCAATTTTCCAAGAGAACATGCCATAGCGTGAAATCTTCTGAATTTCTTTTAATCACTAGATGCGACTCGATTGCACTTATATGAGTATAATGCAATCCTGAAGGAAGTTTTAAAAAATTTTCCAATATAAACTTTTTCCGGATTTATCGGAAGTTATATACATATACTTTTTTCCATCCTCAATTGCCGACTGAGTGTCATATCCTTGAAGGTATATGTCTTTAAAACTCAATAAATTTCTTTTAGAATTCGGAGAATATAATGCATAATTTATGGAAAAAGTCGTCCCATTATGCAACATAAAGTTTGCTTTACCAGTTCCTTCAATCAAGTATGTAGGACCCGATATTGTGTTGACAATAATGTTTGTGGGTTTTAGATTAGAGAAATAATGAGAAATAACTCTTTTGCCTCAGAATAGTGTGCGTTGTTCCACTATCTGGTATACAAATTTCTCTAACATTTCCTTTGGATACTGTTCCATTTCTATCGTTATCCATTGATGGCATAACTAGAGACTATTCAGCAGTCTCGCTATAAATATTTCAATTATCCGCAAAAGCAGTCTTGTCGAAATCGTTTGCAAAGTTGGGAGAATCTAGGTACGATGTACCCTCAATTTTTTTTTCTGCGGAATTTACTTCTTTCCATTTTCCTTTGGTGGAATCTATGTATAACTTACAAAGTTGTGGAGGGGTTCGACATGTACGTGTCCAATGTCCTTTATACCCGCATCTGTAACACACATTCTTACGCTTCTGGGTGAAATTTTCTTGGTGTTCTTTCCCTTTGGAATTATGTTCAGAACGACCAATTTGAATGACCCCCTCCCTCGTGGGTTGTAAGTTCTTCCACGTCCACGATTAAATCAACGGCCACGGCCACGACCCAGAAAGGTTGGATTTTCATTTTCTGGATTTCTCACATCTGTTGCATTCACTTCTGGAAATGCTTTGGTTGTCAAACCTTTTCTTTAGAGCTACCCACAACTTTGATGAGTCTAGTCACGCGTCACATTCTCATCGAGATGTTTTTTCAGGAAATTTATCGCCTTTGCCTTATCCTTGGCAGGCGATTTATTTTCCACTTTTATGGTGGTGGATACATCTTGCATCTCTAGATGGAGCTCAACATCAGTGGTCCATGCAATATAATTTGCTCTAGTTATTTTGAGAGCTGTGAATTTAAGCTTCTCAATATTTGCTATTTGATTTCCGAAAACAAAATCGTAAAAATATTATTAGACAAATAATATGATTTTATTTTAGAACGAACCGTTTACATTAATAATTAAAGCAACGATAGAAAATATTATTGCATAAAAAAGCAAACCAATATTTATGGTAAACTCTTCGGGAGTAAATTACAAATGGAGAGACCATAAATAGAAACAAATATTACACCGATAATAAAAATCAGAAACCAACGAAACATTTTTCTTACAAAATAAAAACTAAACAATTTTTTTGTAAAAGTATTTGGGAGAAGATAAAACGTTTGAGTGATTTGAAAATGTGAAATATGAGTGTATTTATAGATTGAAAAATACTGGTCATAGCCGTTTGAAAAGTTAAAAAAATTTGAAATTTTTTCTGTGTGACCGTTGTAAATAATGGTGTAAAAGAAAAATTAATCTAAAAATTTTAATGAGCAATCAGATAAAATTTACCAATTCAGATTAAATATTTATATACAGGTGACTAAACCTTCTTGTATAATAACCATAATATAAACAAATATTTAACAATGATATTATGGTGACGGAGTCATCCGCATGAGGGCAGTAAATAAAATATCTAGCGGCTAAGCCGTCCATGAACAGAAATAAATAATTAAAGCAGTAAATAAATTATGAGGCGTCTAAGCCGACTATTAACAAATAAATAAATTACCAGACGGCTAAATCGACCATTAACAAATAAATAAATTACAAGGTGGCTAAACCGACCATTAACAAATAAATAAATTACTCGGCGGCTAAACCGACCATCAATAAATAAATAAATAATTATGGTGCATGAAGCAACCACTATAAAATATATTATTATAGATGTGATAATCCGCACACTATAGAGTATTAGGTATATATATAAAAGTTGAAATTTCAAAGTGATCGTACCGATAACGTGTTATAAAAAAAATTTAAGATTTTATCATGAAAATAAATATAATAAAAAATGAAAATTTAATATCCGATAGAAAATAATATACTGAAAAATACAAAAGAAATAAAGAGAAAATCTTTCTTAATTTTATAAAATATATTGTGTTTTACAATGGAACAAATTTGTTCATTTACATAGAAATAAAAAATAAGTTATTGTGTGTTTAGTAACTATGGTCTCCACAGACAATAATATTTAATCGATAAAGTTTTGTACTCTTTTTTGACTTTAATAACAGATTAGATATTTTCTCATAGATTCTCTTATCACCTACAGTACCTCAAGCTAAAAGCTCCACTGTTAAATAACGACGATTCCCTAAATAACGCCGTTACACCGTCAGATCTCAAATATCTCTCGATCTGTACACTTAGTTCCATACATCGCAACACAGAGTAGTAAATCCCAAATCCTTATTGGTCCAATAATTAGAGATAAACATTTAATTGGAGAACACAACAGCTTTCGTTGGCCTTTTCTTTGTCTTCTTCACTACAAAGATTTTGCAGATAATTTTTGACAAAAAAGCTCGAAAATGGAAAACGTGGGAAATGGATTTGTCATCTTCTTCGTTTGATCAAACATTCTCACCGTCCATAATCTCTGAGAAAATTTCCGAATTTCATCTTTTATATTCGGATTTTAGGGTTTTTTTGGGGAGTCATCATGGGTAGTTCGGAGAGAGTGCCGTGCGATTTCTGCGGCGAACGAGCGGCGGTTTTGTTCTGTAGAGCCGACACGGCGAAGCTGTGTTTGCCCTGTGACCAGCAAGTCCACACGGCGAACCTCTTGTCGAAGAAGCACGTTCGATCTCAGATCTGTGACAATTGCTGTAACGAGCCAGTCTCTGTTCGGTGTTTCACCGACAATCTTGTTCTGTGTCAGGAGTGCGATTGGGATGTGCACGGAAGCTGTTGTGTCTCCGATGCTCATGTCCGCTCCGCCGTGGAAGGGTTTTCCGGTTGTCCATCGGCTTTGGAGCTTGCTGCTTTATGGGGACTTGATTTGGAAGGAAGGAAAGAAGAGAACGAAGTGCCGATGGTGATGATGATGGAGAATTTTGGGATGCAATTGGATTCATGGGTTTCGGGATCTAACGTCGTACAGGAGCTTATCGTTCCCAATGATACGACGTTTAAGAAACGTAGCTCTAGCTCTAGCTGCGGGAGGTATAAGCAGGTTTTGTGTAAGCAGCTTGAGGAGTTGCTCAAGAATGGTGTCGTTGGTGGTGAAGATGATGGTGATCGTGACCGTGAAGGAGATTGCGACGGAGATGGAGAAGGAGAGGGGGGAGAAGGAGGAGAAGTAGGAGAAGGAGAGGGGATTATGGTTCCGGTGATGCCGGAGAGATTGGGATGGGCAAGAGATGTAGAGGAGATCAATGATGGAGCAGGAGTTATTCAGCAGCCTCCAACGACGTCTTTGCAGTGGAATGCTACTACTAATCCTAGTGGTAGCCAGAGTACTCAGGTTAAACTTATCTCTCTTTTGATTTCTTGGCCATGTTGTTTTCTTGTGTTCTGTGCTTAGAAACAGTTTTAGGTTTCTCTGCTGGGTCAGTCTGTTAATTAGCAAGTGATTATGTTTGGTCACTCTGTGTGGTTTTATGGTCTCTCCAAAAGGTCCAGCAATGAAGGGATATCTTAAGCCCTGTGTTGTGAACTTGCAGATATGGGATTTTAACTTGGGACAGTCAAGGGGACCCGAGGACACTAGCCGAATGGAACCTGCATATGTAACAAAAAGTGCTGCTTCATTCACAATCAACAACTTTGTTGACCTCACGAATGAAACTTGTTCCACTAACGCCAAAGGTGTCAAAGAGATTTGTAAGGTAATAGTTCTCACTTCTCATAAACCTTCGTTGTTTAAGTATTTTCCCATTGAACTGTTACAGTCTTAGACTTTTGTGAAGCATTTGTGATACATTTTGAAGAGAGTTGTGCATCTACTCGATTTTAAACTTCATAGGTTCTTATCTCCAATTTGTTCTCAGAAACTGCTGGAGACAGTTGCTCCTTTTAGTCAAATGGAGACAGATTCGGAACTTGAAACCTAGTTGGAAATAAGTTACAACTTGGTTTGCATTTCTTTGTTTTACCTCGGATTATACACCAATTCCAACATTTTGGCTTGTGGTATCCATGTGCTACGCAACTTCAATGTAACCAAACCATACATACAAATGCTTTGATGCTGATTAGTATTCTTTAGCAGGATGACTACAATCGATCAACTTCAGGGCAGAAACCAGCAACATCTGAGAGCATCAATCTTCCAATTACCCTTGGCTCCGAGAAAGGTTCGAACAACTCCAGTGACTTGCATTTCACTGAACATATTGCTGGGACTAGTTGTAAGACCACAAGACTAGTGGCAACCAAGGCTGATATGGAGCGGCTAGCGGAGAACAGAGGCAATGCAATGCAGCGTTACAAGGAAAAGAGGAAAACACGGAGGTAAATTCTGCTTTTTTCTTTTCCCTCTGATAATTGTCTCTGTCTCCCAAGATTCTAATACCATATTACGTTTCTCTCTTTGTCGTAATTCTTGGGTGCCAACAGATATGATAAGACCATAAGGTATGAATCGAGGAAGGCAAGAGCTGAGACAAGGTTGCGTGTCAAAGGCAGATTTGTGAAAGCTAGTGAATCTTCTTTTCCTTAAGTCTCTTCACATAGATTCCCTATTAGCTACAAAGTTAGGAACTTTTTCTACTTCACATGTCTCATAAATGTATAGATCGGTCTTGTCACATTTGGCCACCCTTGTCTTTTTTTTTTTTTTTTTTGCCTTATCTGGCCCTTCTATGTACCTTGGAAACATCCCTAGTTGAAAACGGATTGTTTGTTAACGTTCTAGAAGCAATAATATGTCTTTGTTTTAACACCCTGACTTGTGGCTGTTGATCAAAGTATTTGTGGCTGTTGATCAAAGTTTTCCAAGTCCAGTTCGCAGATGGCGACAAGATCTATGGCTTTCCTTCTTCTTGCTGTTTCTTTGGCGATTCTGGCTGTGGTGGCCAATTCAGAAGGTACGCATCTCGCAACTTCAAGAGTTACTCGCAGGCCAATTACTCAATGCTATTGTAATTGATTGATTCTGATGTATATCCATGTAGTGAATGTTGTTTATACCTGGAAATCATAGCTGGTGGATCCATAGAATGTTCTACAGAGCTCGGATCTGATGCCGGTGACTCCTTGTACTTGTGATGTGAACAACAGTGTCATTCGTGTGCGAGTAGTAATTGACTCCTCAAAACCATTCGATAAAAATATGACAAAGATGAGGCTTATGTTGACAACAATTTTGATTTGATCGGATCTAATGAGCCTGACCACTCTTGATGACATGCTAGAACATCAGGGAACGTAGACCCCATGTGGTGTATACGTCTCGTTAGAGTTTTGGAGACTTCCATGTTCCAACTAAACGTTATATATTCAATAACCATATGGACAATCATGGATTAATATGCTTGTTGGCTCTGCTATTAGCCGCCTTTGTGCTTGAAAATTGTTGTGAATCTCTCCAGAGTCCAGCTAAGAACTTTCATATATCGTCAGTTCCACACGAACTTTCATATATCGTCAGTTCCACACAAAGTATAAGCATCTCTCTAACGCTACACACATTTTAGTTTCTCAATCTGTATCCCCCAATTTATATTTATACTTTTAAACCCAGAACCACAAAGGATTTAAATTTCGCGATTTGTACTCAAAATCACGATTTGTACTCAAAATCACGATTAGATTTTAATCTAAACCGGTTTTAGTCTCCAATTTGAGTTAAACCGTAATGACGACCCGACCCGAAAACAAAACAAAAACCCGACCCAAAGTTATAATCCAGTAAACATAAACTCGATTTCTCTTTTATTCATCAACCCCAATTCCCAAATCATCGAAGAACCCTAAAACTCAAAGACTGTTACTAAATTTTCAAAAATTGATTGGAATCCGAATCGACGGTACTATCGGTGTGATTTTGCTGCATCAAAGAAGGTAATTCGACTATCCTTATTGTCAATGCTGAAAAAACAGTGGATGCTTTTGTGGTTTATGTTTTTTGAAAATAATCGATGAATCATTGCTTTTGTGGTTTGTGTGCTAACTCGTCAATGATGACCATGTATTTAAGTGGGTTGATGAGGCAATGTATGATGGAATACAAATAGTGGATTTTAAAATTGTGAGACGGTATCATACCTAAAACAAGGGAAAACTGTTTAGAGAGTATTGTTTGGACAAAACTTAAGGAAGAAGTGAAAAAGAGATCCCTTTTTCTCTCTAGAAAAAATAGTATTTATAGAGTTTTATATGTTCGGGCTATAATACTGGTTCACACATCTTAAGTCGGGTCAGGTTTGGATCCATCGGTTTAGACCTATATGAAACACTCGAATGCTTTTCACCTACCACATTTGTTTTACGTGCCAGCTGCCCAAAAAATTAGTTTGAGGTTCAGGATGATGTCATCGCTGTATACGAGATGCATCGGATAATGCAGAGGATCAGGCGCTAAGAGATCCCTCGGAATCACCTTTGTGTGTTTTAATCGTTCAGTGGAGTAGAGATTAGCTGTTTTACCTATCACATGCGCAAGGTAAATAATATTAACCGTTTGACCGAATACCTTTGAATATATTTGAACAAAATGTTTAAATATTTAGATTCACGCAATTGAAAATAGAAGACCATACCTCTCCCGGGTTTTCGATACCAAAATCCGGGTTGCGCTACCGGCTCCCGTATACCTATTACCTCTACGTTTGACCACTCAGTCTCGTGCCCGATTCGTCCCTAGCGGCGTGACCACACCGTTCATTACAAGAGGTGAAGACATGTGGCATAATCCGTCAAGTTACTTGGGTCATTATAAATCATGCCTAAATATTTCTAAGGCCGACCCAAAAGATCAACTACACAAATAGCGCTTAAAAATTCACTTAAACTAATTACACGTGGTACTAAGAGATTCGCTTAAACTAATATATATATATATAATCCTAGCTTTACAAATGAAATTTTTCTGATACATGCTTATTATCACTTAGTACATTAAAGCATCTAACATGCATGTATCTGAAAAAGTTTTGGACAAATGTAAAAAAAAACATACCAATCTAAACCATAATACCAAAATTTCCATTAATTATTTATTTATTATTCTCACGTATAAATGTGGAACAATACTTACTAATATTTTCTAAAATTAAACATGGTTATAAAAATGGAGTGAAGACTAAACGGAAAACATTAAAGCTTAAGTAGCAGACGGTTGGTACGGTGAGTGTGACTATTCGATCTTAATAATTTTCCACATATAAGAGGTATTCTATAATACCTCGCTCTTTTTAAATTTTTTATTAGCATCAGCATTTTTAGAAACTTTTTATTTAAATAAACGATGGTTCAGTTACATGAATTCTGATTTGGAACTTTGAAATGAGATATGGAACAAACCAAAAATGTGCAAAACAAATGAAAGAAATAGAATACATACACTAAAATAAAGAAAGAGTGATATTCGAAATCCTGAACACTTATTTTCATTTGATAAATTAGATGTTCACCTAAAAAATAACATCTTACAAAAAGAAATTGAACTTCTTTTACAGTTAGATGGGAGATGAATAGTTAGAAAAATATTTAAGTCTCTTCATTGCTATTTTCTTAATCTTCCTTCGGTTTATTGCTAAGCTAGTGCAAATATTTTTGAAATTATAGGGGATATTATTAGAAAATATGATACATTGCTCCATACAATGATAATATATAACAAAAATGTAATAAATAAATATTAAGGTGGATATTAAATTTTTCTTACATTTCAAGTTGGATATCTAAATAGATAAACACCAATTCGACAACATCTATACTTCATTTGACTTTTCTTCTTATTAGTGCGTATTAGAATAGTCGAACTCTTTTATGGAAGTTCGTTTAACAATTCCCTTAGTACCAAACCACATTATGACTCCTCAAAACAACTCTTCCCTCTACTCCTCTTCTCCCTCTTCATCTTCCCTCTCTTGCACGCCTCTAACCCTAAAAAATGTTCTTCTTATTATTACGATTCACCTAGATGTGGACGCTTCGAAGACCCCATCCGTTTTCCTTTCTGCGGCCACCCGGGATTTAATCTCCACTGCACCGACCTTAATAAGACAGTCCTCGAGCTTCCTATGTCCGGAACATTTCTTGTCCATAGAATCAACTACATGAAGCAGCAGATTACTATCAGCGACCCTGAAGACTGCTTGGTTAAACGGCTTTTAACGTTCAATACTTCAGGATCTCCTTTCTCTCATCGCTACAATGTCTACTACACGTTCTTGACCTGTCCTAAGGATGTAGGGATACCGTCTTGGTATCCGTCCATCACTTGCCTAAGCAATTCTACCTCTTCCTTCTTTGCCACGACTAATTTGACTCTTGCAGAATCGATGCTGCCTTCTTGCCAGATTGTGAAGAGACTCGCTGTTCCGGTTAGTGTGATGTTTGAAGTTAAGGGATTCTCTACTTTCATCAACTATGTAGACCTCTTGCTGGAATGGAACTCGCCGGATTGTAGAGGCTGTGAAAAGGAAGCCTTGAGATGTGGTTTCAAGAACAAGGCCTCCCTGGAAGTCAAATGCTTCCCTGAAAAATCCGGTACGATCTTGATTCTTTTCTCATCTACTTCTTTCTCTTATAATGGATGAAAACTCCATTTTTGGTAAGCCTGAAGAACTTTTGGTGGATGAAAACTCCATATATTCTTTTAGGATTAGTTTGTCAAGTAATTATTTTCACATTAAAAGAGAACAGAGAAATCCTAGTAGGAATTAAATATGGCAACGAGGAACTGACTATTGATTAATAGATTATTTAGTTGCTTACAAATTAATAGTTATCAAATTTAATATTTCATTTCGACGTACGGAAGTATTCTCAGTTTCTCATTCCACACGCTAAAAATATACAATCTAGGTAAAGTTAACCGAATCTTTAAAAAAATATTCAAAACAAAAAATATTATTTCCTTCTAAATGGGTTTTACGTTTCTATATACGGAATCTTAAACGGTGCATATATGTAAACTCACTCTTCAAACTGTTATTCGGCAGGTCATTTAAGCAGTAGATTACGAATACTAATTATAACCCTCTGCGTAATCGGAGGATTCACCATCTTCGCTACTTGTTTTGTTATCCGCATTTACAACTCCGAGAGGTTTGTTCTTCAGAGAAGACAAAACGCGGCTATCGCAGCCAGAATCGTGACTCAGCAGCCTAGAGGGGTTGTGGTCACCACGGGTCTTGACCAGTCTACAATAGAGTCATACAAGAAAGTGGAGTTGGGAGAAAGTAGAAGGCTTCCGGGTACGAATGGCATCGTATGTCCCATTTTTTTATCAGAATATGCTAGCAAGGAGACCGTACGATGCATACCAGAATGTGACCACTGCTTCCACGTCCAATGTATCGATACATGGCTCAAGATTCATGGTTCTTGCCCCATTTGTCGGGACTCACACTCATAAAGAAGGTTGTTGGTGTCTGAATATGAAGTATTTCAATGTTGTAATGAATATCATTAATTATTCTGTTTGTTGATAAATAGGTGTTTACATGGATTAAAGATTTATGTTCTTGATGATTAATTGTTGTGAATTTGGCAAACAAAGAACAATAAAGAAGATGAATTCGTAACAGATTTAGAGAACAAAGCAATTGAGGCGAATATCTTTTTGTTTAGAATTTTTTATTAACCGTGTGAATTATGTTTACAAACTCTTATGATCTATATATAATCCTCAAAATCGGATATAATAGGAATAGAAAATAGATAATATTTTTAATCCTAAAATGTACCATCCTTTGGCCAATGATTCCTCCTGCTCGCTTAAGAAATGCCCCGTTCAGTTTATCATCATATTTTAAGTTATCAAGAATAACATTAATGATATGTTTGTGATATTTGTTAATTTGAGTAGACAAGCAAAGACACCTATGATTCATACCAAACCGAAATGCTGTTAGAAATGTCCTAAAATCATTTGTACTTTACTCTAGCTAAATTGTATGTCGAGGTTTGACAATCGTATAATATTAGATGGTTATAATGTTTTGCTAGAAACCGCTTATAATCTATGGGTCTAAAGCTCATTACTAATATTATACGATCCTACAGGGTCACACACCTAAACAAATTGGATCAAGTTATAGTTAGATTTAATTTGGATTAAAACCAATATTGAGATTAATGGTTTTCTATTTATTGGATAAATAGAAATAATATATATATATATATATATATATATATATATATATATGTGTGTGATATAGTGGATGTGTAATCCAAATTGGATTTGGAGTAATCATCACGTAATGGGCTTAAGCCCATATAACCATAATTAATCTAGGTGAACGTGATATATAGGAGTGGGCACTTCGAGTTTCGGTTTGGTTTCGGTTCGGTTTCTTCGGTTTTACGGTTTTACGGATTTATAAAAATGTAAACCATATAAAAACCATATGTATTTCGGTTTGGTACAGTTCGGTTTTTTTTGGTTTATGGTTTATTGGTTATATAAAAATTAAAACCATATAAAAACCATATGCAATTTGGTTTGGTTCGGTTCGGTTTTGGTTTTATTGGGTTTATTCCATGACTTAAAAAAAAAATAATTTTGCTGCATCGCATAAACACAAAATATATGAATTGACATAATATATTAAGCTAATGATTAAAGCAATATAAAAAAACTCAAATAATAGAATCCAAATCAAATAAACTCTAAATCCAAATAATTCCAAATCAAGTTTATAAAAACTAAAAGTTAGATGGAGAAAACTCAGAGTATGATTTTTATCACTCTCATCAGCCACATGCGGTTTTGTTTGTTTAGGGAAGTGGGAATCGGATGTTTAGGGTTTGATTCATTCTAATAAATAAGATAAGGGTTTTAACTTTTAAACCTTTGGATTAATAAACTATAAAGATAACTACTAACTAGATAAGCCCAATAAAAAAAATAACCATAATTAAACAAAGAATTAAAAAATATAAAATTATTTATAATTTAATTTTAAACCGAAAAAACCATTCGGTTTTACGGTTTTTAACCACACCAAACCGAAACCGAAATCTTTTCAAAATGATAACCAAATGGGTTTTTAGGTTAAACCATAACCAAACCAAAACACTTATTTCGGTTTGGTTTTTTCGGTTAATGTTTTTTTTCCCACCCCTAGTGATATATATATGCTTAATGAGATTAAAAAAAAAGATCTTTAGCCACCAAACTCGTAAACCCTAATAAAAAAGAAATGTCTAGCATCCCGTTTCGATCCAGTTTGTGTGCGTGTGGATACCGGTAGAGGCACGACACTTGGAGTGCTCAAACAACCTCAAATCGCTTTGATTTATTATTTTGCAGCAAAATATCTAGGTTTATTCTAAACCCTAAGATCGATATTTTATTCAGTATTTGCACGAATTCTGGCAATTAAATTTGCAATTAGTAATTTATAAATTGTTATAAATCGGTATGAATTCCAATAATGGTATCAGAGACTACGTGTTTAATATTCAAATTGGTCTAGTTTAATATATATATATGTGATATATATGATAATTCTAATTTATTTGAGCATGCTTAAATTTTTTGAAATTTATCTAGAATATCCAGCATGTTCGATGAATTGAATTGATTTTGATGTTTCGTATATTAAGAATATAGATACAATAGCTGTTTGATATATAAGATATCATTGTCTCAGCTCATGTGTTTATTGCATGATAATATAAACATATCTAGAAGGAAAAGTCAAACTTTTTTAATTACCGTATTGGCGGCAACCAACCTAATTCGATTAGGATGTTTCAATTGTTGAAATTTGATATGATCACATTGCCTTGCGATAATCAGAATTGGTTTAATCCTAATTCGATTAGAATTGGTTCAATTAGGATTGGTTCAATTATTTAGTTTTTTTTTTTTATTGTAAATACATATCAGATATATATGTATTTATATAATAAATTTTTATTATTTTATATCAGATATAAAATTTAAATAAAACATAAATAAGATAATAATTTAATCCTCAATAAATATCAAGTATTTTGATGTTTTTCCAATTTCTTCAACTGTTAAAGTTTGAATAGTTGTGTGGCGGGTTTGCCAAAACAGCGGTCCACAATTATTTGAGAATGAGACAAATGGTAACGGTTACCATCTGAAATGAGATTGGTTTGCTTGACTAGGCTATCAAAATGGTTTTGGACTTAGAGACATAGGGTTGGATAAGACATAAGATATCATCCACAACCAAAAATTATATTGGATATAATTAGCAAGGACGTTGCCTACCTAAATAGCTAGATATTCAGGGGTGGAGCTAAATCTCACTTGAATTCTAGTGAAATATGGATCTTGGATACTATACTCATATTGAGGAAATTTTGTTTTGAGTATAGTGTGAGTTTCTTAATTGTTGAGGATGCTCGAAATTTATGAACATCATCCTGACAGTCATGTCAAACCCTCAAAGTTCCTATTCATTGCGATTTGTTATTGAGAAGAACAAATTGAATGAAACAAACCTTCTTAATTACTTGGAAGATCTAGAAGAGAAGAAGACATTTGAGATTTCTTCTCGGGGTATTTATGTTATAGAAGTAAATGTTACTACTTCTGGTTCTACTCCTTGGATATTGGATACCGGCTGCGGAGCTCACATTTGTGTAAATGTGCAAGGTCTGAAGAACATTATAACTTTGGAGGAAGGACAAGTAGACCTACGTGTGGCTAATGGAGCAAAGGTTACTACATTAGCTGTGAGAACATATCCATTGTCTTTACCTTCAGGCATGGTTTTAGAACTAAAGAATTGTTACTATGTCCCTGCTATAAACAAGAACATCATCTCTATTCCATGTTTGGATATGGAAGGTTTTCAATTCTCGATCAAGAACAAGTGTTGTTCATTTGATCGTGATGATATGTTTTATGGTAGCGCTCCATTAGAGAATGGGCTTTATGTTCTAAACCAAATCATGCTCGTCTATAACATTCGTACCAAGATGTTTAAGTCTAATGACTTAAATCCAACTTTTCTCTGGCATTGTCGTTTTGGCCATATAAACGAGAAACGCATCCAAAAGCTTCATAATGATGGATTTTTGAGCTCATTTGATTATGAATCATATGAGACATGTGAATCTTGTTTGTTGGGTAAAATGACTAAACCTCCATTTACTGGACACAGTGAAAGGGCTAATGAGTTGTTGGGCCTTATGAGCTTAAGTGCCAGGGGAAACTACTAGTACTTCATTACATTTACTGATGATTTCAATAGATATGGTTATGTTTACCTGATGAAACATAAATCCGAATCCTTTGAAAAGTTCAAGGAGTTCCAGAATGAAGTACAAAATCAACTTGGCAAAACAATTAAAACTCTTCGATCAGATCGTGGAGGAGAATATTTGAGCCAAGTTTTTAGTGATCATCTTAGAGAGTGTGGAATTGTTTCACAGCTCACTCTTCCAGGAATACTACAATGGAATGGTGTGTCGGAAAGGAGAAATCGAATGTTATTAGATATGGTTCGATCAATGATGAGTCACACAGATCTTCCATTATCTTTTTGGGGATATGCTCTAGAAACTGCTGCGTTTACCCTTAACCGGATTCCATCAAAATCAGTAGAAAAGACACCATATGAGATATGGACGGGAAAGGTTCCGAATTTGTCTTTTCTGAAAATTTGGACTTGTGATGCTTATGTCAAACGTATTTTTACAGATAAACTTGGACCCAAATCTGATAAATGCTACTTCGTAGGTTATCCCAAAGAAACCAAAGGTTATTACTTTTATAACTCCACGGAGAACAAAGTGTTTGTTGCTCGGAATGGTACCTTTTTGGAAAGAGAATTTATTTCAAAGGGAACTAGTGGGAGTAAAGTACAACTCGAGGAAATTCGAGATACATAGGAGATTGCTCCAACTTCTCAGGAAGAGCATCAGTTAGATTTACGAAGAGTCGTAGAATCTGCACCTGTGGAACCTGAGGTACGTAGGTCAGAAAGGACTCGTCACGAACCTGATAGATATAGGGTTTGGGTGACAGATCATCATGATATATTGATTATAGAGAGTGATGAACCTACGTCTTACGAGGAAGCAATGATGAGCCCTGACTCCGATAAATGGCTACAAGCCGTTGGATCCGAAATGGCTACAAGCCGATAAATGGCTATAAGCCGCTGGATCGTTCAATATAAACTCCATAAATTTCGTGTAGAAACATTAAATCTTAGTCAACTACTAGACCATGAAGTTTTCACAATTAAATTTTTAGTTACGATACAAAATATTACAATTCTAATTTGAATTAAGTACAAAAGGATCCAAAAAAAAATTAGTTATCATCATACGAAATATTATTATTTATTTATTTTTGGCTCAACATCAAATAATTATTAGTCCAAACTTCATAGTTTTACACAAATCTATCATTTTCTACCTCTTTCTTAACCCAACTTGGCACTCAAATCTTCTTAAGTAGATGTGAACAAAATATTTTCCTTTCCATTTCTGATATACGGAATTCAACCGTGTGTTTGGCTTCAACCCAAAAGGTTTTTAGAAGACCTGAATTACTTTGATAAAGTAGATGTCCACATGAAAAAATTAACATGTTACAGACGCAAAATTAAACTTTTGGTAACAGTCAAATGGGAGATAAAATAGTCTGCAAATATTTAAGTCTCCTCATTGATATTTTCTTAATCTCCTATCTCTTTATTGCTAAGGAGTGCAAATATTTTCTTAAAATGATAGCGGATAATATTAGAAAATATGAAACATTGCTCCATACAATAATGATATAACAAAAATGAAAAACAATTGTGTTGGTTTAATGAGACAACACCTATACTACATTTGACTTTCGTCTGAGAAAACTTACAATTCTCTGACTTTCCTCTTATAGTGCGTATAAGAATAGTCGAACTCTTTTATAGAATTTTCGTTTAACAATTCCCTTATTTAGTACCAAACCACATTATGACTCTCTCGAAACAACTCTTCCCTTTACTCCTCTTCTTCCTGTTAATCTTCCCTCACTTGTACGCCTCTAACCCTAGAAAATGTTCTTCTTCTTATTATGATTATGATTCACCTAGATGTGGACGCTTCGAAGACCCCATCCGTTTCCCTTTCTGTGGCCACACGGGATTCAATCTCCACTGCACCGACCTCAATAAGACAGTCATAGAGCTTCCTATGTCCGGAACATTTCTTGTCGAGGATATCAACTACATGAAGCAGCAGATTTCTATTAGCGACCCTGAAAACTGCTTGGTTAAACGACTTTTAACCTTCAATACTTCAGGATCTCCTTTCTCTCATCGCAATGTCTACTACACGTTCTTAACCTGTCCTAAGGAGGAGGTGATGCCGTCTTGGTATCCGCCCATCCCTTGTCTAAGCAATTCTACCTCTTCGTTCTTTGCCACGTCTAATTTGGCTCTAGCAAACTCGATGCTGCCTTCTTGCCAGGTCGTGAAGAGAGTAGCTGTTCCGGCTAGTTGGCTGTTCGAAGAAAATGGATTCTCTAGTTCGGTCAACTATGTAAGCCTCTTGCTGGAATGGGACTCGCCGAATTGCAAAGCTTGTGAAAATAAGGCCTTGAGATGTGGTTTCAAGAACAAGGCCTCCCTCGAAGTCAAATGCTTCGCTGAAAAATCCGGTATGATCTTGGTTCTTTTCTCTTCTTTTTCTTTCCTTATAATCGAAGAAACCCCAATTATTGGCAAGGCTGAAAAGTTTTGGTGGAAAAGTTCAATTCCAGGTATTCTTTTAGGTCTAGTTGTTTTTTTTTAGCAATTCTCAAAAGTAACACATGTTTAAGTTTTTTTTCCAAAAATAGGATTATTAATTGTTTTTTTTTCCAAAAATACCAATAAAAATTTAATTTATTTTTCAAAAATAGCACAAAACTAAAACTAAACTTTAAACCTTCAAAATTAAATCCTAAACCATCAAAACTAAATCGTAAACCCTAAAAACTAAACCATAAATCCAAAATACTAAACGCAAACCTAATAATTTAAATTATAAAGGGTAAGTTAGTGTAGTAAGCACTTTTGAAAAAGTTATTAGAAATATAGGCACTTTTCTCTAGCAAATTAGGAGAATGTGTACTTTTCACTATTTATGTAATAGAGGGAATTGGTGGAAAAGACAGAAAATGGTTTGTGAGAGACGACAAAATGCGCTGGTGTACGGGACCGTGTACACTATCCGACCACCGTCACCGTGTACACTATTCGACCACCAGTACACCACCGTATACACCGTTCGGCCACCGTCACCGTGTACACTGCCCAACCACCGGTATACCACCGTGTACACCGTTCGGCCACTATCCGGCCACCGTCACCGTGTATACTATCCGACCACCGGTACACCACCGTCCGACCACCATCTGACCACCGTTACTGTATACACTATTCGACCACCGATACACCACCGTGTATACCATCAGGCCGCCGTAATCGTGTACCACTGTGTATACCGTCCGGCCACCGTAATCGTGTACACCATCCGGCCGCTGTCATCGTGTACACCGTTCAGCCGCCGTCACCGTGTACACTGTCCGACCACCGGTACACCGTCCGGCCGTCGTCACCGTGTAAACTGTCTGACCACCGGTACACCGTCTGGCCGCCATCTTCTGACCACCGGTACACCATCCGGCCGCCATCTTCTTCTTCTCACAAAACGCTCTTCCGAGTGACGATCACGAGAGGTAGAAGGACGGTGAGGTTGCGGGCAGATGAGGCGGTAGAGCTAGAGCTAAGGCTACGGCGAAGTTGCAATTGGATTGTTGTTAGAAGGATTCATATCCTTCCTTCTTTCTTTCAGTCTTAATGGCCTAATGGCAAATTGGTAAACAAATCGATACATGA
The DNA here is from genome assembly GCA_900406555.1 of Pseudoturritis turrita. Lineage (NCBI taxonomy): Eukaryota > Viridiplantae > Streptophyta > Magnoliopsida > Brassicales > Brassicaceae > Pseudoturritis > Pseudoturritis turrita. Next base: position 576,196 of record OVBL01000398.1, read on the forward strand.
GGGTTGATGTTTAGAAGAACACATGGATATTGTCCAAAAGTATCTAGTTTTCTAATTTTGAATAGTAAAGTACATAGTTAGCATAATATACTTCTCAAAAGTATCTATTGAGCAAAAAATTTTCAATTATTTTTAGTGTTTGTGGTATTTTTGGAAAGAAAAAATTTTTAGTGGTATTTTTGGAAAAAAACTAATGATACTATCTTTGGAAAAAACTTATCTTAGTGGTATTTTAAGAAATTTTTTTTTTTTGGTAATTATTTACTCATTATAAAAAATAAAAAAGAGAAATCCTACTAGGAATTAAATTTAGCAATGAGGAATTGACTATTGATTAAGTAATTACTAGTTGCTTAAAAGTAGTTATCAAAACCTACGGAAGTATTCTCAATTTCTCATTCAACACGCTAGATTACTCCGTATAAAATCTAAATACTATTTCCTTTCAATTAAATTTCTAAGATAAACACTCTACTCTGACTGTTTAAACTCATTCTTGAAACGTTATATTGTCCAGGTCATTTAAGCAGTAGATCAATAATATTTATAACCCTCTGCACAATAGGAGGACTCACCATCTGCGCTTGTATTGCTATGAACATTTACCATTCTGAGACGTTTATCTCTCAGAGAAGACAAGACACCCCTATTGCGGCCAGAGCCCTAACGCAGCAGCCAAGAGGAGTTGTGGTCACCACGGGTCTTGACCAGTCTACGATAGATTCATACAAAAAAGTGGAGTTGGGAGAAAGTAAAAGGCTTCCGGGTACTAATGGTATCATCTGTCCCATTTGTTTATCAGAATATACTAGCAAAGAGACTGTACGGTGCATACCAGAATGTGACCACTGCTTCCACGTCGAATGTATCGATGCATGGCTCAAGATTCATGCTTCATGCCCTATTTGTCGGAGCTCACACTCGTAATGGAGGTTGTTGCTGTTGTCTAAATATGAAGTATTTCAGCATTGTAATGACAATTATTCTGTTTGTTAATAAATATGTGTTTATATGGACTGAAGATTAAAGATTGATACTGTTTGTGTTATTTTCATCTTCTTTTCTGTCTCTGAACTTTTCTCCATCCAAACCAGCATTGAGTAATTGTGAGTTGAGTAATCAATTCCATAAATAATTGAGGAAATCAGTTTAGGTATACTATACAGGACACAATAATACTAAGTTGTAAGACATTGGCAGCTTCTTACACTCGCTTCCTTCGTACTCGTGGACTACTAATACTATAATGCTAAAATTCAATAAACACAATTTAATTACGATATTGCATAATTAATAGATTATTATTTTTATCTTTTATAACTACTAGGACTAAGTCGCCGCGAAATCCCGGGGGAAAACGTCATTTATTTAAAAAAATTAAAAAATTATTAAAATGATTATAAAAATATACAGGACGAAAGTGACGATAAAAAATATAGGGTTAATTAGTTGAATATTACTTTTAAGAGAGATAATTGAGAAAGTAGCTCAATTTTTGGAATTAGGTAAGTAGCAGAGAAAAACAAAATTGGATGAAATTACCCAAAGTAGATGTGTTTTAGGTAATAAGTAAATAAAAAAAATCCCTAAAAATCTTCTCTTGATCTCATCTCTAAAAAAAATTGCTCCTACAGTTGTATCTCTGCAAAAAGTAGATCTGTGTTTTGCACAACTGCTCTGAAAAAGGGTCAGAAGATGACAAAAAAAAAAACAAATATGTTGTAACAGTTAACTATTTAATACCATAGCTAACTAGTTTCGAAACTACGTACCTATTCAATTGATCTCAGAATATAGTTAACTATATAACATTATTTGTAACTATCTAAAAACATAGTTAACTATTTTCATCAAAACTACCTATTCAATTGATCTCGGAACATAGTTAACTACATCACATTATTTGTAACTATCTAAAAACATAGTTAACTATTTTCAGAAAATAGTTACCAATTTTAAAAACATAGTTAACTATTTTCAGAGCATAGTTATCTACTCTACTAATTTTATGACATAGTTGACTACATGAAAATATTGTTGTAATAGTTACTTATTTAAACAAACATAGTTAACTACGTTCATAACGTAGTTACCTATTATAGTTTGCATAATGGAAAAAATAACATACATAGTTAACTATTATCAGAAACATAGTTACCTATAATAATGAAAAAACAATATACATAGTAAACTATTATCAGAAACATAATTACCTATTATACTGGTTTTCGAACATAGTTAACTATGTCGATCTCCAGCACTGGCTCAATTTGACCACGAGATGGATGATGATGGAGAGTTTAATGGAGGAGAAGAAACACCATCTTAATCTATGATTGGAGATTTTGATCTATGGCAACGAGTTAAGACAAAGTAATTGAGATAGAAGAAGAATAAGAAACGAATTGCGAAATTGAATATAAAGAAGAAGGAGGAGAAGAAGAAGAAGAAGAAGAAGGAGAAGGGCCTTGTCGGCCACCGCTTGCTGACGACGAAACGAATCGTCAATTAAAAAAAAAAAAAAGTAGTCGGCGGTTAGAGGAGGAAATAAGAAGAAGAAGATGAGAGGAGGAAGGATTTAGAAATTAGGGTTTTAATTTTTTTTTAATGTAAAAAGTTGTATAATTATAAAAGGGTAAAATTGGGATTTTAGATGTGCTAGATAGTGAATTATAGGTGGAAAGACTAATATAGAGTGCAATTTTCCAAAAATATAAGCATTTAAAATGTTTTTTTTTTATTGTTATGGTTGGAAGAAGAGGTAAAAATACGAAAACCCGACATTTCAAAGTATTTTTTAGGATTATTAAAAATTGGTTATTAATGAAAATGTACTAAAGAGTTATGAGAAAGAGATGCAATCATTCGAAACATTTTCTAAGATAGTTATTAGAGTATCAAGAGAAACAAAAAAAATGAAAGAATTATGAGAAAGAGACGCAATCCACCAAACAATTTGTTGTAATGTTGAAAACAGTTATGTGAAAATTCACAATATGAAAGTTAAGATGAAAAGACAATATCTTTCAAATCATTTTTAAGATTATTAAAAAATAGTTAGACCATGTACAATGGAAATGTTGAATAATTTATTCAACAGTTGAGCACTTGCAATAAAGGTGTTGAAAAAAAAAGATATGGATTAAACATAGTTGAAATTTTTCAATGGGTTGAATAAAAAAAAGTGGGGACCATAAATGCCACATGGCGCGTTCTGAATCGACCAGAATGTGGTATGCAGACGCGCGCAACGCGCGTGAAGCACGCAACAAACTATCTCAACGCACATATTTATTTGGATTAGGACACATGTTTTAATATCATTGGTTGTTGAGATTCTTGAGATTTTTTTATCTCACCCTAATGATTTAAGATATATTATTTCATAGTAAATTAAATTAAATTTTTTTTTTATATATCAAAATTCATCATATTTCATACTCTATAAATTGAGACTTGTATCATTTCATTTGGACACATAAAAAACATTTTTTTACTATAATTTTTTTATTAGCCTCCAATAAATTATTTTTTATATTTTAATCCGTCTTTTTAGTGAAATGGATCTCAACAATAACATTTTTAACACCCAAAATTCTACTAATTACTATTTTAACTATCCAAATCCCAATAATTATCAATTTCAAAATCAATTGTGTCGTTTGTTTATCAGTGTATTGTATTGAATTTCAAATTTTTCATAATTTTGTTTTTTTATAATGATAATTTTTTGTTTTTATTATTTGCAAGAAAAATATTAATTCAAATTATAAATAAGATAGAATATAAAAAAATTATTTAATTCTAAAGTATTTTAATTTAATTTCAATCGATAATTGTTATTAATATGTAATCACAAAAACATAAAAGAAGATAAAAATATGAAATAAAAAATGGTGGGGTATGGTGTTGAATTTTATTAAACAAAATCATTTTAGATGATAAAAATTGAATGGATGTTGAATTACTAGGTGGAAGAGAGAAAAGATGATGTGAAGTGTTAAAAGGTAAAAACGAGGATATTGAAAAAAAAAAATAATTGTAGAACAAATGATATCAAATAAAAAATGATGATAAAGACAATTCTTCAAAGCATTTTCTAGGATTATTTCGTTATAAGTGAATACTTACAAACGACTTTTGAAAAATATATTTTAGGATTATCAAAAACAACTATAAGTGAAAAGTACATAACAAAAATGATGATAAAGAAATGCAATCCTCCGATACATTTTCTTGGATTTTCATGGTTAAAAGTGAAAAAGTGAAAAGATGAAAACATTTTTCCCATTATTAAAAAGTACATAATGAATATATTAGTTAAAAATATATAGTAATATTTGATATCTTAATGAGAATGTAAAATGTATGTATATTTGTTTTTGTAAAAAAAAAAATTTCTACAATGGAAAAAAAATCAAACATTAGGTATTTAAGATTCACGAAAAACTAAGAAAACTATTTAAAAATAAGAAGATAACAAAACTAATTGTAAACATTGAGATGTTTTCTCAAGGAGAAACAAATAGTTAAATAAAATGTTATGTATGAGCAAATAAAATTAACGGTATTTGTAGTTTTTATGTTAAAAGTCATAATTAATTTAAAAATTAAATAATCACATATGGTTACATAAATCATACATCATGCCATAGAAAATTATTAAATCCAAAAAACTTATTATATGAACCATCTATTTCAGAGAAAATATTATTGGAATTTTCATTAGTTTGTATATTTAAAATTGGTTTTAATTTTAATATTTAATAAGAGTTCGAAAAATCCTTACTCAAATAAAAAATATATGAATTTCGACAACCTTAGATGATGTCTATTTTGAAATAATTTATAAATAATAGAATATTATTGTTTATGAAAATTAGGATTTGAGTGCATCCTAAAATTAATATCCATGAAAGGATGTTGCTAGTGATTAAAAAAAGAAATAAGTAGAGTTGAAAAGACATAAATGTTAAAATATACAACTTTTAATGAAATAAGCGGTTATAAATGGAAATGTACAATCTTAAAATGGTTATCAGCAAAAATGTATAAAATGAAGAGGCACATACGGAGAAGTTATGATAAAAATATGTAGCCGAAGGATAAAAATAAATAATCATATAACGATTATAATTGGAAAGGTATATAACAAATAAAAAGCAAAATCATTAGAGTTGAAAAGACATAAGTGTTGAAAAATGCAATTTTTAATGAAATAAACGGTTATAAATGGAAATGTGCAACCCTAAAACGGTTATGAACGAAAATGTACAAAATGAGAAGGTACGTACGGAGAAGTTATGATTAAAAAAATGTAACCATAGGATAAAAATAAAGAATCATATAACGGTTATAATCAGAAATGTATATAACAAAATGTACGATCAAAAGATCCAACTCTATGATGCATTGTTTAGGATCGCTATTATTAAAAAAAGAAATAAGTAGACTTGAAAAAACATAAGTGTTAAAATATATAACTTTAAAACTGTTATGAGCGAAAATGTACAAAATAAAAATGTACGTACATAGAATTTATGATAAAAGATGTAACTTTAGGATATTAACAAATAAACATATAACATTTATAATCGAGAAGATATATAACGAAAATGTACAACTAAAAGATGCAACCCTAAAATGCAATTTTTAATGAAGTAAGTGGTTATAAACGGAATGGTACAACCTTAAAACTGTTATGAGCGAAAATGTACAAAATAAAAAGGTACATACGGATAGATTATGATAAAAAGATGTAACCGTAAGATAAAAATAAATAACCATATAATAATAATTGAAAAGACATATAACGAAAATATATGATCAAAAGACGCAATCCTAGGATGCATTATTAGGATTGCTATTATTAATAGATATGTTTTGTTCACTGGTATATATTGATGATAAAAAAAACTATTATAGAAAGAAAATTTAACGGAATAAATATGTACACTACAGGAAAACACATCTAATTCCGACAGAATAACGATGGCGTTCGGATGAGAAAAAAACTGTCAGAAATCTGTCAGAAATTTCCGATGATATGTAGCCGTTATATAGCCGTTTTGTATGCATTTGAAATAATGTCGGAAATCCGTCAGAAAAATGTCCGACGTAGTGTGAAAAGTGACGGATTTCGGACGGATATGCAGCTATTATATAACGGTTTTTATCCGTTTGAAATGCTGTCGGAAATCCTTCTTAATCCTTCGAAAAATTGCCTATAAATAACCTTCTGACCTCCTTGAAACTTCTCTCATTCACACTCATTCTGTAGAATCAATAACACCTAAAATAAGCGATAAAATGTCTGCTTCAAATCCTTATGAATATTTTCGATCATGGATGGACAAATCTATGAAGGATCCAGCGACTGAATTGTTAACAGAAGAGTTTGCGGATGGTATTAAGCAATTCATGGAATTTGTTGGAAACCAGGAGAGAGCTTTGCGAACCGTTAAAATGCGTTGTCCTTGTCCTACTTGTAATAATCGTAGATCATGGTCGACAAAAGAAGTATAAGGGCATTTGTATACCCATGGGTTTATGCCGGGTTAAAAGATTTTGTATGCTCATAAGGAGAATGAGACAATGATATTTTTTGCTAGTTCTAGTGCACAATATACAACATATAGGATAGAAGAAGCAAAAAAGGAACCTAATACCATATGTACTATCCAAATGGTGAATGATGCGTTTGGAGAAAATTTACCGGGATTTGTTGAGGATGGTCATAGAGTAGAGAAGCCTAATTTAGAAACATGAATGCTCTTTGATACGTTAGATGCAGCTAAATAGCCATTGTATGAAGGTTGTAGATAGGGTGATTCTCCTTTATCCACTGCGACTAAGTTGATGACCATAAAGTCGAATTTCAATCTGACCGAGGAGTGTGTGGATGTGATAGCGGATTTTGTTAAATGTCTTTTGCTCGAGGACAATCTAACACCAGCTTCATACTAAGAGATACATAAAATGGTAAGTGGTCTTGGTCTGCCGTATCAGATGATAGACGTTTGCCCGGATAATTATATATTGTATTGGATAGAGGAAGAAAAACTCGTGCCGTGTCGATTTTGTAGCCATCCTTGGTATCAGGACAAGTGGAATAGTTCTAGTCCTATTTAAGTGGATGTGGTATTTGACATTGACTACGAAATTGAAGAGGTTATACCAATCTGAGCGCACTGGAAGCACAATGAGATGGCATGCAGAGCATACAAGCGAAGGGAAACAACGCATCCATCCGATGCAGAAACATGAAATTTTTTTAACTCAATGTATCACGCGGCATGCACCATACACTTGTGGTGGAATGTCTGTGCCGCGTATAAGCCTGAGCGACTCACCGGACTAATGTCTCATGCTGTGCGGGCATTTATTGTCTCTTAGTTCAACAAAATTGTTCTACAAATTCAACGTATCAACCCCGGATGTGCAACTTATCTTGTTGATATAATTTTATGATATAGTGGTGTTCCTTTTTTCTATTCTATTTATCAGTTCTCTATTCTATTCCATTTACTGAACACATCAACCTATTGTTCTTGGCTGAAGGGTTTCCACATTGGACAAGGGCTCATTTCCCTAGACTCTGCTACAACATAATAGATTTAAACATTGCAGAATCGTGGAATGTTTCTTTGAAGGAAGCAAGGGAGTATCCACTGATTTACATGTTCGTATATATCAGAACAACCGTTATGAGCTGGATCACAATAAGACGGGCGTAATCTAGTAGACAAGGGTGATTGACTCCTTATGTGAGCATGCTCGTCGAAGCAAGATTTAAATAATCAACTTCAATGGTTGTTATGCCTATACTGTAGGTACTATTCAGATGGTGAATGATGCGTTTCGAAAAAATTTCCCGGGATTTGTTGAGGATGGTCGTAGAGTAGAGGAGCCTAATTTAGAAGCCCGAAGGTTCTTTGATATGTTAGAAACATCTAAACAGATGTCATAAGAAGGTAGTAGAGAGGGTGATTCTCCTTTATCCACTGCGACTAAGTTGATAACCATAAAGTCGAATTTCAATCTGTCCGAGGAGTGTGTGGATGTGATAACGGATTTTGTTAAAGGCTTTTTTCCTGAGGACAATCTTGCACCAGCTTCATACTATGAGATAGAAAAGATGGTAAGTGGTCTTGGTTTACCGTATCAGATGGTAAACGTCTGCCCGGATAACTATATTTTGTATTGGAGAGAGGTCGCATAACTTTTGTCGTGTCGATTTTGTCGCCATCCTTGGTGTCAAGATACAAGTAGAAGAGTTCTAGTCCCATTTAAGCAGATGTGGTATTTGCTGTTGAGTGCGAGGTTGAAGATGTTATACCAATCCGAGCGCACTGCAAGCGCAATGAGATGGCATGCAGAGCATACAAGCGAAGAATAAATAGCGCATCCATCATATGCAGAAGTATGTAAACATTTTAACTCAATGTATCCTACATTTTAAGATGATTTGCCCCCTGATCAATCGATTGACATGCTGCAGTCTGCTCTTTCAATCGTTTCATTAAACATTAAGACAAAATAGCCAATATTAAAAGAAAATAAATTGTCCTAGAAACTTAGTAGTGGGTTGTCTTCTACTAAGCGCTTCTATTTAGAGTCGTTTAGCTCGACTTAGTTGCCATTTTTCTAGGCGTGAGACGAAACATCTAAGAAAATTGGTATTTCCTTAGATTTTTCGGTGTTACTTGCTGCTTGATCAGGAGCTTCATGCTTAATCGTGAGCTTTTTCATGTCATTATTCCTAAGGACTTTGGTCTCAAGAAGTACATTCTTTGTAAATTATATCATTTGCTGAACTTTCTCCGCACTCGCCCCCTTTTAGCTCAAGAGGTATCATGTTTTTGAGATTAGAGAACTTACCTTCATGACTTTGTTAATATCTTGATCACATTGTCCTCTTCTTTAGTAACTTTAGGCTTGCTCATCTTATCTCCTGGATCTAAAGTCATTTTTTTCCCAATGCTAGTTGTTTCTGTATGAAAACCATTCAAGAAAACAGCATGGTAAAAAGTGTTCTTATCAATCTTACCAAAGGATATCCTATAGTTTAGGAAGTCAATGACAGCCTCCAAAGTATCTAAGAAGCCTCTTCCAAGTATCAAAGGCCTATCTTCATCCAATTCCAAGATGTGAAAATCTGCAGGTATTACTCGTCTTCCAATTCAGAGTTGCAAGTCTGGAACCACGCTCTTTGAAGACTTCATGGAGGAGTCTATAGACACTAGGGTTCTATTGGAATACATGAATTTATGTAGTCCTAACTTTTCTACAGTTATTGTAGACATAACATTCATGTTATAACCTTAATCACAAAGAAAGTTAGGAAAATTGTTGTATGCTATTTTGCATAGAAATATGAATTGTCCTGGGTCTCTTTATTTGAGAAGAATCCTTATTGGAGGTTTTAAATTGTAAGCCTTGTTTTCTCGGTCCCAAATTGTTGATTTGAATGTGTCCTTAAAAAGTTGATGAAAGTGATTCATCGTCAAGAATCAAGCTTGGGTGAGGCACGAAAGCTTATTCTTTTGCGAATTCGGAGATGACATTGTAGTAGCTCTTTGGATTGTCCTCTATATTTCTTGGAAGAACTCCATTTTGGCGTCTGACAACATATGCAGTTTGAGTAACATGGACATCAATCTTTTTGACATGTAGAGATAATGCCTCGAATTTTCCATTTACTTCGGTGTAGATGCTTTCAACTCTAAGTGAAATATTTTGTTGATTGATTTTGATTTGCAATAATTTAATGCAGCATTTCTTCAACCTTGTTGTGAGAAGGGCTGGCCAAAGGTCCAGGTGCTTTTCGTGCGTGAAAATTGTTAAAAGACGATTTTTGCTGGAAATTATTTCTACCAAAGTTAGTACCTTCGACCAAAAGATGGTTGCTGAAAATTATTTCCACTAAGACCAGCCCCACCCCCATAAGAGCCTCCTTGTTTTTCAATTTTTTTTTTGTGGTGGATAGAACTGATCTTGTGGGTTTTCCACATTTGGGTTCCTATAAGACAAGTAAAAATTATTTTTAAAATTATTGAAGTTTCGGTTTTAGAAAAAATCTTGAACTCCAATGTAGTTGACTTCTTCTTCTTGACTATTAGACTCATCATTGATGAACCCTTGTTGATTTCCATCCTCTATGTCATTGACAGTTTCACAAGAGTTAATGGAACGTTGTTGATTTTTCAAAGTTGGTTCATATGATCTTTAGCTCGGCAATTTGCCTTAAATATCTTTCTTGGATACATGTTTCCTGTATAAATCAATAGAATTGTTACTATTATTAGCAACAAGATTGTCAATTAGAGCTTGACCTTCTTCAACCGTTTTAATAGTGAATTCTCCATTACTAACTGTATCGAGTGAAAGCTTGTGTAAAACCATGATGGAGATAATCTCTTATGTACTCTTTAAAACGTTCCCAAGCATCATAAAAGTTCTCAAGATGTCCTTGTTGAAATACATGTATCTTATACCTTTAAAGGTTATAACAAGATTTAGTGTAAAAATGATTGAGAATAACAGACTTAAAACCTTCCCAAGTAGTAATTGAACCAGGTGGTAGTGACTTAAGCCATCGATAAAATTTGTCAGAAAGAGAAAATAGAAACTGACGGGACTCCATTTTACCTTGTTGCGGTGCATATTTCCTCAAAAAATTCAATGTTGTCCATAGGATGTTCGGTTGGTAACCCATGAAACTGATTTTGACCAAGGTGATGATTGAAGCTTGATCTCATAGTCATTCCTTTGGGGAAGTAGAGGACGTATGGTTGACCGATCATGAAAGTATTGATCGGATGCATCAAAATCAACAATGGTTTGATGAAGTTGAAATTGTCTCCCTTGATTATTCGCAGGTGCAACTGGAATTTTACCAATGCGAGGATCTTGTATATTCCGGATAGCAAAAACTTGTGCAATAACAAAGATTTGGTTGCCTTCTGCATCCAAGAGTGGTTGTCCATGGTCATCAAGTTGAGGCTCTAGGCCTTGCAAATCAGCAATGTTATCGTTGTTAGCTATTCATTTGTTTCTGGCTAACCTTCGGTTTGTCCTTGTAAGTTTTTCAATTTCCAACTCAAGTGGGATCAAATTTTCAGAACCTTGACTTTTAGTCATACACCTGAAAAAAAAAGAAAAAAAAAGAGAAAAACCAAATTAAGTAAAAAGAAAAACGAAAAACTTAGACTAAATTCTTACTTGAAAACTAATAACACTACAAAGTCCCCGCCAACTGCGCCAAAAACTTGGTGTGTAGATTAAGTTTTGAATAAATTGGAAATAATGACACTTATTTAAACAATCACATGGGATATTGACACTTTTTCAATCTATTTGTGTGCATGACACTTTCATCAACAAAATGACGAAAATACCCTCTGACAACTTACCTCTCTCTTCACTATCTACAAGATTTGCTTTCTTTTTTTTAATTTTTCTAAATTTATTTTCTTTCTTTTGTTACTATATTTTTTCCTTTTTTCTTTCATAAATCTCATATTTTAATTTTCGTAAGAAAATTTACTTTTTAAGTTTCGTTAAGATTTATTGTTTTTGATGGTTTGATATCTATTTTGTTATATTTTATATATTTTAAAAATTATTAAAAAATAAAATACATTATGCTTGTACATATAAACATATGGGCGTTCATATAACTATGTTGTCACGAATCTAAATTTGCACATGTTATATATGTACATTAAAAATCATCAATTATGTTATATATGTACATATGTAACATGTGTACATATATAAACTGTTATGTATATTAAAATACTATATATATATACACGTACATATACACATATTAATATATATCATACATATAAAACATACGTACGCACACATTTATATGTACACATACACATACATATATTTACAAATATAATACCCGAAGGGTTTCGTTGTTGCCGAAGAAGTCCTCGCCGAAGTGTTTCGTCGTTGACGAAGACCCCTTGCCGAAGGGACCTTCTCCGCCGAAGACTTCGCTTCGCCGAAGTCATCTCGTGTTTTGCCGAAGATCCTTTTGGCCGAAGGGTTTCGTTGTTGCCAATGACGAAGATCGTCGAACCCGTTACTAAGGATGTGCCGAAGACTATAGCTTGGCTTATCCCATTGTATGTCGTTGTGCTTGACTTTATTTGAATATGGTGCCTGGATGGCTTTATCCATATTGACTGGTTATTTATGCCCTGTGGCTTTTGTTATTGTGGTGTTGTTTCTTTGTTTTCGAACCTCGTTGCTGAATACTTTTTATCCAAGGAGGACCAATTTGTTTCACAGTATCTCACTTTAATTTTAATACCAACGATTCGTTTGTTGGGTTTAAGATGAACATTCAGGTTTACGGATACGTTATCGTAGACATATCCGCTCCGATAATGAGCATAGGTGTTTCGACCAACGATTTGGTTGTTGGGTTTAAGATGAGCATTTCGGTTTAAGGATACGCTACCGTAAGCACATCCACTCCAACAATGGACATGTAGTACTGTTGCGACCAACAATTTGTTTGTTGGGTTTTTGATGATCATTTTGGTTTACAGACGAATTGCCATCAACAAATCCGCTCCAACAATGAACATGTAGTACTGTCATGACCAACGATTTATTTGTTGAGTTTAAGATGAACATTTCGACGGATACGCTACTGTAAGCATATCCGCTCTGACAATGGACATAGACATTTATATAGCGCGCGCTTTTAATCCTCTAGGATGTAGTAGATCCGTAAAGGATGTAGTAGTTCGTTGCTGTGGCCAGTAACAACGAGAGTGAGATAAGATGTCTATTTAGTAAAGACTTTGAGTAATCCGTAAAGGATGCGAATGGGATGCCTGTTTTTGTTAAAGCTTTAGTAATCCGTAAAGGATATGATATGATGATCTTAGCTTCAAAAAGTTTGCATTAAGTAGACGTAGAGCATATTATAAAGGTGGGAGTATACGAGTATACGTACCCACTCCCCCCTCTTTTTTAAAGAGGGGGGCAGCTGAACCCATCCGAAGACGAGCTACCTACGTACCCTTTACAGGGATCAATCCACCCCGTAGTTCGTGCAAAGTGAATCAGTGATCCGTAAAACTTTGCTTTGATAGCTCATTCTTAGGTTGCTGGTTCGGCTTGGCTCTCTTCTCCTTCGTCTTCGTGTTAAGTTCTGCTATGGAATTTCTAAGCTTATGCTCGGCCATAACACAAATTCGGTACTCCTTCTGGTTTCCACGAATAGTTTGGATTCCATTAGGCGTCGAGAACTTTATGCACATGTGGTATGTTGAGGCCACGGCGCGCATCGTATTTATCCAAGGGGTTTCCATAATGACTTTGTAGATTGTCGGGTGATCGGCCACCAAAAATTCCATGATTTTGGTTATTTCTCCAGTCCAAACAGGTAGCTTGATTCCGATTGTCGTTTTCGTTTCTCCGGAGAATCCAGTCAATGGTTTTAGAGTTGCCGTTACTTCGGATAGGTCGATGTTCTTTCTTCTGAGAGTCTCTTTGAAGATTATGTCCACCGTGCTTCCCGTGTCTACCAACACTCTGACCACATCGCAATCGTTGATGATTAGTTCGATTACGAGAGGGTCATCGTGAGGTTTGTCGATTCCGGTAGTTTTCCTTTCTTCGAATGTGATTATGTCATTTGGAAACTTAGAAGGCTCGAACCAATTGACGCTGACATCGGCTCGTCGTTGAAAAGCCTTAATCGATGAGACGGTATCTGAGCAGTAATGAGATCCGCCCATTATCATATTTATCCGTCTCCTGGGTCCAGATTGCAGGGCGTCGTTATCTTGCCTCCCTCTCTTAGGAAGGTCTTCATTCACCTGCTCGGGGAGGTTCGCGTTGGTATCCATGTCGAAATCCTTGAGGCTAATATCACCCTTGAGTTTGCCAGCTGCCAACTTTGAAGCGAGTTTTAAGCCCAGAATACGGTAATTTGCAGTCGAATGTCTGAAAATATGGTGATGTTCGCAATATACCATTTCGTCGTAAGTCCCTTGGGCCCTAGTCCACGTGCTACTCCATCACTACAAGAAAACAGCAGAAGAGTGATTACTTTTTGCGACTCCTTTTTTAGTCGCAAAATTTTGTGACTCTTTTGCGACTATTAAGCGACTACCACATATTTGGAGGCTATATAGTCGCATATTTATGACGAACTTTTATAGTCGTTAAGTAGTCATAAATTTGCGACTAAAGTAAGACTATTCGCAAGTAGTCGCAAAGAGAGACGAATTAGAGACGAATATATTAGTCGCAAAATATAGTCGCAAAATTGGTGACAAATTGCGACTATTTAGCCACTGGTTAGGAGCGTCATATTTCAGTCACAAAATGGTAACAAACGAAAGTGGGTGGAAACGTGCAAAATATGTTTGGTAGGTAGGTATACCTAAATTTTGTGACTCTTTTTGGGTAGTCACAAAGGAGTGACAAATTTTTTGCTATAAATAAGCAACGTGCTCACCCATTTCATCATACAGAACCAAATATTCATATAACATGAGATTACAAAAAAAAAAAGAGTGAAAATTAAAAAAAAAAGAGAGAAAAGGAAAAAAAAATAGAAAAAAAAATGTGGAATTCATCCCGAGAGTGGATGTATAACAGATATCGATCCACGCACAAATAATATTTCAAGGGAATTTTTGGAAGGGGTCGAGCAGTTCATGAATTTTGCAAGTAACCAGTCAATAGCTCTAAGTAGTGGAGGTTAAGTTTTACCGCCCTTGTGTTAAATGTCAAAATTCCAGTTTAATGCTAGCGAGGACAGTTTCGAAGTATTTGCATAGTAGATGATTTATGCCAAGATATTATGTATGGTCTAAACATGGTGAAGATTATGATGTCATTGGGGCAGGCACAAGTAGTCATTATGCTAATGCTGATTTTAGTAGTGGTAATCAACCAATAAATTATGATAGGGGAAATGTATATGTTGGGATGGTAAATGATGCATTTCATGGTTCTATGCCATTTAATGAATATCATGAACATGATCAAAGTGGAAATGATCATGTTCATGAAGAACCTACCCATGAGACAAAACGGTTCTACGCCATGTTAGATGCTTCAAATACTCCACTTTATGATGGTTGTCATGATTGTCATTCGAAGTTATCATTAGCTTCTCGGTTCATGAACATTAAGGCAGACCATAATTTGTCTGAAACATGCATGGATTCATGGTCCGAATGGTTTACGGAGTATTTACCAGAGGGTAATCAGGTAACTGGTTCATACTACGAGACAGAAATGTTGATGCGAAAGCTAGGATTATCGTACTATACATTTGATGTATGTGTAGATAATTGTATGCTCTTCTGGAAAGAAGATGAGAAGTTAGAGCATTGTAGGTTTTTTGGAAAACCAAGATATAAGGCTAGTGAGGGACGAACAAAAATACCGTTTAGTCGTATGTGGTATTTACCTATCACTGACATATTGAAGAGGATGTACCAATCAGAGAAGACTGCATCATCGATGAGATGGCATGATGAGCATGTGTCAGAAGACGGAGTAATGTGTCATCCATCTGATGCGGCAGAGTGGAAGAATTTTAATCAAATCATCCGAGTTTTGCAGAGAAAACGCGAAACATTTATCTTGGATTATGTACAGACGGTTTTAATCCTTTTGGTATGTAAAAAAATCATTCGTTGTGGCCTGTGATCATGACATCCTACAACTTACCCCCGGATATGTGCATGAAAAGCGAGTATTTGTTTCTTACGGTTTTGAATTCGGGACCAATCATCAACGAGCCAGTCTTGATGTCTTCCTCCAACCACTGATCGACGAGTTAAAGGAGTTATGGAATAACAGAGTTGAGGCGTATGATGTGTCATTAGATCAAATCTTCAACCTTAAAGTTGTTCTTCTATGGACGATAAGCGATTTTCCGGCATACGGTATGTTGTCGGGATGGACGACACATGGAAGATTATCATGTTGAATTTGTATGGATGAGACAAATGTTTTTCAATTACCGGCTGGTAGGAAGACATGCTGGTTTGACTGTCACAGAAGATTTTTGCCCACCAGTCATCCTTTACGGAAGAATAAAGTAAATTTTTTTTAAGGGAAAGAACGCAATGAATGACTATCCACCTCAATCGTTGCTTGGTGAACAAGTGTTATATGAGCGTATACGGCATGTCGAACCATCTAAAACATCTGATTGTGGTGGAAATGGACATACAAAAAAACTGGACGGGTATGGGGACTGGCATAATTGGCATAAAGAAAGCTTATTTTGGGAGCTATCGTACGGGACTGATCTCAATCTATGACACAATCTTGATGTGATGCATATCGAGAAAAATGTTTTCGATAACATCATGTATACTATTATGAATGTTAAAGACAGATCAAAAGACATTGTTAAGTCAAGATTGGATATCGCAAGATTTTGTGCTCGGAAAGATTGCATGTCGATGATCGAGGGAGAGCTCCATTTCCTATTTGGGGGTTGACTTCAAAAGCAAAAAAATCTTTACTACAATGGGTCAAGAATGGGGTTAAATTCTAGATGGCTATGTAGCAGATTTAGCCAGTTGTGCAGACATCAATGGTGGAAAGTTTTTGGGAATGAAAAGTCACGACTGCCATGTATTTATGGAACGGTTGCTTCTGTTTGTCTTTGCAGAACTTCTGCCCCGTAACATGCACCAAGCATTATCAGGTATATATATATTATCGTTTAAGTGTTTCTATTATTGGAACTTATGTATATTAATTAGTGATATTTTTGTAGGGATTTGAGCCTTTTTCGTGACATAAGCAGTAGATCATTGGATCAAACTCGCGTCCAACTTCTGAAGGAGAACATTGTCATGATTTTGTATAATTTGGAAAAAATCTCCCCACCTTCTTTCTTTGATGTGATGGAGCACCTACCTATCCACCTGCCATACGAAGTAGAGCTTGGTGGTCCTGTGCAATATAGGTGGATGTATCCCTTCGAAAGGTTTTTTAAACATTTGAAAGGTAAAGCGAAGAACAAAATATATCCAGCGGGATCAATTGTTCAATCGTACATGAATGATGAGATATCTTATTTCTCAGAACACTACTTTGCGTCGCAAATTTCTACAGCTAGCAGAAGAAGGTAATAATTTACTTAATATGTATTTGTAAATATTGCTATCATGATTTGCCTCAAATTATAAAAGGTAAATTTTGCAGGTCAAGTCGGTATGATGAAGGTGAAGTACCCGTATATACTGTACTGGTACCGGATATATTTACTGAAGTAGGTCGTCCAAGTGGCAAATGCAGTGAATTTTGGTTAAGCGAGAAAGATTATAAGTGTGCACATTCATATGTTTTACGGAATTCTGACTATTTTCGACCGCTTGAAGGGTAACTCTGATTTCGAAAGTATTTTAAGTTAATTTTATCTATTTTTAGATACTTTAGGCATAATTATCTTATTGTTTGCAACACAGATTGCTGGACGCGCAAATTCGATTTGAATATCCGGAACTATCTGATGATGAGGTCACAGCTAAAAGAGATGAAGATTTCCATATATGGGTCCGCCAATATGTATGTATTCCCACCGAGTGCATTATTAAATTGTACTTTCTTATTTTAATTGGCATATTTTCTACTTTATAGATCAGATCAATGAAAAGTTCAAAAAAATTTTCCTACTTGGGTGCATGAAATAGTGGAAGGTCCTGAAAATAAAGTTAGATCGTGGCCCATGTATTTTACAAGAGGGTATTTGTTTCACACTCGTGGTACGGAATGACGCGAAAAACAATGAATTATGGAGTATGTGTCCGAGGCCAAAATTATTCTGAAGCATCTGAAGAGGATGATTTCTATGGGACCGTAGAAACTATCATGGAGCTCCAATATCCCGGATTTGTGAATTTAAAGATCATACTTTTCTACTGTGAATGTTTTGACCCTACGATTGGAAAAGGCACTCGAAAAAGCCCGGAAGGAATTGTTGATGTGCTCTCATCACGGAGATATCAAAACTACGAACCTTTTATTTTAGGTATGATTTTGATGATTTCACTCTGTATATATATATATGTTTGTATATTTATAAACTTCTAATTAAATTTTTTTATTAACAGCAGGGTCTCAAGCTGATCAAGTTTGTTATCTTCCATACCCATATACGAAACGCCCTCGGAAATTGTGGCAAACGGTGCTGAAAGGGAATCCGAGAAATCGTGTTCAAGAAAAGTTTAACGAGAAAGAGCTGGTCATTTTGCAACAAACAAATGATGATGGAATGACAGAATCGGTTGAAAAAATTGTTATCGATAGTTTAATCGACGGAAATCATCCAGTTGAAGAAATTGATTTTGAAATTGAAGACGCTGAACCAGAAGATGAATTTCAAGTAAATTTATCATCTTCAGATGATGATGATGGAGTTTGAATAATATGTATGTAATTTTGAAAAAAATGTTTGTAATATAATTGTGGCATTTATGTTTGTAATATAATTGTGGCATTTGTATCCAAATATATTTTATAACTCTGAACCGTCATGCCAAGTATCGTTATATATATAAGTTAAAGTGTTAAATAATCGAATGGTTACAGTGGCTCAGTGGATTTGTAGTAATGTTAATGAGTGATAGGTCTAAGGTTCGAGTAACATGTTTTTATTTTTTTCCGATTCAATAAAGGACGTTATATATATATAAGTTAATGTTATAAAAAACCGAAAGGTTACAATAACTCATTGGATTTGCACTATAGATATGACTAAAAGGTGTCTAGTTCGAATCACGGGTTATAATATTTATTTTTAACAGATAGTCACAAAATCGTCACTAAAAACCAACTAATTTGCGACTACTTAGCGACGACGCTAGGAAACTGTGACTGATTTGCCACGTTTTAGCTACGCACTGTATGATTTTTGAAAATACACTCTAAGATAATTGTCAAAAGACTGGTCATAGCATCTTCATAGGTTTTAAGTAGCCAAATACACTTAATATCGTATATAATACTGAAAACATTAACTTTCAATTTGATGAACTTCTCTTTGTATTTTCCATAACATGTTTTAAGGTATACTACTTGTGTTTTTAATCTAATGTTAGTTAAATTTATATGTGTTTGTAATTTTCTTAGTTATGCTTATTTAACACTATATAATGAAGCAAAAAAGTTAAGAAATATAAAAAAAGTGATTGGTTAAGCATTTTTATCATTTTTTGTGCTCCAAATGTTTAGAGTTTAGGATTTAGATTTGGGACTCCTACCAGAACGTCACAAAACATTTACAATTTCTGACTAGTTTGTGACCGAATATTTGTATCCGTTTTAAACATTTGAAAAATTTGGGCCAAATACTCAAAAGAATTTGGGCTTTTGGGCGGGTATTTATCCCACCTAAATATATTTTGCGACTACTTTCCGACTCCTAAGGGACTCTAACTGAAAACAAGTAATCGAGATCCAATTTCCAAATTTCATTTGCAAACCCTAGCCTCTTCACTTTCTTTCTCGACCCTCATCGCGATTCAACCCTAAATCCATTGAACCTTCATGTTTCTCTTCTGACCCTTCATCCAATTCTCGATTTCTATCGATTTCTTTCAGTGTCATCATCTCTTCAAATCTCTCTCTCTCGAATTCCTTCACCGAATCAAACCCAGATTCCTCTCCACAAAAAAACCTCTTCATCTTTTCATGTTCACTTCTCTGGTTTCTTCTACTCTTCAGTTCTCGAAACCCATCACCGAATCGAGAAATGGCTAGAAAATCTAAAGCCATACGAAGACAAGGTGGAAGATCTGCCGGTGGTGTTAGATTAACCGACACACCCGTTCGAGCAACCACCAAAGATCTTCCACACTCAGGCGGAGGTCCGAGATCCGACGGTGCAGATGGAGCCAACGGTGCAACATCAGGTCTGAGATCCAACGGCGGAGATGGTACGCCCAGAGGCCGTGTTGGTCGATCCATCGGTCATGGGACAAGCGGAGTTTGTGGAGTGTCTTCTCACTCCTCTAACCCCTCATCTCAGGCTACTGTGTCGGTTTCGAGGACATCTCTTCCGGCACAGTATCCACCATCAACCCAACCGCAAGCTTGTCATCAGGTATAGTATCATATGCATCATACACAACCGCCTCCTCTAGTAAATCCTCAGCCACACCCACGGGCATATGCCTAGGAACATGCGCCTCCTGTTCTTAATCCCCAGCTCCACGCGTATCAAGGTCAGATTCCGGACAATGAGCAATCTATTGAGGATGACCTACTATTTCCTACTCCCGATCCAGAATAGCAAGACCACCAGCATCTGTTAGATGATCTGTTGGCTCTTCCTGGCTGAGAACATCTAACCCTCCTTAGTGGGCATCCGATCCCCAACGTGAAAACCACATGGTAAGTTTGCTTACGATTTTACTTTTAGTTTGCTTTGTATTGTATATGTAGTGCTACTTAGGATTGATTTGCATTGGTGAAAGTCATAACACATGTCATTCGGTATTCTATTTGCATCATGTTTGCATTGACGGTAAACATCATTGCATCTGTTTCCATCATTCTATCCATTTTAGTTGATTCTTAGATAATGATTCTTCTAAAGTATTAAGTTTTACATATGGTTTAGGGTTTAGTCTTTTAGTTTGCTTTGTATTGTATATGTTGTGCTAATTACGATTTTCATTTGCAAACTATGAAAGTCATAACACATTTCACTGGGTATTCTATTTGCATCATGTTCTGCTAATGCATCAATTTATACGTTTGCATCATGGTCTGTTGTAAGTAGTGAAACAAGAAATTATATATAGACAAAGAACTAGGCATTGTACATGTATGCATCTTTTAAACTTCAATGCATCTGTTTGCAACAAGGGTAAACATCATAGCATCTGTTTCCATTATTGTGCTATCATTATATATGTTTTAGTTGATTGTTTTAGATATTGATTTTACTAAAGTCTTAAGTTTTACATACGGGTCAGTTTAGTCTTTTATATACTCCTTATTCTAAAGTCTTAGGGTATATGTTTTAGGTGGAATGTTAAAGACTAAATGACTGTAACTTAACCTATGTTTATATTCATGTAACAGGTTTACCCGGAACAAAGAAAAATTGACTCGTGTTATTGCTGAAAATCTTTTGTCGGAAGTTTGATGAGCCGTACTTTAGCTGGAAGGTTACGCCTATACACATCCAAGAACGATATTTCAGAACTTTTGCGGTAAGGTTTTCTGGTTTTCCTTGTTTTATATTTAATTTGTAATTTAAAAATCATCATTACTTACTAATATACACATGTGTAGCGGAAGTACAATTGGGATACCGGCATTACAGAGCTTGTGAAGAAACATTTCTTGAATATTGCCAAAAATTGGATGAAAGGAATAGTTAGTCAGGCTAAGCACAGTGGTGAAAGGCCACATTGGATTGGCTCTACGCTTTGGGAACAAATGTGGGTGCATTGGAACACTCCGGATGAAATGGAGAGGAGCTCAACTGCTTCACAGTCCCTTAACTCTAATCGTGGTGGTCTAGGAGTCCACAAGCACGTATCCGGATAAAAATCATACCTGCATATTCAACAAGAAATGGTAAATGTTAATCCTTCCTTTCTAAATAGAATCATTTTCATCTATTTACTAAGTGTTTTGTATCACTACAGGAGGAGGAATTAGGTCGTCCTGTTTTTTTTGGAGAAGTGTTTATGAGGACACATACAAGGGGGGATGGGACTTTTGTTGATCACAAAGCCAAACAAGTAGCTGGGGCTTATGAGAAGAACCTAGCAGAAGTAACCTCTCAAATGCTTGCCGATGGGCCAGATACTTCATAGAATTCATCTCAAAATTCTACTCATGGGACCCTCATAATTGAAGAAAAGAATGAGATCTTTCTTAAGGTAATTTCTTTCCTCTTCTGCTTTTTTACCATAGGATTGTCTTTCTTTCTTTCTTTTGCTGTCTGGTATATGCTTATCTTTTGGTATGAATTATGTTTAATCTTGTGTTTCTGTATCTCATCAACTTGGCCTTTCCGACATTGAAGTATACTTTATGTGCATTTAGATGATTCCAACTTACTGGACTGTAACTGGATCAATCTGTCTTCTGAATAGATTGTTCTTTCATATTTTTGGTGTGAATCATTATGTTATTGTTGAAGAATCATTCTGAAATCATGCATTCTGATAAATGTAAGTAATGAATCATTCTGTTTTTTGTTTTCAATCATTCTGAAATATAAACTTTTATGTTTAGCTTCTTCTGAACCTATATGTTTATCTTCATGTCAACATACCCGTTTTCGTTGACTGCCATTCTGGTATTTTTTTGTTTTAGTGCACTGATAAAGATCCCAAGGGGAACTTGGCCAACTTCAAGAGATGGTCAACCAAAGAAAAAGAAAAGAAAGCTATGAAGCTCTTCTTCGTCATCACTTATAGAGATGCAGGAACAACTACAAGCAGCTCATCAGAAGATATTAGAACATGATTTGTAGAATGCTCGACGTGATGAGGAGCAACGGCAATCTCAGGCTCGGCTCCAAAGCTTGGAGAAGCTTGTCTCCTACCTGAAACAGAATGATCCCGCAGTCGCAGCTTTCATGACTCAACCACCAACCGCAGAAGCCACAGCACCAGGCAGCTCACCAGGCACAGCAGATGGCATCTCACCATCCTCCCATCCTTAGCTATAGACTGAACAATTTCATCATCCATTTTGCTAAAACAACAGATTTTCATTATCAACTTGTTTCTTTTGTTATGTTTGTACCTTTTGTTATGTTTTCAACACTTAATTTTTAATTTTTTTTCTATATCCGTAACATTTGGCTTCTTTCTTTTTCACTTTTAGCATTTTAAATCAAAAAAATTATAAAATATTTATATATATATATATATATATATATATATATATTTTTTTTTTTTTAAAAGAAGGTTGCAAATAGGTTGCTAATTTGTTACTGATTTGCGACCATATCATTGACAAAAACAACAAATTAGACGCATTTTAGTTGTTTTTACGTGACGATTTTGCGACTACCACGCTTATTAGCCTCTAAAATATTAGTCTGTCAAACGTCGCTCTTATATGACTAAACAATTAGTCACAAATTAGTCTTGAAATTACGACTACCGCTATCGGTCATAAAGTAGCCGCAAACTTTTGGTAGCGACTAATTAGTCTTTAATATAGGACCACCGTTGTAGTTTCAAAGTGGTTGTAAATATACGATGATAAAAATCGTCGTACTTATACGACTAAACTATTAGTAGCAAATTAGTCTTGAAGTTACGACCACAACAACCGGTCATAAAGTAGTCGCAAACTTCAGGTAGTGACTAATTAGTCTTTAATATAAGACCTCCTCTGTTAGTCTCAAAGTGGTCATACATATACGACGACATGAATCAGTCACAATTTAGTCAGTAATGCGCGACTATTTTGCGACTGTATTATTTTGCGACCAAAATTTAGCAACTACTTATTTTAGTATCTAAGTAGTCGCATATTGAGTTTTTGCGACTATTTAGCGACAGTTTTCGGAGTCGCTCATCCCTTGTTTTCTTGTAGTGCATGTACTTCTTCCTCGGCCTTGGCCTCGTCTTTGGCCGTATCCTGGCGAGTCAACTTGGTAACTATGGGCTCCTTTGAAACCTCCTTCGTGCTGAACGTATCCAGAACCTTGGTTGCCCTTTTTGTTGTTCGGTGGGCTCGGAGCAAGGGGAGGATAGTTCATAGACTTTGGCTTTCCGTGCTTCTGGGATAGGATCTTTACTTCTTCTTCGTCTG